>VXBQ01005640.1:914038-1044202 GCA_013400175.1 Phainopepla nitens
CATTTTTAAAAAAAAAAAAAAAAAAAAAGTAGTAGTTATATTATTTAACTTTTTAAAAGAAAGATCTACATGAATCTTGGGTTTTAACATAGGGTATAACTGAGCCATTGACTTGCTAGCTGTCCAGGTATTGTTTGTAATTTTCAGGAAGGAACTAAAAGTAAAATGCCTTAGGTTAATTCCAAGTCAAAGGGAATTTCAAAAGCTTTTTCTTGAAACAAATTTGTTGAGGTTTTACCACTCATTGCCAGAAATCATTCTAATATTGTAACTGCAGCATTCTGACTGCTGTATATATTTCCCCATGACTTTTACGGAATGCAGTCACATAAAAATGTTGACATTAAATAACTGAGAAACAGCATTTAGACTAATTATACTCTTCAAATAAAGATGACATGCAAAGTCAGATTATACAGAACAATAAATGTACAGTAGACTAAAGTGTTTATTGTGCCTGTTTTGAGACGACCTGCAACAAAATTTATAGAAATCTATTTTCTATTTTAAAGGAATTAGACCCAGGACTTTTCTGTGTTATCCAGGGATAAAAGAGATCTCCTTGGTTTAAGCTGGTGTTGCCCTACAGGAGACCCTGAAGGAGGACTTGCACAGGTCCTGATGGTGTTCTCCTCTGTAATAGGCAGCCTACAGCTGTCACATCCACGGAGAGCTCAAGTTTTGGAGTTATTACAAAGGTAGAATGAGACACATTGCAATAGCAGGCAGAGTTCTGCCTCTCTTCTAAAGCAAGCCTTTTGTGCTGGGAGAGTTTGTCAGATGGATTTAACCTGAGGGACTGGTATGAACAGCAGGGAAAAGTTGTTCCATCCAGTTTCACAATTCCTTCAAGGAACTCTCTTTTTGCTACAGAACTTGGCTTGACTGTTCAGTGCCCATCAAGCATTTTCCTTTCTGCTCTTGTATCCTTTTGAGAAGACCCTTAATCCTTATCCATTTGATAGTTTTCACAACAGAGATTAAAGCAGCACTGATTGATAGAAAGCTAATGCTGGGAAACGCTTACTTTCTATCCCTGAATTTGGGATGCTGTCTTGAGGTCTTAGGGATCACGTGCTGTTGTTGGTAAATCAGTGCAGCACAGCAGGCTGTGCTTCAAAGCTCACATCCCATCTGCATAGAGCTTGGTGTTGTGCTGAACAGACTGTGTGTCTGATTCTTGGAATTAACTGTGACAGCAAGATCATTTTGGCAGATGGTTGCTGTGGCATGTGTATAGGTATATTTGAAGGATGATGGTGTTATTCTATTTCCTGATGATCACACTTGTGCTTATGGAAAAAACCTTCCTTTTGCCTGGTTTGTTGTTTTGTTTTGTTTTATTTTGGTTTTGGGGTTTTTGTTTTTGTTTTAAGTATGCAAATATATGAATTGTAAAGTCATTCCTTGGTTGTTTTTTCTTTTTTTCATTTCCTTTAATCTAAGATAACTTCTGCATACCAAGCATGTCCTTTGGCAAGTAAATGAATGTACAAAAAGGAAATGTAAAAGGTTTGCCGTATTTCCTTTTTCATCAACTCCTAAAATTTCCTCCTACAGACTATTTTATTTCATTTTGTTTCTTATAAGGCTGCATTCCCCTGAGATATTGTTTAAGCAGCAACTCATGTCTGTCCTCACTTGCGTGTGCCTTGGGCAAACAGACGCAATTGCTGAGTAACAGGCATTAGAACTCTGAGTGTCAGTGTTTAGATTTCAGGCTTTCAGCAAGATTGCAAAGGGAACACAAAGCTCCACTGGGAAACTGAGCATCAGTATTTCATTTAGTGGTACAGTTAGATTATGAAGCACTGTGTGTGAAACGGTATTTTTTTCAGAAAAGTCACTGATGTGGAAAGAGAATTCTGAATGTTCTCTATTACCAAGTCAAATGTATAGAAGCTTTTTGAAGATTACAAGCAACTTCTCAAATTTGAATTTCAGATCAACCTTTTTTTTTTTCCTTAATTTTATAAAATGTACTTTGGTAAAGGAGGTAAGATAAATAAGAAAGTTATCTTTTCCAGAAAGCTCCTCTCTTATGAGGTTGGTCAGTGATGAAGTTTTCTCAGGTTTAAGAGAGGAAGGTGAGCTTTTCACTGTACAGAGGTTTTTTATACTAATGTCAATAAGCTGAACTTCAGTTTAACACAAGAGACATTTCAGATAAAAACAGTGTATCTAAAAGGAAGTTTTAATCTCAATGGGGTTGACCACTGAATGAGTGCATGATGCAGGTGCTTTATTATACCTTGTTCAGTGACTATTTTCTGAATAGTGACATTACTCTGTCAGTTGTGAATAGGTCTATGCCATGACAATTCTTTCTACACAAAATTGATTATATGTCAAATATGTGTAGATAGAAGATAATAAGTGGCATTACACTGAATAGTGTAACAGTGACTATTGCCATGAGTGCCTTGAGGGATATTACACTCATTTTTTTCAGCCATAGTTTGTCTAATTTCAGCTTTTAAATCTCTGGGATTTCTTATGCTCATTCCACTGGGTATGAAACTTCATAAACGACTTCTGGGATACAAGTTATGTTTTTAGTTAGTCTCTCTCTCTCTCCATCTCTTCCCTCACCTCTATCTTGGAATTCCTGTTATTAGGAATTCATATGCAGATATTAGCATATAGTTGTTATAGAAATTATTTTACATCACTTCTGATAAAATAGGAAATATATCTTTTTTTTAAAAGAAACAAAACATATCATGTATCTCTTCTTTTGTGCTTATTTTTCTAGGCTTAAAATCCATACACAGGTCTTTTTGATTCTCTCATGAAAGCAGTAATGATACTTCAAAGAAGATTATAGGAAAAAAAATATTTCCATAGGGAACGCGTAACTTCTGGATTTGTTTCTGTGAGCAAACTGTACCCCCTGACACAAAGGTAGAAACTATCCCTCTATGATCACTCACATATTACACAATAACCCAGATACCTCTGTTACCATTTCCTCACATTCTTCTTCATTCACTTTTTTATGTACTAAAGTTTTCTGAATTAGTGGGTCTTAAAATTTGCAGAATTTTCTAAAAATCAGAACACGATACAGTGCAATTGACAATTTTGTGAGAACAGTCATTGCTGTGGAAGCAATATGAAGAAAGTTTTGAAGTTGCTTTATATGCAGAGTAGAAATAGTTGGTGTTAATCCCAAGGGAATGCAAAGCAGGTTTTTTCTAAAAATAATGCTTCTTTCTCTGAGCTTGATACATATTAATGTGAGAACTAATGAGTATGTGTATTGGGTTTTTGTGGTCAGGTTTTGGTAGCAGAGGGATTATAAGGTTAATTGACCCTAAGGGTTCATTTAGATTAGAGATAAGGAAGAATTTTTTACAATGAGGGTGTAAAACACTGGGAAAGGTTGCCCTGAGAGGTGTTGGAAGCCCCATGCCTGGAAACATTCAGGGTGAGGCTTAATAGGGCTCTGAGCATCCCCATGTAGTTGAAGATACTCCTGATCATTGCACAAGGGTTGGACTAGATGGTCTTTAAATGTCTCTTCCAACCCAAGCCATTTTATGATTTTATGAAAGAGTGGGAGAAAGATGTTTTAAGAGCTGAATTTATGTCTTGTTATCCTAATCTGATTTGACCGATAATAAATTAAACTAATTCTCTGTAGTCAAGTCTGTTTTACCCATGATGGTAACTGGTGAATGATCTCTCCCTGTCCTTACCTTCATCCATGAGCCTTTGTATTATCTTCTCCCCACAGCCAGCTGAGGAGGGCACCTGGCATCCAGCAGGGGTCAACCACGACAGTGTGCATAAACAAGATGTTTTTTTTTTTTTCAGAATTAAATTAAGTATGGAGCGTGTTTGTTTGTTAGTTTGCTATTAATATATGTTGGGTTTTTTTCTGAGTGAATCTGAAGAGAATCTGGGAGGATCATTTTCAGATGGCAGCAGTCCTGTTTAAACTAAACTTACCCTGCTTGTCCTGCCTGCTGTCAGCAGGGGTCATACAAAGCAGGCATTGTTGGTGTCTTTGGGTGTATCACACGAATGCCATTCAGAAACCTCTTGTATATTCAGTTGCTGCAAAAGCTGCTGTGGGAGTAGAACAGTTATGGCAGGCCAGGTTTCCACAATAAGTGTCTTTTCCATTTAATTTTCTTTTTCATTTAAATATGACTTTGTCTCTTGAGAAGTAATTAGCATTTATTATGAACAATAAACTGACAGTCACTTCTTTTTTGTCACAATCTGATATGTTGCTTTTGACAGTGTCATTTCCAAGATTGCCTGTGGTACTATGCAGTGTTCTTCAGCACATTTTTTAGCTTTGGGTGGTATAACTAATGTGGCTGGACTGAATGTTTGAGCAAAGCCTTCGGCTTTCTGAGATAGTTGAGCTCTGCTTCCGACTGTATTCCTGAATTTTATGAATATGTGAGATGAAACCTTAGGTTACTTTATGAACTGTTTTCTGAAGAAGTATCTCTCAGCCACATGTTTGTGTCACATTTAGTGTATCATTGAGACCAATGACAAAAACATGTCCAAAACTTTGGATATGAGAGTGACTTTGATGTGGTTAACAGTGAAGTCAAGTACTTGCAGTGTCCTGTGTCAGCAATTTATAAAGTGTTTGATACGTAATCTTGACTGAAGAGCCATAAAAGCAATTCCAGGATATAAACCTGGGACTGGATAGCGTACTTTGGAGTGACAGTAGGAGAAGAGGCATATTTTATCTCTACAGAAACCTAAATAAGAGCATATGAATTTCCTGCAGTATTTAAGATCTGCCTGATATATTGACTTACTGACAGGAGTGTATTCTGTCTTCTAAGAACATATCTAAGCTGAGTTCTTATTTAAGTTTAAAGAGGAAGAGTCTGATTCTAGATGTTAAGGGTGTTTTTTGTTTATTTGTTTGTTTGTTTTATTTCACATATATTTGTTCTCTTACCTCCATTACTGTATGCTTAACTCTGTATACTTCATTAGTACAAAGTATACTTTAAGTTTAAAAGTGCACATTTCACTTTTCTAACCTTCTTGCCTTTGGGTCTTGGAGCGGATTTTCTTATCTGGATCTAGATGAAAACGCTTACATGACTTGACCAATATGACCTCTGAATTAAAACAATTTAATTTTTATTATGATAGTGGAATTATTTGCCTTTTACTGGAATGAAGGGAAAATAGAAGGAACAAGTGTATTTCTTTTCAATTGATGGATTTGAGAAACTCAGTGATCCAAATTGCCTATTTTTTTAATGTCAAACTGAAAAACGTGAACAGAAGTTAATTTTCACCCCCAAGTAACTTGTCTCCTAAAAAAAGATGTTAAGATACAAGTTTATCTCATGCCAGACTTTCTGGTGATATCATTATTTTTTTCAGTGATATTTACCATTTTAACCTGATACTGTATTTCCTGTGGGAGTATATGCATCTTGCAAGTAAATCCAAGAAAATACCAAATAATTGTTTTCAGAATGTAAATCTTATTCAGAGACCCCTTGATACAGAAATTCTGTTCAATTTTGCTTTTGATTTCTGGCTGCAGCAAAACATGGTTAGACTGCCACAGAGAGACCAATATGAGAGTTAAGGTTGCTATTTTGAAGGATATCGTTAAAAATGTATTCTTTTATCAGATTCTGAACTTTTGCCCATTATTTGCTTATTTCAAGACAGTCAACATACATTATTAAAGCACCTAAAATAAATCATGCAGAACATGATTCTGGTGTGATCCAGCTTATTCAGAAAAACATAAAGCTATGGAACTTCTTAGAGCTGAAAAACTAATGGGGATGGACCTTTCTGTCAAATTCCTCACCAATGCAGCTCTCCAATACAGCAGCAGTCAGAATGGTTGAACACCTCAGAACGCAGGGTAGCAGCAGCAAATTAACAGCCAGAAGTAGTGCTACACATTTTAATTCAGCTGTCGAGTTTGGGGTACTGACAGAGTACAGGTTTAAAGGTGGAAGCCCTGGTGTTGTGGTGAGTGTTGGCATGAGCAGGCAGCTGAGGGTTTGGGGTTCAGAAGGGAAAGCCCACCGAGGGAGGTGGTGGCATCACCTTCCCCACAGGAACTTGCTGTTGGTGGCAGCTCCTCTCTGCAGCCACCCTGGTCCTGAGCCTGACAGCTCCTGGCTCTGCCTGTTGGGTCCATTTACACGGGGAGAGGCCGTAAGTGGTAGCTGTGGCCTGTTGGCTTCCCACTGAGTGTTTAAACATGTGGTGCCCCTCACACTGAGCAGGCTTCTGGTTAAAACACCATCAGCAAGATAAAACTAACTTTCCTCATGGCAGTTTAAACCCAGCTTGTGTTAAGGAGTAAACTGACCAACAGTTGGTGAATTCTGTTTTGTTGTGACAGGAACAGCGATCAGTTGTTAAAGTGACTTTGATAACACTTGACTGCTGCACAGCAGCTTTCTCTCTGTGGTAACTTTACTGGCATCTCTTACTTAAAACCTAGGAAGTCAGAAGATCCTGGGACCACACTAGCATGACCTGGATTTCCACTGAAAATCAAGATGAAGTGGACTTTTGCTCTTTATGCTGCCCAAGTGCCTGCCTTTCCTGGCCCTTCCTCAGGACACCTCCAGTAGGGAGGATTTGACACAAGTAGTGCAGAAGCACTGGGGCTTTTGCCATATTGCCTCTTGCATAATGCCCACCGGGTCCCAATTAACCTGTCCTTGATTAAGAAGAGTCAACTGCAGTGGATCTTGCATCCTCATAGAGAGGAACGCCTGAAATAATATAAATTCCTAAACTGAAATAAAAATTCCTCCTAAAAGGAGTCCTAAAACCACTATAGTTATTGTTCTGCTTGATCCAGTTTTAATAATGTGTAACATATAAGGCCTCTGGTTTCTGCTTTGTGTTTTGGGTTGTTCTCTTTTAATAAGATTTTATGGTTTTTTAATTAATTGACAAATGTATTATGAAATTGGTGGACCAATTATTTTTTCTCCAGACACCAACAATGTTACCCACAAAAACTATATGTCAGGATATTTTTTTAAAAAGAAAAGAATATTGCAAAAATTATTTTTAACTGAAGAAATTAGGATAATGCTTCAAGCAGAAATAATTTCTCTTAACTATAAAATGCCTTCAATTTTTGTTTTAAAAGGATCTGAAAGAGGACTGTATGTGTTCATGTATTCAGGGAAGGATGAATGTATATATGAGTATCATAGGCGCTAAAACATGAGATACCTTATTGTTACATTTTTGTGTACTGTGAAATAAATATGCAGTTCTTTATGTACAAATAATTTTTCTCTAGGAAATTTATAATTAACAGATATCAGATATTTTTCACTATTGGTTGATGAAAGAGGAAAAAAAACCCTGTCCTTTTGTCTTTCACAAGATTTTTATTTTTGCTCCAGACCTAGAGAGGGTTGTGTATTTCAGCCTTTCCAGCAGTGTGTTGTAAAAAGAAAGCAGTATTAATTTGAAGTACTGGAATGTCAGCAGAACTAAGAGAGGTAATTTCTCTCCAAACTATGCAATAGGACTTTAGGACCTTGCATGAGTAACCAAGTGGAAGTAAATGTTCCTGTAGAGGAAGATGTTCTTTGTGCTGTTACTGTTTGATCTCTGGAAAGCAGGGAGAGGAAAAATTATGCATACTGTAAGTAGCAGCATAATTATTTTACTGCTGAAAGGTTGCAAAAAGATTGACAGGGTGAGTTTTCTGAGAGCATGTGCAGGTGGAATGGGATCAGGCATTCATTGAAGTACGAGGGTTGGGAGGTGCATATCTGGTGGGGGCAGACTACCATCTAAAATCTAGAAAACTGCTAGTTTGTAATGGGCCTTACAGTTTTGCTTTCAGAAAATTGTGTGTATGATTTTATGCACATTTATGCTGTTTCCCTCCTACTCACTCAAATTTCAAATACAGATTTCAAAGGCAGATAGCTGAGCCCATTCTTAGACATCTCAGTAGAGGTGGCTGATTTTCTGACACACAGAACACTTGCAACTCCTACTTGAAAAATGTGCTTTGTTTGCTTTGTTGGATTGCCTTGCTTGAAAGAGAATACAGGCTATGTTAGTAAAATACATATTTATATTTCACACCATACAGTAAAAGTTCTTCATTTCTGTGGCTACAAGGAATTTTTCTTCATTAGTGTAACCTTAAAATAACACGATCTTTCTTTCCATTTAGGGTTTCCATCCTAGATATAATGACAAGAAAAGTACACAGTGAAAATAATAATTTCCCTTGAAGTCACTATTATCAGAATAGGATATATTTCTCTAGACAAGGATCATATCCTAAATGAACCTGGAAATGCAGAAAAATTTGTTTCTTTAAACATTTCTTTCTTTGTTTTATATATTTATCCATATATTCATTACATGTAAATGAAAGCAGATGTTTTCTCAAAAAAACTATCCAAGAAGTCCACAAATTCCTTCCAAACAGATGGACTTAGGTAATAATTGAATACAAATTAATTGCTAGAGGTCTCAAAAAATTGATTATTTCACTATGATCAAGGGAGAAATACAAGACCTTGTGCTAGGGGCAAAAAGTCAGTTCTGTGAATAAATATCTGCACACTACAGACAAGTATATGTTCAGATGATTATTTTTGTGCTCTTAAAGAGTTACTATTCCAAAGCTGAGGCAGCCCAATGTAAATGAAATCAAGAAACCCACTCTGTGTTTGCAGTTACTGTCAGCAAGAGATTGCTGCATCCTTAGATGCACCATGAAGCCTCTGCAATCAGAATATAACCTAAATTGAAGGCTCTTTTGCCTGTTTATAAAAATAATATTTTCTGAAAACAGGGCAAAATTTGCTAAAGACAGCTTTTTTTAATCTTCTGTTAGATGAAATTAGCATTTGTATATGAAGTTTGGTCACATCTTTATTCTGGGACTTGTAGAATTTTAAACCATAACAATGATAGATACAACTTACATAGATTCCTTTCTGCAGGGCAAAGTTATACTTTTGGCTTCCATTCCTCAGCACTTGATTTTCTCTTAGAGAACTAGCTCTTACCCTTTTTTATCTTGAAAAATACATTGGAAAACCAGAAATGCCTTGATTATATTCATAAGCTTATCTTCACAATGGAAAAGACCTTTTTATCGTTCTTTTTAATCAAGTCATTAGCATGAAACTCAGAGATGTAATCATACCAGACTGGAATTGGGGTCGTGCCATAGGCTAGCTGAATAGGAGGCTTCTTGGCATGGTGATGTATAGCCATTTCACAACAATGCTTTTAACTCTGTAAGTGTGCCCTTTAATTATATTTTAAATCTCATTTGAGAAGTTTTCATCATTATGTAAATTGTTCAGTGAATGGCCTCATTCTAAGACTCAATAAAAGTTTTGCTTATGGACTCAGAGAAAATTACTTAGAAGCTTAATGGGAGAATGGGGAGCATCAAAAAAAAAAAAAAAGAAAAAAGAAAGAAAAAAACCAACAGACAAATCCAACAACCAGTTCTTAAAAGAACTATGACATTTAAAAGAGGGAACTTCCAAGGGACCAGAAATGCCTTGCAAACCAGTAGAAATGCTTAACTGGTTTGTTCCATCATTAATCTAAATCACAGAATCTTCAGATACAAATGTTCTTTTTCAAAAATGTATATATTTCTTTCTGTTCAAATGGTAACAACCAGCTCAGAAGGAGACACTGCCATACAGCCTAGTGCAAACTGGCCTTCTGTTGCCAAAAACAAAAGAAAGAGATCAAGTGGACCTTGCACTGAATCTATCACTCAGGTGTTTAAAATGCTTTTGATTTTCTGTGCTGTAGCCTTTAATTCAACATCTCCAGAACTGTAACACTCGCAAACCCATTCCTCTGTCTAGCAGACAGGAGAATAAGCTGTGATCCTGAGAGTGGTGCCGTGTGCATGGATTTCTGTGCCTCCAAAGGCTGCTGGAGTGTACCAGGGCACTAAAAAATAACTCAGACTCTCTGAACCCCCACACAGAGTTTATGCTTTAGGCAGAATCAGAAATTTAGAGTTTAGATGCAATTAATGAAATCAAGTGGGATGATTAATTTGAATTCCAATTGATAAACTGCTAAGATGTGCTTTACAGAGCTGCAAATAGAGGAGAACTAGGGTCCTTTAATTTCTTTAAATTATTGCATAATGAATTTTTCCGACCTTGTACAAAAGATAAATGTTTTGTCAGCTGCACAGCATTGATTTCCATGTTTAAGTATGACTCATCTATAGTCCAAGAAATTGAACTAATTCCTTCTTCCTAAGACTTCATTTTACTTCCAGACTACCAATCTCTCTCTGGTGTATTGCCAAAATAATGGCAGATTTTGACATGTGTCGTGTCCTTTATATGTCATGTCTATATATTGCGTGTGGGATATGAAGGATATTGACACTGATTTATTGTTTCTGCTAAGGTATCTCGAACCATGCTGAATTCTTGTAGGACTAGTTGTGCTGTGTGGAAGCTGACAGAGCTTTGAGTGCACTGGATTTCACAGTGACATCTCAGCTGTGCTTAGTAAGGCTCTGTGTAAAATAAAACCTGTGGAGCCACAGGTCAATTCCTTCTGCCTTGCAAAAGATTTAGGGCATCTGTGCTTCCATGGAGAATGGGAGCAGTCATTCCAAGGGGGAACAACTGAATTGGGCAAGTGACAAATACACCCATCCCCTAGCTTTTTGGCAGCATTGGGTGTGCTCACTTACCATGTTAGTGCACGTCTCTGAAATCATGTGTGCTGGTTTCAGGGGCTCAGGACAAAAGTGAAACAGTCAAAGCAAATTTCCTCACCCTGTTCTGTCCAAGATTGTTTTCCTCAAGTCAAAATGCATTTCATTTCTTTATCACCCTAGTTCTTTGTCTTAGTTGTGCACTTATTCTATATAATAAAACAATATAAACCCACATTTTTAAATGTGCAGAAACCTCTACTAGCTGTTCAGCTAAATTTCTACAAGCAAATATTATGGTACCTTTTGTCATCTAACTGTATATTTTATCTTAATACAAGAGGGCTTCACTCAGCACCTAGCGGAGTTGCAGTTCTTTCCAGGCAGTTCAGCTCACTCTAAGCAGTAACTTGTGAATGAAAAGATGCTTTTCTCTCTTTTTAAGAGCAGATAGCCAGTCTTTTTTCTACAGTCTCAATGATAACAACTACAGCAAAAATGCAGCATACACTCCAACTCTAACTCAGTAGAATTATACCAGGATTGATTTTTTTTATCTTCTGTAGTTTTTTCATATGTTTGAACACACTGGAAAATATGAAAGTGAAATAAATAATATATGTTTAGTCTATATGCTATGCTTCTTAGTATGACATGCAATGGCAGCATACTTTTGCAAATATTTTAGTAATTTTTGAGATTAAATAGCTCTTCCTGCTTTACCTTTGCCAAGAAAGAGAAACTAATTCATATTGTGTTTTTAAAACATGGATTTATTTATTTCAGAAAACAAATAAAAGGCATACAGATCTTTTTCTTATACGCTCTCTGCTTCTCTTGGGATGTGTAAGTGTCACAAAGAAAAGTTCTGAAATGCGCCAGCCTAGATGGAGCAAATATCGTTGTTGTTGTTGTCTTGCTTTTCTGTCAATGTAGGCTTCCTGCATAGCTGCAATAAACTACTTTTGGGAGCATTAGAAGAAGCACAGTATACACAAGTAATTTGGAATAAGCAAAACTTGGTCTTGAATATTAAGCTTTTGATAAGAATACTTCACTTTTCATGTTCGTTGCCCCCTTAACTGTCCAGATGTGTTGTGATACTATATAGTATTCTGGAATAAAAAAGGATGTGGTTTGCTTTTATTATCAGAATTATGTATGTCTCTGGAGAAAGACATAAAATGTGTAGACTATAAGACGCATTTTCTAAACACAAGAAAAATGTGGAAAGGTTTTTTTCCTCAAATTTTGTCTTATATAATACTATGAGTATGTGTGTAGTAAAACACCTAGAGGGCATAGATTTGACAGCTTCCTACTGTGAAGAGTTATTCAACATGTTTCATGGCACATGTTCTTGCCAAGGAAAAGGAACAAGTTTGTAACTTCAGTGCTTCCATCACTACCCTGAAAACTAAGAACTTTATGCAACAGGTGGTGCGTGTAATTCTTTCGTCCAATAACAGATTTATTGCTTATTAAATGCAGGAGGACCTTAGAACTATACAGACATTAACAGTTAACTTTTTAACTGTGAACTTTATCTTTTCTTACACATTGTTTCAGCTGTTAACATCAGTATTGTTATACTTAACCTAATTGAAATAATATCTCCAAACACATACATGGAAGGAAAGAAATTTGGTAATAGAGTATTCTTCATTCAAGTAAACAAAAATGAAGTATCACAGATGGAAGTTGAAGCTAGCAACATTCAGACTTGAAATAAAATGAAAATTTTCAAGTATGGACATTCAACACTGGAGTATTGTACAGTTTCATGTACCCTAACAATGCTATTTTTAAAAATAAAAATTGCCTGAACAGCAATAAATAACTAAAATGTTTATAATACAGTTGTATTCTGCAGAGTTACCTGTGATGTACATCAAACTCATTCCTAAGTACTTTACTGCTTGAATGACAATAGATAAGTAAAATAGTTGGAGAATGATTCTTACTCTGTATCAAAAGATGCTGCTAGCCCACCTTGAAACTTACCCAAATATTATGCTAGTCATTGCTGTGAAAGGTATCCAGTTAAGGACATTTGGAACCGCAGTAGGTGAACAAGGACAATCTACTCATGATTCATGCAGCTAACATTGCACTTAAAATATCAAATAAAACCAATTCCATTAAGAACACACCAAGTAGACAGATTGTGTGCTCCCCTCTTTCAAAGTCATTCTTCTGAAGAAAATTGCAACAAATTTCCATTGAGGACTATCTGTGATGCTCAGTTAGTGCTGGGTCTTGTTCTCAAATGCTATAAATCATTTTCTCTTCCCCACTTTATCTCCAGCACTCCCATTTCAGGCAGGAAGAAACCAGCACCAGAAATCTTAGTGCTCCAGCATCCCAGGAGAAAATGTGGATCTTTATTCACTATTCATTATTTCTTTGTGTCTTTGTATGCTTTTTTATTTGAATGTAAAAGTACTTTTGTGGGAATGTGGCTGCATATAAAGCACATGTATGCTCATTCATGTATGTGTGGAAATTATTATTATTATTATTATTTTTATTCCATTTAATGACCTTGATTCAACCACTGTTCTCTGCAAATGAATCTGACCTTGTGGAGCTGCAGCATGCAAACGTCTTGGAGAAGGGCAGCCAGCACACAAAGGCTGCATTGAGTGTGTGGGCAGGCAGGAATGCTGGTACCAGGCAGCTCTCTAAAGAATGTTCTTTTGGCAGAAACAGCCGTGCTAAAAATGAGGGGGAAAAAATGAATTCAAAATTTAGAGCTGGCCTGCAGTTACAAGGCGATAAGAAAAGTTGGCTGTTCAACATGAGCTGCCAGTTGCATATTCTAGGTCCTTGCTATTCTCAGGCCCTCCTACAACCAGTGGCCCCAACCAGTGTTTTGATACAGCACAAAGTGGCTGTTTATTGCTATTGACTGCTGAGGCCTGGGCTCCAAAATGCGTTCTGTCAACAGAATGTAAGTGAACTTGGCATTTTAAAGCCCGGCTGCTGCAGAAGCCTAGATTTCTTGGAATTGCCATGCAGCAGGACCGGTGTTGCAGTCCCCAGCTCAAACTGAAAATGTTGCACAGGAAGACGTATCATGTGAAGGTCAGATTTACCTGAGATCCTGAGGATTTTCTGAGTGTTTTTTTCCTGAGTGATTCTTTTTTTTTCCCTCATCAGCACAATAAATGTATCTTGTCTTTGCTTTGTTGCTTGTCAAAGGTTACACCTTTAGCTTTCTAAATTTTGTTCAGTATGCTCTGTGTGGAAAAAAAGGTCATATTCAATGCAAATGGCCCTCACATGAAAGGGAAACATGGCTTTGTGTACGGGACATGATATTGCTGTAAAAGGAGTAATGAAAATCTGTGCTCTGTGTTGCACTGAGGATTTTTCCACTCTTCTGAAAATCACAGTTTCTGTGATTTTTTTAAGAAATCACATATATTGTTTTCTATTGCTTCCATAGGAACTACAAGCAGAAATTGATGCTCACACTGACATCTTTCACAGCCTGGATGAAAATGGGCAGAAAATCCTGAGGTCCCTGGAAGGCTCTGCGGATGCAACCCTGCTGCAGAGACGTCTGGATAACATGAACCTCAGATGGAGCGAACTTAGGAAGAAATCTCTAAACATTAGGTAGGACCTGAACCTAAGCAAAAGCCTACCATTGATGTATTAGATAGAATGCTACAATTTGCAAGTAAAAAGGTTTGACTTTGTTTCTGTTAGCACCGGTTTTGTCTATTTTGAGATTATTTGTGCTACTTTGGATGTTGGGTTAACTTTGTAAGAATGATTAGGTTTTTGGTGTGAAAATGATAGTAGAGGATTAGGATTTGAGGCGTATGATGAAGTTTTGTAATTATAGAAAGAAAGATTACCATGTTTAAACAGTAAATGTACCCCCTCTAAATGTGGGCTTTTTCTAGAACTCGTATGACTTATCAGTGAGTCGTGAAAGAAAGTGATTAAATAATCAATATTTATGATAAGGTTTATTTTAAAGACTGCTATTTGCAGTGCAAAACTAAAAATATCCTCATAAATGGGAAGACAAATTATTTAAGATTTTAACTGTTTTCAGGAGAATGAACAGAATTGCTAAATAAAATCTAAAGATAAAAGAAATCCATAGGTAGTATCATGAGAGGAAACACTTTTGTTTTCAAGGAGAAAAATAATATATGGCAACATATCAAAATTTCAAGTGGTCATTCAGGCTTCAACAGACTGAAGGTTTCATTTCAAAAGAACTCTTCCAGGAAGCTTTTCTCCAGAAATACGGCTTTTGCAATAGGTGACCCAGCTCAGTTGCACTCAGTCTTGGGTATTTTTTCATTTTCTCACTTACTGTGTGTTGGTGGTAGTTCAGAGGGCAGAAAAAGACAGAAGTGTTTTCCAAAGTAATGTATGAAATATTAGCTTTTTTCAGCTCAGGTCCTGAGGGAGGTCAGGCTGTGTAATGACAAAAACCATCTTCGTATCATCAATCATTAAAAATAAATGGAGTCTGTGATGTTGAAAAGATATTAGTAACTAAAGAAAAAGAGACATAGTCGTCCTTTTTTTTTTCCTTCTGAGGAGCAAAAGGAGAGGAGTAAAACTCTTCAAAGTGTCTGAGACTTTTTTGTTTGCATGGATTTTACCCATGAACTTGCTCAAATACAGTTATTTTTGAGATACAAATAAATAGTCAGTTGTCCAAATAGCAGTAATTAAACGTATGGGACTTTCTGTCTTTTATTTTTTGCAGTTTAATGTATTGCTGTCATTAATTGAGTCAGAAGCAGTAAACCCCAGTTATATCGCAGTGACTTCCTGCATTGCACATTCAAAGCAACTAACCTCTCCTCTAAAATCTGTGCTTTCAATAAAATGCTTAAGATCCCAAACAACTTGTTGATTAGGATAAAAAACAATTCTTAAATTCTCGGACATTCCGTTCAAGTGTTGCTGGCCACCAGACTAAATGAAAAGACTCTTCCCAGTCTGCCCGGAGCATTTTCTATCCATAGCACAGAATGGAATAGATTTCATCATAACCAGCAATGCTTACACAAAAGAGGGATTAGAGAAGACATATGAAATGCTCCCCAGACATGAGTCCCAGAAGTTTCTTTATTTAGTGTAATTTTTAGTCTGCTGAAACAGAAGACCCGTGCCGTGGATCAACCTGGGTGGACATTCTTTTCTAAATGCATTAGATAAAATATATGGTAGGTATTAAGGAGAAACCAAACTCTTTTTCATTCCTCCCTTTCTTTCATCCTGATATGTTAGCACAGTTTATCCTAATCAACACTTGCTTTCCTATAAATAGTTTTTTAAACTGTTTTACTGTTATCTCTTTTGCCTGCCCAGTCATAAATACATGAGTGCATGCACATAACTTACATTGGTACATGCATGCATAAACATATTCCTGAAGGAAGAGCAGAACAGGTTCTGGAGGTTCTGCAAAAAAAATCCTTTAACTGGGGAAGGTCAGAGCACAGCAGCAGTAACAAACCCCTTCAGGTCACTCTATATACATTTTTTCCCTGTAAAGGACCTGGGGAAGCAGGGAGAAAGCATTTGCTGCCATTTGCTGCCCTTCTCCAGAAGAGGTGGAAGCTTGCCTATGCCAAGATAAACATGAGACAAGGGAATTAGCCTGAATCAGAAACTTGGCTCCTTCACTGTCTCCTGTCCTAAAATCCTGTGGTCCTTGTTCTGGTTGTTGCCTCCTGCAGCTCTCCATAAATATCCCTGCTTCTCTGCCCCTTGCTACTTTCAGGGGTATCGTAGAACGAAAGAATGGTTTGGGTTGGCGGGGCCTGTAAAGATTCGATGCCAACTCCCCTGCCATGGGCAAGGACTTGCTCAAAGCAATATCCAGCCTGGTCTTGAACACTTCCAGGAATGGGGCATCCACAGCTTCTCTGGACAATTTGTTCTAGTGCCTCACCACTCTAACCATAAATAATTTATAATGTATAAACATATATATAATCTAAATCTTTTAGCATGCAGGGCCTTCTCTAGAATTCACTGCCTGCAGGATTGGCCTCCCCCTGCTGTGGAGCAGTTTTGCCCCAGCTCCCAGATGCCCTATGCGAGAAACGATCAAAAGGCCTGGTCTACGTGTGTCCCTCACGTGTAGCATTTAAGTTTAAAAAAAGAGAAGATTTTCCATTAGCTTACATACTTTGAGAGCAGCTGCATTTTCTGTCAGTGTATAGCTGATCTGTCCCTTCCCTTTCTCTTTCCTTGCCACTTTAATTACCTGATGTAAGAGGTTGGAAAGAAGACAGGATTCATAGAGCATTTCAGAGAAATGCAACTGTCCCTTCAACAATTCTTCATTCCCATAACCAAACTAAGTAATAAGGTTTGCAAAAATGCTGAGTCCATATTTTTCACATTTCTTTTCAGAACATTATATATAAGGTATAAGAGTACAATTCTTAGTGTCAGAAGAGAATGATTTTATGTGCAATCACTGTAGAAGAAGATAAATGTTATATGAAAAAACCTAGAACTTAAACAGAAATGTATGAAATAAAAGAAAATTTGTCTTTATTTCCCAGCACATTTTTTCACTTTACTGTTATGTAATACTCCTTTGGTTTGAGTTACTAAGAGGATTTCTTATGTTACATGGAGGTGAACTAAGACTTTTTTTCCAAACCAGAAATTAAAAAATAGCATATTCATAAGTCCAGAAAGACAAAATTTTAGTGGGGTTTATCTACAGTACAAAGAAAATTGAAGATTTTATCAGTCCAGCCACAGAAAACAGTTGCTGAAATTTAGAAGCTCAATACTTGGGCCCAAAAAAACCCACCTTTATGCATATACAGAGGAAATATTTAGAAAATGTCTTGATGATGGAGATCTTTTTTGCATAAAATGATATTTCGTCTTTTAATTTTCCCAGCATTTCAAATAGTTTCATTCACACCTCTGTTTACATGGCACTGACCTTTGGCTAGATAGTGTATGAGGATTCTATTTGCTTTAACAATTTCCTCATTACTTTTTTTAAAGAATGGAATCATTTTTAAAAATTAAGAGAATGAATCTTGTGTAATTTGAATGTTTTGTGTCATGGTTAACAGAAATGCTTACTCTTCACTGAGTTGGAAAACTACTTTACATTTCAGGTAAATAATGTCCTAGTAATCCTAAGTGATGACTACATTTCTCATGCTAGTCCTGGATAATATTTAAGCACGTCTAATGAGACTGACAATTCAGCACTGCCATTACTCACTTCTGAAGAGGAAAACTAAAATGGCAAAAAAACCCCCAACCAATCAAAAACAAAAATCAGGAGATGTGAAAAAAAGCCAGGACTGTGGAACCAAGTTTAAATCTCTGTCGCCAGTAACTTCAAAGCTACTGAAGCTATTCCAAAATCATTAACTTAATGAAACATTAGGATCTTTCTCTGTAAATAAACTTGTACATTTTGATTTTTACTTCCACTGTGCCTGAATCTATCTTATATTTAACACATGCTTTCAGATCCCATTTGGAAGCCAGTACTGACCAGTGGAAGCGATTACATCTCACTCTTCAGGAACTTTTGGCATGGCTGCAGTTGAAGGAGGATGAATTAAAGCAGCAAGCACCCATTGGTGGAGATCTTCCCACTGTGCAGAAACAGAATGATATTCATCGGGTATGTCTTTATTGTTTTTAATTATATTTTGGCTATTGCTTTTTCCTTTGCAGGCCAGTGCTGCATGACACAGTCCTTCTTGGAAAGAACTGCAGCTCTAGCTTTCAAACACAGCAGAGAAAATCAGCCTTTTGGAGAAGGAAGTGTTAACGACCGTGACCTTCAGAGACAGGGAGATTTCACAGCCAGAACAATTACTAACATAGTAATTTTTGAGGATTAAATAACTAGTTCTGAAATTTTTTTCTAGATCAGGCATTCCAACTTCATGTATACTTTTTGAAATCCTAGTTTGAATTTTGGGAACATTTGTGACAAGAGTAGCTGGTATCAGCTCTATTGTGCAACTCTGCACCATGAAACTATTGTGATAACTATCTGTAGATCATACTGGTTCAGTAGGGAATTCTTATGGAAAGACCATGCAGAACATCATATGGGGAACCATTCTAGATTAGGATTGGTATTAAAAGGGAACCTAAATAGAACACTTGTACAGGAAATTGTTTGGTTTTTTTTTTTTTTTTAAACCCACCAAATTAAAAACCCACAGAATAATACTCCAGAATAATTCTTCATACAAAGATTCACACTAATTTTTTTGTTGTAGTGAGATCTTGCTTAAAGTATGCCTCTTGTGTTTAATCAATTCATACCAGCCTGATGCTTTCACCTAAACAGTCTTTAATTGTATATACCATTGAGGTCTATTCAGGTTTGAATGTGAAATCACAGTTCTAGTACCTCTATTGTATAATGTATATTCAAGCTCTCCTCTCCTTCATCTATGTGAGTCTTTAATTAAAATAATGACATTATAGGAGGTTTTTACTTCCTGTTTGGTATCTGATTATGCTTCAGGGTGCTATCTAAAAAGTTATTTCAAACAAAGGCAATTTTTATTGAAAAATTTAAATTATCAGTCTGACAGCTTGATTTCATGAGTAGAGAATATTCCAATTCCAATGATCATCCTCTCAAAGCATTGAGCTCTATATATGTAACTTAGTTTGTGAAACTTGCCACAAAATATATTCTTCCTGAATCTCCTAAATCTCTGGTTTTCTTGCTTAATGGAAAAATGTCAAATGGTGCTTTAAAACAAAATAGGATCAGTTTTTTTTCTGTTCATCAGGTAGCTGTATGTAAATATTGCTCTAATATATTGTCCTTTCTCATGGGGAAGGACATATTTGAGAATAGATAGTGAGATCAAATTTGCAAAGCAAACATAACGTATCTTGCTGCTTTAAGACCCTGAGTTTGTGAAAAGTCAGGAATTACCATATTCAGCCAGACATAGATTTTTCCATAGGCACATAGGCTTTCATCTACTGCAGCAAACGGATGGGAAGTAGTGTAAATATGGTTTGCCAAGGACCTATCTTCACCAAATGATTGAAACCGCAAAAGAGAAAGATGAACAAAAAACATCTTTCTCCCTCACTGACAAATTTTTCTGAGATAATATAATGCTTTTCTGCAAGGGGCATTTTTGTCACATTTCCTAGGTCTTCCCTCTGGAGAGGTGATGTGTAGGATGTGTCTTTCTCACAAAATTTTATGTGAGACTTAAAGCACTATCACAGAGACAGTAAGGTGAAAACATCCATGACTTTACGGGGCAGCACCGTTCCTTCTTTCACCTTTCCCCTAAGAAAGTTAAGACGTGTGTTATATATAACCATGACAGTTAAGAGAAGCCTGAGATCTGTTTTAGCCATAAAGTAGCAACTTCCATAAAGTAGTTTTAAAGCCAATCCAAAATATCAGGATGAAAAAAGCAATATAGATGTTGCTTTAACTCAGTGTGACATAAACTCTTTTTCCAAAGACAACTCTTGAGCCAAAACAGGAGTTAGAGAGAGATTTCTATAGAATTATTACAACAAAACTTTTTTCCATCTAAATAATATTTAAGTATTTGAAAACATTTTCTCCTAGACAGAATAAATATTTTTTATCTAAAGAAATTGCTTCTTATAGTATTTTAGTATTGTATATTGCTCTATAAGAGGTTTAAGGGTTTCCAAGAATTCATTATAAAGGTGGCAAGTCTTTCTAACGTCTTTGCCACTTGCAGGTACATAACTGAGAGCTTTGGTTATCCTATCTAGTATCAAAGCTAGAATGTTTTAGTTCCTTTTAGAAATATACCTTTTTTCCTTTTCCCATTCTGTAGCACTTCAGAAGTGTGAATGTAGGTATGCTGATTCCCTGTGGAAAAAAGAACAAAACAAAATACTTGAAATTAATTTGCCCTGTCTGATCTTCAAATATCTCTGACAGAGAAGGGAAAAACAGTCAACATGGAAGCTCACTTGGTTGGTTGGTTGGTTGGTTGGTTGGTTGGTTGGTTGGTTGGTTGGTTGGTTGGCTGGCTGGCTGGAGCTTTTTCCCCCCCTGGGGATTATGGACTTTGTTACTCTAAAAAAGAAGCAGATATACAAAGGCTATATCTGAATGAATAGCTTAGATAATTTCTGAACATAAGAAAAATGCTTTCAAATGTTTTCACAAGTGTACAGTTATCTAGCTTAAAACTGGAGCCCAGTATAGGAAAGAATTTTTGAGGTTTGAGCCTTTGCTTAAGAGCAGAGCTTAGCTCTCAGGGTGTTGGATGTGAAACTAAACAGTAGTTGTGTGTTGATCTTGAGAAAAAGAATCTGCTGACAGTTCATTTTGTTCTCCTGAATGTCACTTCTGGAAATTAGTCTTCAGTAAACTAGAGAACTGTCTATCAGATCTGACCAATCTTTTAAATGACTAAAACTTCTAGTTTAGGTCTTAATAAGTACAATGTTTTTCTTTCTGTGAAGAATTGTTGCTGTCAGGTAATGCCAGAACTGAAGCCAGGTAGGTTCTTCCCTTCAGAAGTGAGTAAATCTCATCAGGGGAACACTGCTTATATGCAGTTTAACTGATTCAATTGAGAAATAGCATGATGAATGCCAACATGATTTTATGCCTGAATCCTTTTTCCAAAGAAGTGTTGCAAGCTGATTTTATTTTTTCCCTTAAAGGTAAAATTTAAAGAAGAGTAAACATATTTAACCTCTCTATCATTCAGAAGACCATCTGGAATACCACAGAGATTCATAAAAGAGATGAAAAGAAGTCAGTTCTTACCACTTGAGTGCTCCTAGTTGCCTAGATTGGCTTTAAAATTTTTAAGAGTAGGATTCAGACGAAAATTTCAAATGCTTGAATCTAAGCCAGAGGAGAGCTTGAACTCAACTGAGAAAACAGGGGTATCCATGCAGTCAAAATCATTGTTGTGTTATAAATGTAAAGTGCTTTTTAGACAAGGCAGTTTGGTATGTATCCCAAATACACCCACATAACAGCTATTTGTTTGAACTTATATATATAGTAGGTCATTTTTTCAATTTTTGGCATCTGAAGAAATTGTCTCTATTCCAAAGTCTTTGAGAGTGTGGGGAGGAGTGGTGGTGGTAGTGTTAGTCAATGATAAAAAATACCCCTATTCTTCAAAATATTATTTCATTATCTTACATTTTTCTTTGTTTTACTAAGTATCATAATATTGCTTTAGTGAAATTGAATTAACAACTGTGTGCATGTTACCGTTAATCTAATTTAAGTAACTTAAACATCATGCAGATAGCCCGCTATGTCTTTCATTATTTTAAGACTTGCCTCATTTGCTGTGTAGTGATTTTATTAACAGCATAAATAGCATTTATGAACATTGAAGGTACTTATTAACAATTCCATGGAAACCCTTTCACATGAAATCTGTAGCATCACCGCCTAAGGAGGAGTACAGTTCCTGCTTCAATACACTAACCAATTATGGGGCGACAGCTGATATCTACTTTTAGCAATTAGGCAAACATGTTGAATTAATCTAATAGTACTCTTTCTCTTTAAAATTCATTGAAAGAAGCAAAAAATTCCTAGTTTTTAAAAAATAGAGGTTAATGTTAGTTTTACTAATGCAACTCTTTTCTCATTATATTTTCATTTTTCAATTTAAAAAATCATTGTTTCTTCATTTAAAGAGATTTAAGGACACTCATGAGGTGGTAGTAGAGGTCTGATATAAGCTGATCAATATATGCATTATTAAAATGGTGGACAGAATGCCATTACTGCTGTAGTGTTGATGACAAATAGACATGCTTAAATAAAGTAGTTTACTCACTTTTTTGTCAGGTCATGCATTATGCGTATTCGATTTCCTCTACAGTCACTACAAAGGATGGAAGAAGTTCAGGAATTCAATGAAATTAGCCTACAATCATTAGTTGTGCATTAGACATTCATTTAGGCTAATTCTGCTTTCAGTGATGGTCTACTTATTATAAAGATGTATTTGTCAGGGCTTTAGACAGATAAATTCTTTTTTTCCCTCCAAAAAAGAAAAAAATGTATTTTATTGCTACTTATGATTTTTACTGGTAGTGTGTATATATCTCACAAAAAAAACTTTAATCCAAAAAGCAGCTTTATCTTCATACAGTAAGAACTTTTTTTTTGAATGGGTTCATATGAAATGAGCATTCATTATTTTTAACGCTGTGCTACTGCTTCAGCCTCACATTTTTTCATCCTCTCCTTTTCAAGTTTCTTTAATTGAAATATATTTTGACTCAGTAGAAATCTGCAAATCAAAACTGGGGAAGGAGATGAAAACTGTAAATAGATCTCAATACTGTACTGTGCATTATTCTATAACTCAGAGTTTACAGATTATAATTGCCTCCACCAGCTCCAACATTCAGAATGGAAAAGTTGGGGGAAAAAAATTTAACACATTGGCACATAATAAAGTTTTCCTTTATTAATAAAGACACTTTTTCTGTTTGTGACAAAATACAAAATGTGCAAAGTCAGAGATTCCTATTAGCATTTCTCTATTGTTTTGAGGAAGACATAATGATTCCTGCCCACAGGCCTTATGGGATTCATGGCACATATTTTCTCCTTTTGCACAAAGGATACAGGAGGACTGGGGCTTTAAACCTCTTCTGGAAAGTTAATGACACTCTGTGTATTTGATTGCTGTAGTTTTCTGCAAAAACAGTACCAGCTGAAAGAAGGTTTATTTTGTCCTTCTCCTGGTGTGCACATGTACATAGCCAGGGGTGGCCTGTCTACAGCAGCAGCAGGACTGCTCATTCCCCAGTGCACAGTTCAGAGGTGTTTCTGGCTTATAAATATTCTCCACATCAGTGTATTTCTGTATTCCCCTGGAGTATTGGTGACTACTTCCTGCTGTTGGTGTGTGTTTGCAGAACAGACCTTTGTGTAAGTTCCTTTTTGACTGGTTTGGGGCAAAATATTTCTGAGAAACAATACATCTTTGGAAACATTTCTAAAGCATGTTATATCTTTAAGCTGTTACACCATTTAAGGTTTAAAAACCACTGGTTTAAGTGAATTTGACTGTTGATGTTACTTTTAACACTATCAGCAGAGAGTGAAGCACATAGTCCATGGAAATTAGTGCACTGGATTTTAAATTATGCTTCCTGCTGGCTTACTTGACCTGCAGACCTGCCACACCATTCTAGTGGGACAGAATGATGTGAGATGAACACAGAGGCTAATTGAACAAATATATTTTCCTCATTCAGAGGCATGAAAAATGCTTACTATGTTTCCTCTTTCTATCGCACTTCATGCAAGAGTCAAGTATGAATTATAAGTATTATAAACCTAAAAATGTCTAAGTTCGACATTTTTCATTCAGCCCTGTAGTAACTCCATTCAGTTTTTAGGCAAAAAAATGTCCAGTGGTAGTTTACTTGTTAATATAGAGTACATTTCTTTATTTGTGAAAATTGGTATTGTTTTTAAAGGTCAACATGATTAAAACATTTATCTTGGGTATTAATCAAATGACATTCTCTTATGATAGCAGATACATTCTGAAAAGATTCCAGTCCCATTATTGTCCTTGACACAAAGTGAAGATTTTTTGCTTTGTTACTTTCTTCAGCAAAGCAGACTTTGCTAAAGGGTTTTCCCAAGAACAGCTACAAACCTTATGGTCAGTTCTTGATCATTTAATAAAAAGTGTATTTAAATATTTATAGTAGAATAATGTACTTATTTCCTTAAGTTTACTTTCCTGAAATGTGTTATGAACTTTTTACCTCTGAGTGCTCATATTATAAACTGTACATGTTCCCACTATTAGTTCTGGTAGGTATGTCCTGTACAGAGAGTCACATGTGAAATACAATTCAAAGTGTAATGAACATTTAAATATTGAATTTATCATCCTTCATTAGTTTACATAGAAATACATATTTTGTTTAATAATTAATTTAACTGAATTGGTGAATATATTACATTACAAGCTTATTTAATGCTGCTGTTGCAAAAAGAATTTTCTAATCCCGGCAGTAAAAGATCTATTTTCTACCCATGGTATATGACTCTCCTTTTAGCACTATTGTGTTTTGTGTTATACTGTGCTATTAAATTACCTGCATATTTTACCTCTATGCTGCTTGAACCAGTATGCATTCAACAATGTTTCATAAATACAGAAGCAACCGTTGAAATAAAGGAGTGGTAAGGACCATGTAGTTAAATTCACTGCAATATGCAGAAGAACCAATGCAACCTGCAACCCACGAACTGAGTTTAATCTGCATTTTTGTGTGATGTATATTTGGAATCAGATTAATAGACTCTCTTATATTCTCATTAACAAAAATAGAGAAATGAATAAATAAATACTGAGATATATATACTTTCAATGATTTACCAAAGCTTCTAATATTAATCTTGAGTAACGTACTCATGGTCATTTAAAAGCAGGATGTAGAAGAGAGTAAAAGAGTAAAAGGAGCTGTTGCTGAAGAAAGAAGAATGCAGTATGCTAACAGAACATTTGCTCTTTTGAATACAATGTGATTTCATGTTAAGCAAAAGCTGATTCTTTTAATTTGTGTGTGTTGTTTTGTTTCTTGTCATACACCTGTTGCTGGAAATTTTGTTCTGACACTGGTATTTCCTTTTAGATCCACTTACAATAGTTTTGTTTCTTAGACTTTCAAGAGGGAGCTAAAAACAAAAGAACCTGTTATCAGGAGTGCCCTTGAGACTGTGCGAATCTTCCTGGCCGAGCAGCCTGTGGAGGCAGTGGAGAAGGTCTGCCCAGAACCCAGAGGTAATTGAAGCAAGAACAGGGTAATAACACATTGCTGGAAAGATCAGAGATGATCAGCGATGATTAAATAAATCCTGCCAGCCGCTCTGAAAGCATTCCTTTTACACTCCGAGCTGAATGCCAGTATTCAGAAACTAAGCTAAAAATATAGATGAAAGCAAGCCTTAGCAATCCTTCTGAACACTGTGGTACTAAATAGACATGCATATTTATAAGCAGATTTTGAAACTGTCTTTAAACCTTCAGGACCTGTCTATAATTATAGCCTCATTTGAGGGCTCAAAGCTGCAATTTAAGCTAAAATTCACCTTGTAGTCTCAGTACTACAGGAGATCCCAAATCCACCTAATTGCAGCAAAAGCTTCACAGTGATTAATACTTATCTATGTGCAGAAATATTGTGCTGAATCAGTGATTAAACTTCTAGCTATACCTTGCATGTTTCAAAATGCCTTTATCTACTTAAATGCATATTTTGCTGATTTTTATGGCGGCAAGATTTAAGTTTTTTTAAGAGATTTTGAAACAAGAATACATTAATAAAACAAATTTCACAGGTGCCCTTGGTTATAAAGAGTTTCCTACTGAGATTTGAACTTATCCAGATTGCAACTGTTTAAGTTCTAAGACAGAATATGTCTTAAAAGCCTCTTCACTTTCACATTTAGATCTGTCACCTGAGGAAAGAGCCCACAACGTCAGTAAACTTCTGCAAAGGCAAGCAGATGAGGTCAGAGCTGAGTGGGATAAACTGAATCTACAGTCTGCTGATTGGCAAAAGAAGATTGACGATGCTCTTGAAAGACTGCAGGGCCTTCAAGAGGCAATGGATGAACTGGACCTGAAGCTGCGCCAGGCTGAGGCATTCAAGGGGTCCTGGCAGCCAGTGGGGGATCTTCTGATTGACTCGCTGCAGGATCACTTGGAAAAAGTCAAGGTACATGTCATATATCACTGTTTCTGAGTATAAAATAGTTCGTTGTATGAATCCCCATATCAGTAATTATCTTTTAGAGTGAGAAATTGATACCTTTGTACCACAGTGATTTGTATTAAAAAGTGTATATGAAGAGTTTTATAATTTCAGAAGTTAAATTGCAATGGGATCCTCCTTGAGAGTGTATATTGCTGACATGGATAAAAGCACTATAGAAATGTATAAAAATCCTCAGCACACTCACTGTAAACTCAGGAGAGACAAAATTGACATTTAAAGAATGGAAAATAAAATAGATAGGAGAATATATTGTAACAGTCTATTGAATTAATTTTTTCTTTACTATATTTTCTAAAGTACAATGAATACATAATTATTTCTATAATTGTAGAGTAGAATTTAAATAATTTAAAATATATGATTTTTCATGATGGTGGTATTTGCTCTCTAGGTTTTTTGATAAATAGGCTTCATAACTAAAGATAATCTTGAAAAAAATCAGCAATCCTGGAAAAATTGTCATTATTTTCTATAACTTAATGCTTATCTTCTTTTAAGGGTTGTTTCATAAAATCATTGTTTATCGAGAAACTTGGGCAGAACTGTCCTCTTTCAGCATGTCTGCCATGGGCAGACTTGATAAATAATACAGGATTCCTTCAGCCAGAGCACAATAGAGGCAGTTGCCATTTTGATAAGAACAAAGTGCCTCTGTTCCAGTCACATAAATGGGACTCATCAGTCATTTTGAAAGAGACCTGAGCTAACTGTTATTTTCTCTAGATGAACATTAGGATCTAAGAAAGAGGAAATAGAATGACTAATGGCAAGGGAAAAATGCCTCTAAAAATCAAATGTAGTTTATTAAAATGAAAGTCCTTGTGTTTTAATCACACAGAAAGTTTAATGAGCATCCTCTGCAGATGCTGTACAAAAACAAATGAAATAGTTAGTAGCTGATGAACAGCTAGCTGCAAAATTTGCTTATCTTCATTTAAATTCATAAATGAACAGAAGAAATCTATTTATAAATTCTCAGAAAGGGCTATTACAACCATGGTTTGTTTTTGGCTTTTTAATTTTGAAGAAGATATCCTGAACAGAAACATGGAATCTCTGATATTACTGGAAAACAAAGAAGTCACTTCATTCTAAAGCTATGAGCAGGAGTGTTGACTCCATAATTATAGTTCTGAGTCCTGTTATGGTTTAAAAAATAAATAAACACATTCTAGATAACATAATTACTGACTTAATAGTTGATTCACTTAAGTGTTAAATACTTTTCCTTTGCAAATGTTTCAGTCAAAAGCTAAATTTGTTGAAGTCATGTAGACTTCAGTTAAAAGTTGTTAGTAAAATGTAAGGTTTTTTGTTTAAAAAATATATTATCAGGAAAACATTATCCAATCAATACATTATCTATGTCTCGTCCTTGCTCTGGTTTCTATAATGAGTATCACAATGACTGATATTACAGTAGGAGGCAAAGTACCTAATTTCTCTCTACATGTCTAGGAAATCCAAGCATCTTCCGAGCAGATCTTCAAAACGTTGGTCATAAGTGATTTAATTTCTTGAAATCCTCCTCTTAATTTGGATCACAATGGCTTTCCCAAACCTAACCTGATGAATAACTTCCTGGAGAATGTGTTTTACTTAATGCTATTTGTCACTGTCCTCTTAATTACGGTTGCTGGTGATGCTCAAGTCATGGTATAACTTTGAACTCACACTAAATAGTGGATCCCTGGTCAGTATTAATGTACTGCTACTATTATTATTATTATTATTATTATTATTATTATTATTATTATTATTATTATTATTATTATTATTATTATTATTACATATGCTTCATCTGCATTAATGTACAAATTGGTGTTCATCTCTGATTGTGAGGACAAGAGACAGTTTCACCTGTCTGCTCCAAAGGATGCAACCTAGACTAGAGGCTACCTATAACCAAAATATTCTTCAGACTTCTCTGCTGTCATCTGTTATTCTCCCTTTTTTCTTCTCTCATATGAGTGATCTTATCTGCAGACTGAATTGTAACTTACTTTCTTAATAACACTCATTCTTTCTGTCTCCCTTCCAAGCATATCTTTCTGTCCAGTACAATCCAAACCATCATTTAACTGTCTTAAATTCAGTTCAATCCCAAATGAATCTATTATTTGTCCCTTAATATCCATTGCCTGATCAGTTTGATTGTAGCTCAGATCATATTTTAGACACGGCCTATGATTTCTACTCCCCTCTGCATCAAATTCAATGATGCTTTCTCCTTGCAATCATGAACAAAATGTTCTTTTCATCAGCATGCCTGGAACACTTAGGGTCTCATGAGACCACCACTCAGATTTTATATTAAGCTTTTGCTGCTATGCAATTGATATGCAATCATGCCTACCTCATCCACTTGGTATCTTATTCGAAGACCCATTCCAGGAACTGATGGTAGAACCAATTTGTCTCTCTTTCTTCTCCAGAGATTCTCCTTTGCCATCCAAAACTGTGATAATGGTTATGCTAGCAGTATGCAACAATCATTACATGTCATGCTGATACCTCCTCACTGTTTTGTTGTTTCTCTGTAGACATCGGCTGAGTACCCATAGGAAGTTTCAGGTTTTTATACTTTTCCACTCTGGAAAATTAGGTTTCTTAAATTAAAAGCTGCTGTTTTGAGATATTGTGCACAGAGTTTTGTGACTGAGAAACCAGTTTTAATGGTGTGGGTTATCTTTAGCTAAAGGTACTTTGGCTACTCTCAACATACTTAGAAGAGCACAATGCAAAGCACTTTTTTCTGCCAGTGATATTTTAAGATAAAGCAGCAATATAACTGCTTCAGTTTCTGTCATAAGCAGCACTGCAAGGGAACAGCAGAGCCTCTAGACTCCATGAGTATAACTACACTATATTTTTTATTTTTCAACCTCCATAAAACAAAACAAAACAAACCAACCAAACAAAACCAATCCCAAAACAAACAAAAAACTCAACAACCAAAATAATGAAGAGTGGGAAGCAGTCTTTGTGGTTTCTTTAGTTCAAAATAGAAGTGCATGTCTCTAGAACACCTTCCAAATAAAGGGCTATTCATGTAGAATCATGTAGATTTTTTTTCAATTAACTCCAGTCTGCTATAGGATAATTAGTTCTCCTTCACTGTCACAAAAAGAGGGCACCTTCACTCAGCATAAAGATTGATAACTGTGAAAAGCAGAGCAGAATTTAGTGACATAAATCTTGTATTTTTCTGCAAGGAATTTTCATGAAAGTCTTAGTCTTTCTAGTTAAGAACTGCTGGTTTTTCTTGCAAATTCACTTTTACAGTTATGAGTAAAGCAGTTACATGGAATTTGTGTATATATTATAAGCTTTATGTATTTAATGTAACAAGGATATTCATAAAGGCTGCAAGTATCCTTTTAAATTCTTTTGTCAAAGACTATTTACAGTTTTAATACAACTTCTCGTTGAACTATATGCTGTTTATTTCAGACTTTCTTCAGTTTAATTGACAGTTGAAGCCAATTGTATGTCACTGACAAATGTTCACTGGAAAGTGTCAGTCTGAAATTTATTTATTTGTAAAACTAAAATAGAGTTTGCAGTTATTTATAAATCAGAAATGAACTGATCACTGATTTGCTCATCATCTACTCCAAAATTAGTCACTGTGTGCAGGGACTAGGGACAATCCTTTTGTCCCTAGTCATTTTTCCTTCAAATGAGACAAAAGACAACCCATTCAAATAATTAGCTGAGTTGTGTTCATATCCAGTGATAGAAATAAAGTAAATACATTTGCAAACATTAAAATTCCATAATATTACAAACACTTTAATAATAAATCAGCAACCTCAATTTCAGGACACTGAATGAGGGTAGGTAGTTCACTTAAAGAATAGTAGTAGTAGTAGTAGTAGTAGTAGTAATAATAATAATAATAATAATAATAATAATAATAATAATAATAATATCTTAAAGTCTTATATATTCTTCTGTAGTCCACTTTGGTACTGTTCAGCTACTGCTGTGCTGCAAAGAGGTATTTCAGCAAAGTGGACTGCTACAGTGCTGTTATGAGGGAACTGTGCTGACAGCTGCTTACTATGGAGATTCTGACAGCAAAATGAGTTGTTGAATTTCTAATTTTTTTTCTCATCCCAAAATTATTTTAAATACTTGGATAACTCCTTCCCAAAAAAACCTCGAATGATTTTTATATAGATCTACTGGGGATGACATAGAGGGAAATTAATGAATGACAACTAGAAGCAAGCCAGTAGTCCCCATTCATCCCCTCCTGGCAATGGAGATGTGTACTGGAGATCAGTTTTAAATAGATCAATAGAATCTATGCAAGAAATGATTACCTGGAAGATGTATTGAATAACCAGAATTTCCAATCAGCTTGATATCAATAGCAGTGCCAGATCTCTGTTAAACCAAATTGAGGGCAGATTGCAATGTGATGCTACTTTCTTGTTAATTTTTGCTAGCATAAAATTATGCTATGCACCAAATTAGGTTAGCAGAACTCATGCTGTCCAGTCTGTAATGTAAAATGGCATTACACATATAGCAGCTTCTGAGATATTTTTTCGTTCTCTTTCTTTACTGATTGTCTTTCTACTATAGCTACACTCCTAAACATTCTTAGTTTTAAAAACCACAAAAATGCTAAAGTATTTCATATGCAGAGTTTTAGACTATGAACTATGACTTGATCGGGTATTTTCAAATTGTTTGTACAATTAGAAGATGACAGCATCCATTGGTTTGTAGTTGAATAGGAAGCTATTTGCCTGCAGCATAGGAGATGGAAGTTAATGTTTTGTTGATACTATAACTAAGGTAATTACTGTTACAGATGGTTCTCAAGCTTACCATTTCATATATGTCATTCTGTCATAGAATCATACAGTAGTTATTTATTATGTGTTCTTAAACTGCTTCAAAATGCATAGACATTTTTTTCAGTTTAATTTGAAACCAGCTGTTACCACCAAGGGCGATAATCAATCTGGGTTAAGATGTTCTATTTCCTTAAGTCTCCTAATAAGTTCTGTGCTGGACTCTGGGACTTTTAAAACTATTATATACAGAATAACCATTTCCTACTGATGGATTTTTCAGCTTTCCAAAACCCAAAAATTAGTTCTTAAGAGAATTAGAGATGCTCTTTCTAAACAGATTTTTTTGTTAGTAAAATATTTGAGTTTAGAGATTGTTCTAAAATGCGATAAAAGGAGGAGACGATATTATGGCATACTAGACGACCTTTAGGTTTTAAATATAAATATGGTAAATAAAACCAGACTTTACAAAATATCAACTCTTCATCAACTGTTTTACTGCTAATATAAACTAAAAAAACATTAAAGTACATAAGAGCATAATAAACTCTCTTTTAAAATAAACCAAAATCATACTGAAATTCACTGAAACACTTTGACATCCTACAGATGTCCTAGTGATATATAATATTCCTGTGAATTTAAAACTATGGAGTTTCCTATAATGGAAGAAATACTTGAAGTTTGTTCAATTTATTATTGGGTCAACTTTCAAGATGTTGTTTTATATCAAAGACACTTCAGCTAACCATATTACTGAATTGGTAACAGCCTGGTATTTTGTTTTTGCCTTTTTTAAAATGCATTTTTATATAAGAGAAAATTTTGTAGGATTGTTTGATTGTCACTGTTGAGGGCAAGTTTAATTTGCTAGGATTTTTCTTAAATATGAAATTGAGTTAAAAACCATGAACTGTTTTGTCATGTAGTTGTACCAGCTGATTTTAGCTGTTATGCTTCTTAGCTTGTAGGAGATGAAAGTTACTCAGTTGTGTCCTGTGGCCTCTCAATCTCATTTAAACAGCTTATGAATCAATTCATTTTCTTACACAAAAAGAAATATGTTCAAAAATGGTTATTTAGTGTATGATAATCAGGCAGTTTTTACTGATACAAATTTAATTTAAGATATAATCTGCCTTGTGTTCTTTCTATGTAATCAGTCAGATAAGATTGGAGAGTTCATTATGGCAATAGCCTAAATCTAAATTCATTTGAAATACTTGAAGCAAACAATCATTCCCTCTGCTGACTTCTTCTGCAATAAGTTATATATTTCTTATCTCAGGTTTAGATGCTTTTACAGAGAGTAGACTACATAGGTTTTCTGTCTATACTGAGCTACTTGTTTTAAGGAAGGATCCAAAATCTTTTTTTACATAGGAATAATAACAATGATGATGAGCAGGCAGAGAAGTGAAATCTTGGTCTTTTAAAATTAAGACTGTTCTTCGCCATACTACTTATTGGGAAACAGTAGCATAAGTGTGATACAGGAGAAGTAGCATTGCTCTTCTGACAAAGGAGAAACAAAAATGAGTATTCTTTAATTTACCTCCTGAGAAATCAAAGCTAGTGTAAGAAGCAGCTAATTCTAGACCATTTTCCAAAAGAACAAGCACCTGGAAAAGAGCTGTACCAATTTAACCCAATTTCTATGAGATTTCTGTTAACTGTATTAACACAATTATTCATAGAGCATATGAACTATTTTCTCTTTTATTAAGGATGTTTGGGCTAAAGAGTACTGACAACTTTTCCCTGACAACTAGTGCAGGAAAATTCTTGAGCTCTAAGGAAGGAAAAAAGGTGACCAGTCAAGGTGGAAATCTTTTCTACCTCCAACCCCATTTGGCAGAAGATGCTATTATTAGATCAACACATTTCATTTAGAGCCAAATTTTTCCTTGTATGAATTCACCCTGCTGATTTCAGTGGGAGTTCAACATGCACATCTGCAGGCAGAATCTGACTTTTTAAGTACTGGCAATCTCTGATCTTGGTTTCTGATGCCCTGCTGAGAAGACTGACTAATACGTGTATAAAGACTTGTCTGTCATTTTATGCCTCTGAAGTTCAGAATTGAGGTCAGACCAGAACATTTTTTAGAGATTTCGCTTTACCAGTTGATCAGAGGGAAGACTGAGACTTGAGCTTTTAGAAGGAGAATTAAACATTAATTTTTAAGTACCTAAATGGCATGGTTATAGCAGGGACTCTGACATTTAGCATGGCTTTTTGTTTCAAGTTTGCCATATAAATGCAGCACACATAGATATTACCCTGATGGTGAAGTATTAACATTCCAAGACATCACATTAAATCAAAGATGCTCTTGAACTGTTATGGTTCTGTTAAAAAGCTTTCTTTTTCTTATGATCTGGGAGTGCAAATATTTAGCCAAGAGGAGAAAAAAAGTACAATGCAACACATCTCTTCTTACTATGGACCATTTTATTCAGGCTTTCCTAACTGAGTGTGGCACAGGGAGCTGTGTGGCTAAAGGGAACAAAATTGTATCTAAGGAGTATTTATAACATAGCTCTGAACTCCTATATATGGTCTGCTACCGAAACATTCCTACGTAAAGAAAAGGACGTACCAGAAATTATTATATAACCAGATACACAGACATTCTCTGAGACAGGAAAGGAGAAGGGAAAAGGGAAAGAGTACCAGAAATGAATTTTAATGTTGTTTGTTTCTCTGACAAGGCAAATTTTTTTCCATGAAAAATATCTGTCAGTACTGTGTTTCTAATGAAATCTTTTCTTAAAACATTGACAAAATAAGTTCTCGGGAACTATCAAGTGTGCAGATTCTGTAATGATATTGTTTCTATGACATGGGCAAATCAATGAGCAAAGTAAAATCAATTTATCAAGCTCCTGTGCTGGTACCCAGTAATTGTCTAGGGACTGCTTGATGTAGGGAGTTTAATGAATGTTAGATTGTCTGGAATGTTTATCAGGGACCAATGAGTTACACATTTCTCATTTCCATCTTTATGAATTTAAGGCCTAATAGACTTTTATTTCATTTTTTGGCCAAAGTTAACCCATAATAAAACTTTATAATTGCTACTTAGCACTTTTATAGTGCTTCTCATGTTCCAGATAGTATGAGTTAATTTTCTCAGCTTCTTTCTGACACTGCAATAAAAATATTATCCTCAGTTTACAAACAGGGCAATTGAATCAGTGAAACTAATTTGTCAAGACAGAAATGCCATTCAAATTATTCTTATTCTTTTTATATTTTACCTAAAAATTGTTTTATTTTAGTTGGGTTCAACTGTTCATTGGATTAAGAATGACAGTTTTCATCAGTCACAGCAGGAGCCATGGTTGCCCATTTCCCAGAGCCACAGCCTTCTCCCCCTTAAGAGGTGGCAGGGCAGCAACCCAGAAGGATTTCAGCCTGAATGGATGGAAAGCTCATGGCAACTGCCCAGCCTGTGTCTGGTGCTGTTATAAAAAACCGAGATGTGTTTAATTTTTCAAGTTTTATTTAACAGTCTACTTTTCAGCATTTCATTTTAATATTCTTTCTACCTCCATTAGCTTAAAAAGTAAATCACTGTCACTTGTTGTTGCTAAAATCTACCGTTAGAATTCCTTATCTGGCACTGTTGAAAGATGTTCTTATTAGATGTAAGAACTCTAGGAATTTACACCTCAAGTAGGCCCATGGGAATCCCATGTGGTTTAATGAGTGTAAGGTGCTGCACCTGGGTCAGGGCACCCCCTGGTATCAATCCAGGCTGGGGAATGAACAGATTGAGAGCAGCCCTGCTGAGAAGGATTTGGAGTAGTTGGTGAGGGAAGGACTGGACATGAGCTGGCCATGGGCACTCACAGCTCAGAAAGCCAAACATATCCTGGGCTGGAGCAAAAGCCCTGTGGGCAGCAGGTGAGGGAGGTGGTGCTGCCCCTCTGCTCTGCTCTGGTGCGACCCCACCAGCAATGCTGCATCAGCTCTGGGGTCTCCAGCTCAGGAAGGACACGGAGCTGTTGGAGCAAGCCCAGAGGCCACCAAGATGAATAGAGGGATAGAGCACCCCTCTATTCACCACCCTTAGCAGAGAGGAAAGGCTGAGAGACTTGGGATGGTTCAGCCTGGAAGAGAGAAGGCTTCAGGGTAACCTAATTGTGGCCTTCCAGGAAAGATGGAAAGAGACAATTTACAAGAGCATGTAGTGACAGGCCAAGGGATAATGGCTTCAAATTTAAAGAGAGTAGGTTTAGATTAGACATTATGAAAATATTCTTTACTATGAATGTGGTGAGACACTGGAACAGTTTACCTGGGTCAGTTGAGGATGCCCCATTGCTGGAAGTGTTCAAGGCCAGGCTGGATGGAGCTCTGAGCAACCTGGTCTAGTGGCAGGTTCCCAGTCCATGGCAGAAGGGTTGGAAATCTTAAAGGTCCTTTCTGACCCAAGCCATTCTGTGATTCTGAGTTGACTTGGTGTTTCACCCATGCCCACTCCCCAGACATCGTACAGTGGTGGTGAAAAGTGGAGATGGGAATTTCAGTATTAATTCAAGAGTTGGAACACAGAGCTTTCAACAAAGCCATTGAACAGTCCATCTGACCTGCAGTCTTCTGGATATTAGAGACTGAGTGGACTGTAATAACTTCTTTTGGTTTTAAGCTCTATGAAAAAGTAGGTACTTCATCTCTTCTTGGTTGCAAAGCAACTGAGTAACTGACTTTGATTATAAGGAAAAATTGGTGTGGAGCTGTTTATAACACTTCAGCAGTAATGGACTCCACCATAACAAGGGTAGAGTTGTTCTTGTCGAGTGAATTACAATCTAGATTTGCTTATTTACTTTTCCCCCTCCATGGGGGAGAACACAAATTCAGAATAAATGTCAAGGCAGTAGCATAGCTTGTATTTGTTCAGGAATCGTAAAGCTGTATATCAACTGGGTTTTTTAAAAATAAATAAATAAATAGAACAAAAATTATAGTAACCTAGTGATCTGTGTTTCAGTATAAGTTCATCTATTTATTAGTGTGCTTCAGTTCATTAAATGAGAAATCCTAATAAATAAATATTTTCTATTAGATATAATATTGCTACAAATTACAGCTTTTTCTCTTGAGATTTCAGAAATGAAGAAAATTAATAACCTGGCATTAGTTCATTTTTCATTTCATCTATTCAAATTTTAATAACCTTATTTTTAAAGAAATACTGAGCTAGTCTTCCAAATTACAGGAAATAACTTTTGAAAAATGTTTTACTGATTTAGAAATATAGAATTCAGAATAAGAGAGAACTTAAAGGGAATTTGATTTTCTTTCCCCCCTGGTTTTGTTTCTTGGGGTTTTTTTGGGGTTTTTTTTTGTTTTTTTTGTTTTTTTTTTTTAACTATTTTTATCCCAGGAGAGGATTTATTTTCTACTGTAGTGCACTCTTGCTTGGTCATTTCTGAGTTTATAAAAACATGTAGGATGGAAAATTAAATCAGCTGAAATCCATTTTGTCTCAACACTGCCTGTCCCCAGGAGCACTACAATCAAATAAAAATGCAGTGTGAGTTTAAAAGCAAGCTAAGTGTAGCATATTGAGCTAGTGGCTGACAAACCCAGGTTTCAATGAAATTTGAACTAGAATACACTAAACCCCTCAAAGAAGAAACTAACTCATTTTGAATGAGAAAGATGAAGACTGTTGAGCTGTCATGGGACTGTTCAACCACACATGGTTTTAAATATAAAATGAGAAGAAATGCTCTGGCCCATGAATACTTCTCCACTTGGACACCAAATGATCTGAGGGGGAGAATCCTTAGTGCTGGGAACCTGCTATGACCCAGCTGTAGGGCAACCACTCACCTTACTGTGCACATGGGTCCTGCTCTGATTTAGCTGCAGCTGCTGCTTGAGTAAAACCTTCCCACAACAGAAATTCATCTGACACAGGAGAACTTTTCTCCCTAAGTCGTCTCATATTTTCTTCACAGTGCCAGATGTTCTTTTCTGTCTCTTTCACTGGTTGTGAGAATTGAGGTTTAACATAAGCCAGTGCTAGCAAGAGACTCTTCTATTTGAGGGAATTCTTCACCAAAATGTCAGGCTGGCATGAGGCCACAGCCTTGTATAAGTGCTGCTCACAGGCCAGGGAAACAGACTTTCTCTGTAGGCACAGCACGGTTGGCCTTTTCTTGAAATCTGCTTCATACTGAGTGTGAGAAATACCCATGATGGAACATGTAAGGGCATGGATCACGCTCATAATTCTGGTCATACCTGAGTCCTAATGGGATGCAGTCACAAGTGCAGAATGAGTTGGCAGATGTTATTGAGAGGCCATTATCAACTGTCTTCAAGAGTCACAGCAACGGGGAAAAATTCTTGCATCTTGGAAGAGAGCAAGTGTCGCTTACCTTCAAGTAGGACAGGAGGAAAGACACAGGGACTTACAGGTTATTCAACCTCGCCCAAATCCCTGGGAATGTGATGGAGCAGCTAATCTTATCTCCAGGCACATGAAGGACTAGAAAGTTGAATTGGAGGCAAATCATACGTGAGTTATCACAGTGGTTGATCCTGAGTTGATATCTTTTAACATCTGCATTAATGAAATGGTCCCTGGGCCAGAGCTCACCTTCAGTAAATTCCCACTTGATACAAAAGTGGGAGGAACAGCCATTATACCCGGTGATTTTGTTGTCATTTATATGGGCCTTGACACCATAGAGAATTACACTGAGGGGGATCTTGTGAAGTTCAATGAGGAGACATGTCAAGTCCTGTGTCCTGGGAGGAATAGCCCCAGGTAGCAGTACACACTCAATATCAATTAGCCAGAAAGCAGCTCTGAAGAGAAGGGCCTTGGGGTCCTGGTAGACAAACAGCTGATGGGAACACCCTGTTAAAATCCAGTTATTGCAATTACTAGGGAGATGCCTCTGCCTGGATTAAGGTGCAAACCAGACCATATGCCAAAGTCGATACTATGGATTTTATTTAACAGTAAAATGTGAGGTAGAGAGATAGAAAGAAATAGAAAAGGATTGAGCAGGGAAGAAGAAAGAGAGAAAGAGAATGAGAGAGAAAGAGATCAGATGGAATGATAGTCACCACCCATGGATCTCATTGATCCTCTTCACCCTGGGCTTCTCAGTGGTGGGGGTTCCAAGGTCATTCAAAACTTCTCACCATTTATACATTTTAGCAAAAACAAGGAATCAATGCTCATTGGCTACACATTTCTATTATTCTGTTGGTTAAATGATTCCCTCACTTCCAATGCTAATTAGTCCCATGCTTTTTCTTTCTCTTAGTTTGAGTCAGTGGTCTCCTGTCTTGAGTCAGTGGGCTGTGGTCTCCCTCCACCAGACCCAGCCACAGCCAGCTACCAGCACAGTTGCTGAGCTGGCCTTCCCACAGACTCCTTGCAGTGAAACATCCCTCTCCGCACCTGAGATGATTGGACAATAGTACCACCTTTATCTTTTCTCAAGCTCCTGTCAGGTAGATTAACTCACAGTCCAAATTTTGGGAATCCAGAAGGCATATTTGGGATAGGATGGGTTTTGGTGGTTGCATATGAGCAGTGGCTTCTTTGATTGGTTTGCTACCGTGCAAAGTGCTTCAGTGGTCTTAACAGCGTTTGAACAAATTGTGGTCTTTAAGTCTCTTACACACACCCTCATGGCAAAGAAGGCCAACAGCACCCTGGGGTGCATTAGGCAGAACATTGCCGGCAGTTTGAGGGAGGTGGTCCTTCCTCTCTGCTCAGCCTTGGTCACACCTCGAGGGCTGGGTCCAGTTTTGGGCTCCAGGATATGAGAAGGTATAGACTTCACTGGAACAGGTCCAGTGCAGGGCCACAAATATGGTCACAGGACTGAAGCATCTTTCGTGTGAGGAGAGGCTGAGAGAACCGGGACAATTCAGCCTTGAGACTCAAGGCAGATCACTATCTTATCAATGTGTATAAATTCCTGATGAGAGGGAATGATAAGAAAGCTGGACTCTTCTTAGTACTATCCACTGACAGAAGAGACCATGGGCACAAATTAAAACCCGTCAAGTTCCACCTGAATAGGAGAAGAAATACCTATGGCTGTTCAAACACTGGCACAGGTTGTCCATAGAGGTGGTGGAGTCTTGATCATTTGAAATATTTAAAACCTGACTGGACACAGTCTTAGGGAACTGGCCCTGCTCTGAGCAGAGGGGCTGGGCTGGGCTGGATGATCTCAAGAGTTGCCTTCCAGCTTCCGCCAGTCCGTGATGACAGCTTAGAGTTTTGTGAGAATGAAAACAATTTTTAGTGCATGCCTTTGCTATGATTTTCAGTAAATATACAAAATTATTTAGAAACCATTATGCATTTAAACACTAATAGCAGTAAGAAATTTGTGTTCTTGCCTTCTGTTTTTGTACACATCCAAGCTTGCGTGGTCTTGAAAATTTTATTCAAAAGCGCAAAACATTTTATTCCTAAATATAGTTGCTACAATGTCTAGTCCTGTATAAAAACAAGATGTGAATTGCCTAAATAGTAAATACCATTGCTGGAAAACTAGAGACGATTTTCAAATTATTTGATTTTTTTTCTTCCTTTAAAAAAAGCTAAGAAAATGTTTTAAATTCCTCGTGTTTAGGCTTGTAAAAATTAACATTTGTGAAAGAGGATACTATCTACTGAGGTCTCACATTTACTGTCTCTGGGGGAAACTAACTTCGGGATCAATTTTAATTTCCAATGTTGTGCTCTAAGCATAAACATAGTGTTCAAATCAAAGGCTGGTGTTGCTATAATTGCCAGTCCATAAAATTTGAGAAATAAAAATCTAGAGATTATGCCAAATTGCCTTTAACATCTTATGCAGGCATCGTGCCAGTTCCATCCATAGCCAAATAGATAGAGACTCATTTCCAGAAGCTGGCACTGAACATTTAAATCATTTGATGCATTGGTTAAATGAACTTTAAAGTCCCTTTTAACTCCTGTTTGCAACAAGAAAAGAGTACTGCAGTATATGCACTGTGAGATTCATGGTCCCTCTGCCCATGAGTATGGGAAACACTAATGGGTCTTGATTTTTACCAGTGTGTTCAGGGTGACTCAAGACAATATAGCTGGGAAAAAATATCACACGATAATGGTGGAGTAATTGTCCATACATGGTCTAACATAGATTTTTTTTAAACCTCTTTACAAGTCCAAGTGTCTTTAAGGAACACGAAGGACAGAATAGCACACAAAATGGGCCCACTCCCAAGCTATTTTTCACACCAGAAGTGTTGCAGGTAACTCAGAGCCAATAGGAATACTGACTATTTTAAATCATAATTGAAAAAGCTTAATAGCTTGTTTTAAGTTTCTTACTGAACAATTTCATATCAATTGCAAATAAATAATTATTAGATATTGTCTGTTTACTGAATACAATTTTTAAGATAAATATAGCTAAACTCAATCTCAGTTCTACTGAGGTGGGCATAAGGATATATGATTTTGTATGTGCATGCTGTTATTTTCCTTTGTCAGGATGGTGAGTGCAGCAATGATTTCATAATTTTAAGACAGCTGCATAAATGCTACTTGTTCTGACAAGACACTGTTGTGGACTACATCTAAACATAGATGGTAGATGTTTGGATCAGTAGGAATAAGGACAGTAAATGTCAAAATGCCTTTTTAATGATCCATTGGCATTTTTCAATAGCAGACAATTTTAGTTGTCAGCAGGCCTCAGTTTTTGTCTTTACACAAGAAATCCTTCATGTTCTGGGAATATACTTCCTCTTCAGGGTGTATTTTCCAAATAGTCTAATGGGCTTTAGTCACCCTATTCCATTAACAGTGAGCCAGAAGATACAGACACTTGATTCAGTTTTGGTTGGATTCCTGATGTCTGTGTTTGACTTGTCAGCCAGCAGTTGTACGTGTGGTTGACAGAGAAGGGGGTTAAGAAATGGAAGATGTGCATTGTAGAGTCAGTGTTCCTTCCTGAACTTTATCATAAATTTGGCAACAAAATTTCCATGAAGCTAGAAAAACATATAATATGGAAAATATATATATATATATAAATATGCGTGTTTTATATAAGTATATATAAATATACATTATATAAAATATAAGTATGTACAATTAGTATAAAATATGTAATACTGATATTGAAATAAGCTGGTTTTCTTTTTTTTACTCTTCTACTTGAGTGATTAGTGAATTCTCTTTCCATTTTTATGGAACCAATTTATGAATCCTAAAAGAAAAAGCAAACCTTTTCATGGCATCAACAAAACCCCTCCCCCTTTGGTGAATCCTTAAATAAAAAGACCTAGTTTTTTTCTCTCTTCTGAACATTGGGCAGCCTTCCAAAGCAAAAATCTCTGTTAAGGGTCCTTAAATAAAAGATAGGCTAAAACCACCCACATGGCATGTGAAATGTGAAAAAAAAGACATCTGAAAAAAAACCAAAGCATCAAATTTTCATTAATAGAGTTGGTTTTCTGGAAGGAGGTGAGAGCTATCTGATGGCTTTTACTACCTTGGAATAGGATACCCAAAGCACAAACAAATTTAATGGAAAATATGCAGAAAACAATTTGCAAATAATTTTGGGAGGCTTATCCTGCGTCTTCTGAAATACGTGAGAAACTAATCTGTAATTACAGACACTAGCCTAAAATCCTTCTGGAATTGAAGTTCCAGGACTAAATAGAAAATACGTAAGAAACTCCAAGAGAATAACCAGTAGGGAAAAGCTTTGGCTTGGTACTGAGCACTGCAAGTTCAAAACATTGCTATCATAATAGGGATCATTATGAACTAAAGGTCAGCAACTCTGCAGGGACAAAAATAACCCAAAAAAATCCACTACAGCCGTGTTCAGTTTTCAGAAAGAAAGCTGCAAAAAAATGAGGAAGCCTGCCGGAAAGGAACCAAAAGGACCAAGTGTGTGAAGGCAGCACGGAGGCACTACATCCTGAGAACAAATCCATACCATCCAAAGGGATTCAGAACGACCTGGAAAGATGGGATGGCTAAAGAAAATAATAAAGAAACCTATTTGAAGCAAGAATACAAGTAATAAATTGTCTTGATTAAGATCATTAAATCTCTAGAACTAGATGGCTGTTTGGTCAAGTGTTCTAATGGAAGTGTAAAATAGCTGTATCTATTAACAGCATTTTCTTATTTAAAATCAAGGGGTTTTAATGAGGAGTGGTGAGGGACACACATGGTGATAAGTTTCAAATAGTGCACGATGACAGGCCTGTGGACCTACAGACAAGGAAATCTGGGAAAGGATATTCTGTAGAACAGAGAACAGTTTTGGAAAAGTAGATGTGCCTTACATCTCCAAGTGTGCCGTGAAGGAAACATGAGCATAATGTTTAAGGGGCTATAAGGATGTCTTCCAGCAAAGAAACTAAGTTCCAGTGAGACAACAGAAAATATCTTCTGGTGGATAAATAACCAATTATCTGGTAATTTCCTGTAAAAGACAGAAAACAAAAAGCACAGATCAGTTTTCCCAAAAAGAATGATGTGCTTCAGAAGGTCTACTCTGTCCAGCATGTACATAAATTAATTGGAAAGGAAAATTATTCATGCAGTGGCACATCTTGATGATACAAACCTATTCAAAGTACTTAAGGTGAGGACAGATTGCAAACAGCTATGGAAAGCCTTCACAGTACTGACTGCCAACAAAATTATGGCAGAAGAAATCAAATGCTGATAAATCTCAAGCAAAATGTCGAAAAAGCTATCCCAGCTTTCCGTGTACAGTAATGATCTCTTTAGGCCTTTCACACATTCCTTTAGCATGCATGAAAGAGGTCTCAGAATCATAACAGAGTCTCTGAAAACATCATATCAATACTCAGGACTGTTCAGAAAGCTAAATGAAATATGAGGAATTACTGAAAATTACTGAAAAAGCAGAAAATATCATGGTGCCACAGTGTAAGTCCCTGTTGTATCTATAACACATATATAGTAGGAAGTGTTTTGGATCCCCAATTTAAAAACAATTATACCACACTAGATAAAAGATATCCAAGGACAGGATAATTGGTGTTGGAGTGGGGTTTGTCATATTTTTCAGGTGTCAGATAGCTGTCTGTATGTGAGTTACTTGCCTAGGCTCCCTATATAGTCAATTAAAAGCTGCTGGTTTCTGTTATTGCAATTCAGAATGTGATTCTTGCCATCCTATAGTAAAACCTTACATTATCTTCAACTCCTGGATTCGATTAGCTGTGGAATATAAAGGAACCATGTAAATATAAAGGCAACTTGCTCAGATGTACATACCTTATAAACACCCACATTTAATCAAATATATCTCGATTTTGCATCTTAAGGATAAAGAAAAAAACATGATGTAGGTCTCCTGACACAGCACAAAGTCCACTAGGAATGGTTGATCTCTGTCTCTTATGAGCTAAGATTTAGGGAAGGTCACAAGTGGGTCTCCAGAAATAAGTTTAAAAAACCCAAAAACACTGACTTAAATGTTGAACTTACCATAGGATATTTTGAATCATAAAAGCCTATATTAGTCCAAAAATCAAGTATGTAATTCCTTTGAAAAGATTCTATCAAGCTCTGTTTGACATAAAAATACAGCTTCTGACTCCATAATCTCTGAGAGTCAAGTTGCTGAGCTGGAAGAGTACAAGGGACAGGGAAGCTGATGCTTTCCCTTACTTTCTTCCTTAAGCAATTGTATTGGCTGCTATCTGACAAGGGACTGGGCAAGAAGAACTTTTCATCTGACTGATTATAGCCACTGTGTGTTCTCTAGACATTTACTATTTGCCTGGTTAGGATGTCTGTGGTATGTGCCTTATAGAGTCCTTGCTCATTTTCCAAAGCATTTTGAAATATTTTCTAACAAGACTGCATGGATCATTTAAAATCCAATCTACCACCTACAGTATCACAAACCATTGAAATTCTGTCTTGCATAAGGACAGTTATAATGAAGATAATTTGGGGCTGGTTGTCCTCTCTCTGTTCATACTGTGAACTCATTTGCACTCTGAGCAATTTAATGAGTAAACTCCTTGTGACAGTAATACACTACTATTCACCATGTATATTGGTTTTTAAATTACCAGTAATATAATTCTTTAAAGTTTTTCTATGTAAACTGGATATGTGTTTAGTGCTCTTTATGCAGAAGGAAAAAGAATTGAAAAAATCAACTAGTCTTGTACTAAACAAAATGATTTTTAGAATTATAAATATTTCTGTAACACATTTCCAGAAAAAATTCTAAATTTCTGCTTCTACAGATGCTTAGCTCTAGAACCATTTATGCTGACTGATGGACTGGTTGTTTGTGATAAACTATTGCCTAAAGAAGGCTTACAGTTGCTGCTCTACAAAGTCATACTCTTTCTGTGTTAAATACAAAGTCATAATCTTTCTGTGGTTATTTCTCTCTTTTCTATCTACAGTTTTCTAATTGTAATCTCACTGGCATTAATTAGATAGCTGTTCATTAACTAGCATTCCTTTTTTTGTTCTTGTTGTTTATCATGTTTTTATTTGGCCATCTAATGAAAACACTAGCAAATTTCAGGCTTAGCAATAATAGAATACAGAATATTGAATTTAAAGGCAAAAGCTGTGGTATTTTGTACATTGGAATATTATTATCACACTGCAAAAAATCATTATCCTTGCAGCACAAAAAAATTAATTAAGACATCGATTGAAGAGAAGGCAGAAGATGAGTTTTCTTCTTTATTTCCATGCCTATTTCTTTTCTTTCAGCGTAGGTTTCTTCTGTGCCATAGACTTTCTATGGTCTGTAAAATAACTTACAGTCAAAAAACATGCTGATTATTTATGAAAGATTTTCTATTTCACTTTAATTTAGGTATAATGGCTGTGTGATTTACCAATTAATTAATGTTGGTATTCAAGTGAGACCAGTACTTTCAAGTCCACAATGCAAATGCAAATGATCTGAAATTCGCCAGATACTTTAATATATGTTTAAAAACAAATGCCTGAAAAGGTCTGTGTGCTTTGCTTAAGCAGTAATGTTTTTCAATCAAAAATCTGATCCTAATGCCATACAAATAATAGAAAATTAACTCAATTTAGTACAGGAACTGCATTAAAATACATTGTAGTGTGGGAACTGATCGTTGCATCTATTGATCGGCATTTATTCTATCAGTGTTTTTTATTTTATATATATATTTCTTGTATGTATTTAATTTTTATTATATATTACCTTTATTATATATTTTCCATTATAAGGTATCTAAATATATACACGTATATATCTATATTTTATGCAAAGTGGTCATTGGTGACACTAGACTAGGTGTGTTCATCTTGGAAACTAAGCAATACGGGAGGAGCTGAGTTGATCATCCCAAATGTAAGCCACAGAGTCCTGACGAGGTACCTTGGGCCATGAAAATAGCAGATCACAGGAAAAAAAAAAGCAGTAAAACAATTATTTGTAAGTGAAATGCTCAAATAGTGGTGTGTATATTTCTTCAGCCTTTGAGGCCTTTTCTTTACAACAACAAATGCCTACTTTTACAGCATGTTGTTTGTTGTCTGAACTCAATTGCTAACTAAAAACTTCAGGATAAGCACATATATAACTCTCTAGGGTAAAACCAAACATGAGCTGTCTTCCTTTCTTTGTATTTCAGACCTTGCTAAGCACAAAACTGTAAATCAGTTCTCACCAGCCATGTCAGTTGTACTCCAGTGGTATAAAATTGGTGAAATGGGGAAGTCAACTGTTATGTCATGAACTTGATGTACGCATCTTCTCTTACATCGTGGCAATTGCAGAGTTCTCTGCACTTCCTTTACAAAATACACATCCCTTCTGATGGTGTATTTTAAAGACTGATCATTAGAGTGATTCACTGTATGAGTACCACTTAAATCACTCTATCTCCTTATGTTACAGAGTAATTTAACATAATTGATGGAAGTCAAGTCTGATTTTAAAAGATGTTTGAGGAACAATTTTTCAATGATGCTTACCTTTAGTGCTCTTCATGGCATTCTAATGTCCATAAATGTCTTCATATTATTTACTCTTAAGGTTCACTGAGATACTGGATGGGCTTTTTTTACCTTATTTTGCATTATGTATTGATGAAAAGATTACTAGGCAATAATTTCAGGCTATTTGATGATCTAAAATGAGATGCAGACCACACGTGGTTTATATTAAAAAAGCTGAGAGAAAGGAGCTATAGAGCAGACTAATATAGCAAGTAAATTATTCTGCCTTTGTGTGCAGACATCGTATGGCAATAAAACATGATCCTGAGAATGACGGAATTTGTCCCTTAGAAATGACTCATTGTTACGTTTTGACATATTTCATCACATTAAAAATTCATAAATGTCTCCTTAGAATAGATAGATATGGAGTAATGGAAGATCTACAGAGATTCCTCTCTTTGATAAAGTCATAGTGCCCTGAATTTATCTGAATGTACCCAGATACATCATGGAGACATCCTCATGAGATTGCTGATTTTAAAAAGTTTGTAACTAGCAGATTCTGGTTTTTACATACATTACTGAAATTATTAGCTAAACTGCTTTTATGCGTGGTTTTAAAATTATCCTAAAAGGAATATTATTTTGTTTTTACTTTTAAATATGAGTCATGTAAGCCAGTTTGGGATGCATAGCAATTTTTTTTATCTTTTTCTTGCTCTCTTTTTTTTCCCCTTTTTTTGTCTTTTTTTTTTTTTCTATTTTTTTTGTTGTTGTTTTGGACTTCCCATTATTAACATTTTCATTTGTAACACACAAAATACCTATGGTAAAATCATGGCCTTATTGGGGTCAGTAACAGTTTCATCTTTTTTCCATTTGTTGCATTTGGGAACAGCTGTCTTCCTCTGTTTTCCTGTGTTAAACTGTACTCATCACTCCCATCCATCCTGACTGAACATGTTACACACAAGTAAAGGATGAAGCAGGAGACAAGTGTGCTCTGCACTGCACCTCCCACTGGGTGTGCTGGTTAGAAATTCGACTAAACTGGCCAAAAGTGGCTAAGAAGGTTCCAAATTCATAGCACCTTCTGAAATGCCAGGCCTTACACTTGAGACCTGAAGTCCATACGAAGTTAAATAAACAGACTAAATCCTGACCATACACTCTTTCCCTTCAGGCTGGCACGTAGTATCTTTACGTTACTAATCAGCTGGTAGCAGAGCCAATAGTTGTTGAAGCTGGTGCTCATATTTATTTATATTCATTTTTGATTCCTGCAGGTTTATCGAGCAGAACTCATTCCCCTTAAAGAAAAGCTGCATCACGTCAATGAGCTCGCTCGCCGCTTCACTCCCGCTGATATTCAACTCTCCCAGTACAGCCTCAGCTGTGTGGAAGACCTCAATACAAGGTGGAAGGTGCTACAGGTATATTCTGCATGACTTTTTTCTTCATGATGCATTTAAGTCAATATTTCCATTTCTCTGTGCTTTGTTCCCTGTGGGATAGCACCAAAGGCATACTAAGGAATAAAAGAGGAGAAAGCCCAAGAAAATGTTTTGTTCTTACCATTCATAAATACATTAAACAGAGGCCCAACCTGATATTGTAGATGGCTTAAAAATATAAAGGGCAGACCATATGTTCTGCACACAGTTCAAAGATAATACCTTTTCTTCCACACAGCTTGGGAGACATTGTGAACAATTCACTTTTCACAGTAAATTATTCCTTTGATTTATCAAATCCAGATATTTGAAAAACAAATTTTTCATCTTCGCCGAAGATACTTGGAGACAGTATGTCAGGGTGAGATGTTATTGCTGATAGAACATATAGTTAATTGAAATATTATGGTTTACTCTCTTCTTTCATATTTACTTAAATGTCATCTGGAAGATACAGAGAGTAAGGTGAAAGCACTCCAGTTAATTTTTAAACACATCCTGAGGGGAAAAGACATAAGTAACTTTGAAAGATGATTATATACTAAAGGCCAAGTTGTGACCCTTGGAAAGAGGAAAGATGCATCTGTTCCTATAATATAATTTTTCTACTTAAAAAAGAGCAGAGTTTGAAATGTATTAAGAGACAGAGCTCATTTTTGTTAGAAGAGAATAGCATAGACTGGAATAGAATAAATCAATTGGAACAAATATACAATTATTTAGACCAGCTGCTCTGCATACAAGATCTCCTGGATACTCATACCCCATGGCATTTTTTTTCAGTATTATGTGTTTTTCCATCTTAGGACTAGACTTTTTTGTGTACAACCAGCACTCCAGTTAGATATGATACCCTTTATAGAAAACTGAAATTTTGGCCCCGTAATAGGAAAAGCAGAAATGAAATTTGCTTTTGTTTCATGCATAACCATTCTGCTTCTAAGGTATGCTCCTGTTGTTTATTTCTAGTTTTACAGTTGTCCAGTGTGTTTCTTTTTCATTCTGGTGGTTTTATGGGTTTTTTTAAAATTTATTTATTAATTGCCTTTGTTTTGCTAATGCCACTTAAAATATCGACTTTAGTAATTTCATCATTTTTTCCTATATATTTCAGTTTATTTTCATGTGTCTTTCCTTTACACTGGTTGTGTTTTCTCTCACACTTCTCTTAATTCTTATTTTCAAAAAGCAATTCTTTCTGTGTTCCTACTCTTCTCTGTCTTTTCCCATCTTGCTTCCCTTTTTCTCTTTGGTTTTTTTTTTTTTTCCTGTACTCCCCTTGTTTCTTTTATTAGTTTACTTCTCTTTTTCTCCCTCCTCAAAGGTTAGATCTCTCTCTCTCCCCTTGCCATATTCCTAATGGGAAAAATATTTCTTAACCATGTATAAATAATATAAATATTTCTTAACCCATTTCCTAGAAAATATCACTGCAGAAAAATCATAAAACAGAGAGTTCTGTGCTACTGCTTGCCAGAAAGATACTATCCTTGATTATATGTGAGAAAAGTGCATAAAGACATACATAAAGTTTATCACATCTGAAACACCAGTGAATTCCAGTGTTATGAGAAAGTTGAAGAGCATTGTGTAAAGGAGGTAATCATGTCTCACTTATTTCTTTATTAACACTGGGAACTTAGATTATAGGAGGAAATATATCATCTTAAGCCAAATCTTATGGAGATTTAATATGATATGCATTTTATAATCATAAGGCAAACTGTAGTTAGTCATTTGCAGTATGGCACAGTGGTTCCACAGTGAGATTAGTGCTGTTAGTGAATAGAATCAAATATTCCTACACAATCTTCCCAGAACTTCATTTGTATTTTTGCAGTAAGCCATGTTTGCCATTAATTTACCTGGTTTGTATTCAATTTTAGTGAATATACTCTGGAGTATTACTGGTACAAAAATGTAGAGAAAGCACTCAACCACTCACAGACTCAACCAGTCTTGGTTTTGAAGTGTTTGCTGGAGTGCATTTCATTTATGAATGCTGATGCACTCAGCTCAGCCACTGAAAACTGCGTCATCTTCTGTGGAGTTTGAGTAGCTTCATGCTTTTAATAGAGTAGTTTTGGGGAAAACATGCTGTTTATTTTTTTCTTTTTCTTAAGCATGAAAGGAGATGAAATCTTTCCAAGGAGCTACTTGTTATGAATTTCACAAGGAGCTCTCATGTGTGCTTCAAACAGTGCATGTAATGAGCTCATCCTGGGGTAGAATGTGCCTTGCAAACCCTTGCTTACTTCCAGTTGGCATTTAGAGAGCCAGGAATCCCCTAAAATAGGTGAGAATTATATCCATTTCACTTAGTCAGAGATCTGGTTAGTGTAATGCTGGTCAAAGGACAAAGATCCTGACGTGAAAGAATTTAGAAGTATCCCACAGACATCATAGCCTTAAGTTATCAAGAAAGATTTTTTTTGTTTAAATCAAACTTTGTTTGCTTTTATTTAGAACAGTACTTTTAATAGGCTGAAAAATATAGTAAGAACTCTTTCATCCAAAAATTTATCTATTAAGATATTTTGCTATGGTATTTATACTCGAATGCATTTACTTTTGAAAGTCGGTAGTTTGTGAGAAGTTGTCTTTGAGCACATCAAAAACTTAGAGTTAAATCAGCCCAAGGTGTTTTCCAACCTAAATTTTTCTGTATTCTATGATTTATATACATATATATAAGGATTGTCAAGAAGCATGAGCCCCAATTCAGTATCATTCCTAACTCCTCATCTCATCTTGCACCAGTAGCAAAGATTCTGCAGATGTGAGGATTTGAAGATTGTTGTGGTGCAAAAAAAACATGCTGCCATCTGTTAGAAGGTCCAGCCACACCTATTCTTCTGTTCCCTTGAAGAGCACTCTCTGCTTGCAGGAGCTCTGAAGAGCCAGCACGCTTTTAGTACCCCTGCAGGCAGCTATCTAAAATCATATCATCATTTTATTTGTATTCTGCTGAGGACAGGCTCTTTACTGAGCTGCATAATGCACACTACTGTAACAAGTATTGCTGCAATGAATTATTTCAAAAACCAGCTTCTTCTGTGTGCCTCACAAATATTAGCTGATTCTTTCAATCTGTGCTGAGAAATACAAATGAATCTTACCATCTGTATTTCCAGAGGTACAAATATCAAGAATATAAAAGCCAAAAAAGGAAATCCCTTTTTCCCTGAAATCAGTGTAAAATTGTCACTATGCATCAAAGTGTTGCTGGCCAGTGAATCTCTAAATAGCTGAGTCACATTCTGGGCAGCAGCCCTCAGCTCACACCTTGCTTTTTATAGAGGTTGGACACCAAGGCAAGAAAGTTGCAGCAAAATAGAAGCTGAAATCAGCAGTGATCTATTGTAACAAGTTTTAGGTTTGGGCTTTTTAAAATTTTACTTCACCTTCTGTCTTTCATGGCTTCTCCAAGAAAAATATCCTACTAAAAAATGAAATAACAAAAATACCTATGTAAAAGAAATGTCTTCTTTAGGTCTCTTGCAGTTGAATTGAACTAAGTTTACTTTTTTGAACTGTATGTAGTAATGGTTTCAGGAAGTAAACTTCATGTCTAAACCATGGAATTAAAATTTGAAAGTGATGAAGTATATTCTCTCATATCATTTTCCTTAGAGAAAAAGACAAATCCCTCTTGCTTTACAGTTCAGTTGTCCAACTGGTAGTAAATAGGATCCTCATACACAAAGGCTCTAGTCATATGCTTAATAGAATGTTGGCCTTAATTTTTTCTATATCTTAAATTACCAGTAGAGTTATTTGTTATTAAACAGTGAGTATAAATTGGGTTAAAGTTGATAGTTTGACAGATGGTGCAACAGTAGCAAGAAAGATGTTTCTTCCTCTGTATGAGATAGAGACTGTCATGTCTAAATGAATGGGCGATATAAAAGGCAGTTAGATTTTTATATTTTTATATTTTTATATTTATGTTTTATATTCATATATTATTACCTTTCTGGTGCCTTAGCAGTTTCTCTTTCCATTGTGGAATTTCATTCATTTTAATAACTTATTTGTTTCTATTTCTTTGGGTTTTCCTCTTTTTAAAACTATATTTTGACATACGTCATCTGTTAGTAGCTGAAAAAAATGGAAGACAAGTTTTCTAAATAAATGGAGCTAAAATTCTAGCTCAGTTAGAATTATAGTAGTTAAGTCACTACTAAAATCATGGAGCCTTTCAACCTTGAAATTTGAAATTATTTTGTAGTTGCAGACTTTATCTTCCCAGCAGAGGGAGATTTTGATCCTCTTTGGAAGTTGAGTTTTCCCATCAGACTACTGAGTTAAAATGTTGGTTTGTATGTTCCATGAGAACGGGAACTTCTGCCAAAACCACGATTGTTACAGCTCTTTAATGCTCTCTTATTTGTTTAATTGGCTATGCCAGTTGGCTGCAGAAGTCATAGACCCAAGCATTTTTCTTCATTTCTGTTAGATTGAGTCTTAGATTTTCTCAATGTTTGTCTGCAAAATTATGCATATAGAATTCAGTTTGCAGTGATTCGTTCTTTAGAAATCCAATTTATTTATTTATGTAAGTTAGTGGAGGAAGGCCAGCTGTCAAGATTGGGATGCAATTTTACTAATGAAGTCTGTGTCAAAAATTGGAAATATTCCTTCCTAAATTAGGAGGACACCTTCATTGTGGCATCCTTAGTCAGTGAAAGAAAATGTAACTATAAACAGGAATGGTTATCATCCACAGACATGACACAAGGAAAACTAATAAAACTTTACTAAATTTTTGATGTGGGTGATGAATTTCACTTTGCTGGAAATTGTAAATGCTTTAATCATTTTTTTGTAAAGGAGGTGCATTCATTTGGAGAGTTTTGTTATCCTCTTTTGACTTCCTTTACTCTGAAATTTTTTCCTCTATGAAGATGTTTTGAAGAATCATGCAGAAGAATAGCAATTTACCCTACTTTATATTCTCATTACAATATGCACCTGTAGATTTCTTTCTATGTATTTTTTTGCTTCTCATAAATGTGTGTGAGTGCAGGGGATTATAAAAGCTGAGTTATTCTGTTTATATGTGAAAAGAAAAGCACCTAAAATTTATCAAATGTAAGAAAATATGTTATGCGTGCATCTTGAATTTAGCCCTCTCTTGAAGAACCGTTGCATATACAATATATTCTGTAAGAGCTCTCATTTATCTGTTTGATGGATAAATGATAGGAAAAGAATGGGCATATTAGTTGATATATGTAAGTCTCATTTCCTTATAAAGGAAGACTTGAACAATTTACTTCCACCTGTCAGCAGTTATAGATTATGTTTGGCAGCACACATCCATATGACTCATAGCAGACTATATTTAGGATACTGAGGAAAACAGAGGTTATGATACTGTTGAGAATATATTCACTGGAAACCAACATCCACTAGATCTGTGGAAGTGGTTTTAGTAAAGTAATTTTAGCTAAATCATCCAGTCTGTAGCTCTTTAACTTACTTACCGACCACCACTGCAACTGTATTCTTTAGTGTTCATGATCTTTAGCACCTGATCATCTCAAAACCATTTTTTGAAATAATTTCTGTAGAAGTGCCTTTGACAAGGAGTGTGGAAGTTACAGTTGAAAAATTAAAGCTCTGAGTTTCAGTCCTATACAGAGGTATAGGAGTAGACTGTAGAGGTAGACTACAGGAGTTAGAAGTACCTTGGATTCCAAAATTGCTCAGAGAGCTTTGGGGTTTTTTTTGTACAAATTGGAAGAATATGGCCTGATTTCGTCAACACCTTTTAAGGTGTGTGACCTGATTCCAATCAGCTATGTTTAGGCTGCTCATTATGAAAAATTAGGGTTGTTTAAGGTAAGAATATATGAGGGGGAATAGCTGGGAGGTGCACAAGGTTAGCAGCAGTCAGACTAGTGAAAGCAAACAAGGACAAAACAAAAATGAACCTTGCAATTATAAGCCGATCTCCAGTCCTAGCTTCTGCTCCACAGGCCCTTTTTCTTCCCAAAATGTTATCAGCTGTCAGAACAGATAATTTGCAGGTTAGATTTTGCTGAAGCAACAGGAGAGGACAGGAGTGCATAGGGTGGGTCAGGGCAGGATGCAGTGTCAGCTGCCCCAGAGGCTGACGGATGTGTGCAGTTTGTGGTTCTGCTCCACGCCCTGTAGGGGATGCAGGCTGCTCACACAGATCCTCTGCCCATTCACACCCCCTGCTTGGAAGCCAGGTTGGAGCAGATGTACCAAGTTTGCTTTGAATGTGGAACACGTTTGTCGCAGATAGAGCGTTCGCTGCATTTGAGCTGCCCAGCAAAGGCTCTCTAATGTGATTTCAGAGGCTTGTAACTCAATGAAACCTTAATGAATACCCTTGGATTGAAAGCAATATAAAACCCCTTAGATTCCAAGTACCAGTGCCAAAGTATTGTTAAAGGTTTTTAGAGGGAGAATGTAAAACTGGCAAAACATATTTCTCTTTCTCCCCATTTTCACTAATCCCTTCTTCTGAAATGATGTGATTTTTTTACAAGAAACTTCATTTGAAGTGATTAAAAGCCCAAGGAAAAGAAATAATACGCACATTTCCAGTGCAGAAGGTTAATGTTAGCCTTTTTTATTTCTTTGTTGAGTCATTTTATGTCTTTCTGACATATCAATTATATGTTATATCACTGCAGATAGTTTTATGTCAGGCCATCTACTCTCAGGTTAGAGAAAGCTTTTGCAGTCTTTAGGCTAGGTAGTATTTTGTGCTATATTTTTTATGTCTTATTGCTTCAGTGAGACTAAGTAGGATTTTTTTACTCTTTTAGAATTACTGTTAATAATACTGTTTAAAATACTAAAAATGTCAGTGGTATTAAGTTGTGACACAGATTTGAAACCAGCCTTTATGGAAGATTATGTGTGTCATTTAAAAAATATTTTCACAAGGTGCTCTCTAAAGTTGCCACTGCAGTTTTCAACACGGTTTGAGTAAAGCTGAATGTTGTATTCTTATACCTATTGTATAGAAAACTAGGAGCAGTATGGAAATGATGTAATGGCATGTTTGCTGTGGCACTTTATAATTAAAATGGCTCAAATCCTGTTCTATGTTGTGCGTGCAAAATCTTCTAAAAAGTCCTTCCTAAATTGGATCCACCTAGCATAACACAGGCAGAAAGTGTTATTTCAAGATGCTTATACTGTGGCTCATCTAAGCTGTTGTGCTTGTTGTTAGTTTATAAAACATTGATACTACAGTAAACTTTAGAAATATATCCCTTGGTTACAGATAAAACATATTATGAATTACAATTCTTGACCCAGAGCTCACAATTTCAGGTTTTATTAGTACTCATTTTATATTTCCTTTCTACCTGGAAAGATCAACATCCAATTCCTGTTTGTGGATATGAATTCTTTAGGGTATGACATTTTTAGGGGGATCTTCAAGTATGGAGCTTGAAGACTCAGTTAGTTTTCTCTTCCATTTTCTCAGGTGTTCAAAGTTGTTTCTCTACCACAGTTCATTTTGTTTAAAACCAAAATTAATTATAATTAATCAATCCAGAAAAATAATCCTAAGGTTACATCTGTAGGTAGCATATTCATTTTGTTGGAGGTTTTCACTTTCATTCCTCTGATTTCGCATATCATCCTCAAGAGTTTTGTGTCCTTTCCTTTCAGTATCCTCATTTATGACTCTTTCATCTGTAAAAACAATTGATTCTTTCCTAATTAATTAGCTGACACATAGCTGATAATAGAGTGCTGTTTCAGTGCAGTGATTTTTGGGGTATTCAGAAGAAATAGAAGACTGTGTCTTCCATAAAGTGGCTTTGTGCTTTTTATATATCCAATCATTACAGTTCCTTATCTCAAAACATCACATTTCAAATCCTGAGTTGATTTTGTCTGTACTTTTGCCAGCCAGAAAACTAAGATAACTGAATTTGGGTTGCACATCTGTTGTCATAGCTACCTGCAATATATCCCTGAATCTGCCTAGGTTTGCCTCTAATGAGAAAGGGGTTACATTTTTCTCATAAAGCCTCCATAACTTTATTCAGCTGTGCATGACCTGTGAAATACTTTCAGACTGGTATGGTCTGTTGCAGAAATCAAGCAAGCTTCCTCTTTAAAAGTCAAGATCTAATCCTTTTTTCTTCACCAGTGAATAGAAGGTCAGCTCCCATCAAATAAAGTTGCAGAAAGACAGAGGCAAATCCAATTCTATGATCACTACTTTTCTGTCTCAGCACTGTGCCCCCACATCGTTAGACTGTGCTCAGTAGTTCCACAGCTGATGGGATGAGCCTGTGTTGTTTAACAGTGCCAGGTCATGCTGGTTATTTCAGCTTTGCCAATGACACTCTATGTAATCTTTTTTCAAACTATTTTAACCATCTTGTGTATGAATTTACATGTTTTCAGGTGAATATACACTTATGGATCAGAACTACATTTCTAAAATTTAGCTGAATTATAATGATATTGTGTTGAGTTGGTGTAAGTTTTAGTTTGACTGATAGTTTTTACTTTTAGTTTAATGTAGTTCTGATAGTAACATAGTTCAAAGGTCTGTCACATTCCCTAGAAAAAGAGTCTAGAAAAACAACCTCTACTTCATGTAAATTTGTGTTAATAAGTATTTATCCTTATACAGGCCAAGACCCCTGAATCAGATAATGGTGTATCTGTGATGTGAGCTACACTACAGTGCTGGACACAAACTATGATCTTGTATTATTCAGCATGTTCATTGACAGCACGGTTACCATTGACGTTGTAAAATCTGCTTCTGTTAGTCTGTGAACTGTTGCAGAAAACAAATCACAGACTGTTTAATGTAACATTTATGTGCTGTTGTGGGTGCCCAGTGCTAGCACTGTGAAGTGAGAGCGACCACTGCAGACTTCACTGCTGTGTAGGAACTTCAGCCCCCAGGGACTGTTGGCTTTGTCAGCTCTGCCATCCCTCCCAGCTGGGCTGTCTGCTTTCCCTGCTCTGCCTGCTCAGCTCAGATATCCTTGGGTGACCCAGGAGAACCTTTGTGCCTTTTTCTGCCAGCAAAAAACCCCAAACGTTTATTGTACAAGTTATCAAAGAGCACCCTAGGAAAGATGTACAGCCTGAAAAAATAAAAAGTCTGATTTGCTGTCTTTCGGAAGCTAATCAATTCTTAAATATTTAAACAGGAGATATCACTTGTTCCTGATCCTTCTAGCACTTTGGAGGGATTGTCCCAAAAATATGTATTCACAGTTGTACACAAAGTAGATTTCCTGAGCTCTTCTGTTGTATTAATTACATGATCAGTATATTCATACAGCTTAGAGATACTGTATTCAACTGTCTTGCTCATATTCAGATAGGCTCTAACTTGCCAGAGATTTTTAATTATTTTTTTCTGAATGAGAATATAACTAACAGATGTTTGTTTTTGGCTCCATTTCTACATTCTTTGAAAGCTGGAGAATTAAATTGCTGACATTCAGACAACACTAATTCACATATCCAGGGAGCCTAATTTGCCATCCCTGAGATTCTGATTCCTGGTGTTCATGGATTTAAAAACCATTTCAATGACACAATATAAGAATAGGCTGGGGAGTTTCAATAGTATGCTCCTGCTAAACATAATCACATTTTATAAACATCTGTGTCATTACTGGTGTGATTCATCTCTAAGCTGTATACAGCTGTGTTTGCAGTTTCAATTAACAGTCCTCTAATTTCATATCCATCTCCTGTTGCTAATTTAGTTAATTTATTCATAATTAAGAGTATTCTATTTTCTACGAAGGTTTGTTGAGCTTAGTGCAGTATAAAAAATAAAGAAAACCCCTAAGGCTGAGGCATTTTGATTCTTACAATAGTCACATCAGAACAAAAATGTCATTAATGTACCTAAAGGGGAAGACATGATATAAGGGATATTTTTTCTCTTCTCAGTGTGGAATGAGAAGCCTTTGGAAGGAATTGGCTTTGTGTTTGAAAGCAAAGGACAGTATGAATATGATCTTTTCTCCTCTTTTTTGCCCTTCTCCCTTTTGCCCAAAATCTAACGTAATTCTATGGTTTAAACAAATACAATTGGGTTTAATATGTAAAAAAAAAAAAGATACCTCTAAAAAGGGTGTTAGAAGAGGAGGTATGTGGCAGACATGAATCATCCTACTTCATGCATTTTTGTTCTCTAACATGTATATTTTAGATTACAAGGTATTAAAAATTACCTGTGTGATTAAGAACTGTGAGATAACTTTAAAAAATTAAGCTTGAGACACACTCAGGTGGAAGATAAGGACTATCTTAGCATTTGTCAAAAGAAGTGTTTGCACTTCTAGAGTGTGTTTGGATATCAGTACAAGAATATTGTGTGAAAAATGGGTTAGAAATCCTAGGAACAAATCTTTTCCAGTTGTCCACAGTTTAATGATATTCTACATGTTTTCCAGGATTGGGTACAACTCTCCAATACTGTGTAAATACAGAGATACTGCCTTCTCTGCTATCTTCACAAGCTCTGCAGGGATACCTTTCCAGGAAGTGTCTACAATATTAAAAGAGTTGTATGTATAAATGGCCCTCATATCAAAAAAAAAAAAAAANTTAGGAAAGTGAAAAAAAAGCCCTCCTCTTTAGCATGAAGGGTATTTTGATATTTGTGTGTTAGTGATGAGGTGAGCAGTGCACTGAAAGTTCAGCAGCCCTTTCTGGAAAAAAGAAAGAGGGAGAAATACAGGACAAGTCTTCCTTCTTCAAAAAAAGGAAATCGTTGTTTAAGTATTAGTGTGAGTATTGCTATAATTTGAAGTAAACAGAGGGAAGTTGTGTAAAAAACATTGAAATAGTGTGATCAATATGTCTCAAACAGAGCTGCAGGTTTTTAATGACAGCTGCTGAATCCTTTAGAGTTGAAAATCAGTTATCTGCTGCATTTTCCTTTAATCTTCCCCTGCCTACAATCTCCTTGATGCTCTTTTTAATTTCTCTCATTTCTCTTTTTCTCCTTGAAGCTTTCTTTCTTCCTCCTCATATAAGTTTCTCCTTGTCTGTCATACCATCTACAGTCCTACCACTACGTATTAAGAGAAGGCTAGGAAGAAAATCATTAAACAAACAGAGAACACAGTTAGGAAATCTATAATTTGAAATTAGAAGAAATTAGAGGGATAGAGAGAGAAGAAGTGCAATGTAAGGTGAGGTAGGCTTTTAGTCCTGGCAGTTCTATGAACCACAACCTTTTCTTTTCCCAAGAAATCTCTTAAAATCAGAGTTAGTGAGAGATGCAGCCATGGTCTAAGCAGACATCTAAAGCTCTTCAAAGCAGACAGTCTCATAATTTTATTTTCCTCATACTTGTCAACTGGTAATGCTGAAATGCAATATTCTGAAGACAATAAAAGTTTGAACCATTTCAACCTTTTAGCTACACACTCTGTATATTTAGCAAATAGAATGATGGTTGCTTGCTGTACAAATTCCAGGCTGTCCCACCTTTTTCTGATTAAAATGGTGATTAGGGTTAAAGGAGATTATAGCAATTTGCCAGGGTCCTGATCCGCTGCAAGCTCAAGGTAAGAGGGTGATTCAAGTGCCTGCAGAAAGATAGATTATCACTGGTTGCTCAATTTCCAAGCTTCTGTGGATTTTTACTCTCTTCATTATTTGTGTAGATTCTCCAGATTTTACTATGCAAGAAAGGAAACACATTCCTTTTTGATACATAGAAAAAAAAGGTTAATGATCTTTTTTCCTCTAAGGAGAGATAGGTCTTCAAAAGCGAGCACATAGGTCTTTTAAATTTTATTTTATTAATATCATACTCCAGATGTTTGTCGCTTTTTCTTTTCCTTTTTCTTACTCTACATAAAATGATAGGGTAATTATATCTTGTACTTCAGATGCTAAGTTTAAACCCTGTGGAAGTCTGCAAACCTATGTGAATTCATATTTTAAGGAGAATTGCATATGATTTTCTAATTTACCTAGAGAGATGCCTGTGCCACAAGTTGGAAACAATATTTGGACCTTGAATCATCTTCCTGCTTAAATTAAGTTTTTCAGATAAGGGTCTGGGGGTTCAATTCTAAACCCTCAATTCCATGACATTAGACATCAGATTGCCATCTGTGGTTTTCCCAAAAGAGGATTATATGCATGTCATATTGTGAAAAATATAATCAATGCTTATCTTCTGCATATTTTTGCTGACAGAGAGAAAATAAATACCTGTCATGAAAATGTTGGCACATTTTTGTGCATTTCAGCTTTGTGCCTTTAACACCAGAGGATAATTTTACTTTTTGCATGCTCTGAGAACTCCTGAGGGATCTGCCTGTGTGGGGGCAACGTGGCCACCATGAGTGCTGTGTCACTGTGCTCACACTTGCTGCCACAGAGAGAGTGAGCTGCTGAAATGACCAGTGCCCAATTTGAGTTCTGGCTGCCTGCATTGGTTTAGTCATCATTTGTTATGCTATAGCACACGCCTGTTTTAATAGAGAAATCACCGTTATTTGCAATAAATAATAGTCTTGAACTGTATTTCAGTTAATATTCTCCCCTCTGTCCAAAAGTAACTCTTCAAAGACTGCTCTCTGATCTTAAGTAATGCATTGACAGACCTCCCAGCTATCTGAACATCTCTTTCTTTGGATCAGCCAACACCTAAAATGTTTATGTTTAATGTTTACTTGTTATGTAAAACAAGAGTGGTGATTTTGTGTCACTGTCACCTGGAAAATAGATCTGCATTTAACTGACCAGTAAAACAAACCAGCCTGGGTCTGAGCAAGGAAAAAACAGCCAGAAAGGAAAGGGGATCATTCAGGTTGCCAGAAGACCTGAGATTTTCCAGTTATGGAAAAGCAATTTTTCCTTCTGAGAGGATGCTCCCATCTGCTCCTGGATATAAGTGCAGTAAGTGCTCTGTGCCTTACCCATGCTGGCTCTGCTTACTTCAATGGAAGGCACATATAAAGTCAGCAGGATTTATCTCCCTGGTTCCTGGTCATGTCAATCTGTTACCCTCCACTTGTGGAAAATCTTCAAAGGTTCTTGCCCTGTTACACTACATGAAAAAGTCTGTGCAGATTTGAAAACCTAGATTTGTTTCTGAGAGAGTTTTATGTGCTGTCTTCCCACTCTGAGAACTGTATAAATCCCATTAAAGCAGCAGCCTCTCAAATTACTTCAGCAGGTTTTGGTTGTGGATTTTCATTCTTTCTTTTTTGAGTATTCAGATACATAGGTGAACTTCTAGAATTTTTAATTATATCTGTATCTGATGAACTGTAGCAATGTAAAAGGAGTTTGGGTGAGATTTAATTTTAGATAGCAGCTTAATTAAGTGTATTTTTTAAAACCTCTGCAGTTTTAATTATATTTCTCTACATTAATTTAGTTTTTTAATTGAAAATTTGTTGGGATAGTCCTTACAATTTATAAGTCTTCCTGTATGGGAACCTTAAATAATGGATCATAATAATAACTAAAAATTCAAACTGTATTTAAGTTTTTGCTAGATTTCTACTGGCTTTTTGCAAATAGCAGAAAGGGGTTTTTTTCTCCTAAATATTTATTCTGGTTCATGGATTTTGTAACAGGATTGGATATCTGAAAACTCAACCTCTAAGTGGTGATTGAAGACATATTTTTCTCTTCTCATGTGTGTTGGGTTTGGTTTGTTTTTATCCCACCTCAGCTGTTGCCCCTTTTCCAATGCCATATCAGTGCTGGCTTGTGCCAGTACAAAGCTGCAGGACTTCAGTTTTGGAGTGAGTTGTGATGCACAGGGAAAGTTGTCTGAGTAGTGGGACTGGAAAATTCTGTGCTGTCAAAGATATAAAAAGTAGGGGAGCAGATCCAGTAGTGGGAGCAGGAGTCAAGGACACTTCAATCCTTGTTCAGCCTTCCAAAGGCTCCTGCACATTTCCAGCACAGCCTGTGGCTTGTGGCTTCTCCCAGCTCCCCATTCTTCTGGGAGAGATGTGGAGAGACAAAGAGAGGCTGGAACACTCTGCATCCTTGGGAGAGGGGGAATGCAGGTATTTATATAAAAACTTGTACTGTGCATCTTCTCTCATGAGAGGAATCCATGAGAAAACGTTAACCATGTCTTTTCACAGTAAGGCTGCATTGACCTGAAGCAGAAATATATATGTTCTAATCAACATTACATGAAAATTAGAAGTCATTTCTACTTGTGTTCCATTTCTGAAGGTACACCAATGATCACCACCTTTCAGTGACAGCACTCTGAATTTCAAATAAAGTATCTGCTTTCCTCAACTTGAAACTATTTCCATTGCCCTACATTTCCCTCAAATGTCAAAAATTAATTTCACTGATACTTTGCCAAGGAGACTGTTCCTTCACAACACCTACTGCATCATCAGTTGCATAAATGGTAACTTTATGTCCTTCTAGCACAGCTGAATATTTTCATTGATTGTTCTCATCTGATTCATTAGAGTTCATTCATTTTGGTTTTTCTTTTTTTAGGCACTGTCTCTAATCTGTACAACAAAATAGAAGAGGACTTCATGTCCTTCCCATGTCATATCTGTCAGGTTACGTATTTGAGACAGAGCATACAATCCTACTTGCTTGCTTTCTCTAAAGCACCTTTCTTTCTGAGTTTCTTTCACTGCTGTGTTGTGGTACAACAGGTTGCTTGAAGTGAAGTTTGATTTGTATATGTTCTTTAATTGTTCAGTGAAATGAGCAGTAGGAGCGTGAATTTCCATGACGACATAGAGTAATACATAAATCAGTAAGTTGGATGTTAGGCTTATGAATTCATGAGCTACTTTTCCCAATATTAGGGAGTGCTTCTAAATGAACCAAAACAACTTGTTCACAAGAAAGTCTGAAATAATGAACAACATCTTTATGATCTCAGCCTACTTGGCCAACTTATAAGATGGGTGGTGGTGCTTCTGGGACAGTTGCTGTAGCTGAATAGTCTTTGATAGCTGATGTAATGTCTGCAGACTGTTAGAGCCATAAAATTACAAATCCGGAAACTAGTGATGATTATTCTCCTTCCTAAAATTTAATGTGTTTATTTTAAAGGCTTTTTGCTCTAACAAAGAGTTCAGATTCTAATATTTTGTATTAGCTGGTTGGTATAGAACATATTCATATATATATATATATATATGTATATGAAATTGTGTCTTCTACAGTCAGATTCCAGAGATTACATTTCTTCTATACCATTCCATCAAGAAGGCATATCCTAACTAATTTCATAGTCGTGCATCATTAATTATTCTAATAAATAAAAATAATAAATAATAATAATAATACTAAATAAAATCTTGCAGCTCTCTTTGCAGTGTTTTGTTTAATGACCTCCATGGCCAGGTACATTTCAGTCACAGCACCAATTCTTGAGCACAGAAGGAAATGCCTAGTTTAACATTTGTAAAACTTAAATGTCCACACACTGTCAAACCTCAGGAAGGTCAGGATTCAAAAAAGGCACCAAGTCTGTGGCTTATTCTATAGCTCTGAAGCATAGCTGAAGTCAAAGTACTTTGCCTTTCTACCAAGTATGGAGCAGGTATTCAGTTACAATTTATTGTGATGTGTATTTTGCTTTGATTTTAAAATAGTAAATAATATTCAAGTCTGATTAGTCAGTAATGTGCTTTGGGTTTACAAACTTGTACAGTCTCCTGACAGTTCATAGTGTGGGAAATACGACTTTTAGAACATGATTTCCACTGTTCCTTATATTCTCTGTTTAATATATGCTGGTAACAAAAGGAAACCTGTAAATGGCTCATTCAGTCTGCTTTTATGATATAAATGGTAGAATTCCTAAAGACTGTGACTAGAACTGAATTTTGAATATAAATACTTTAGCATACTATAATATGGATCTATTAGGGAAGAAATGTTAGGTGCCAGTATAGGAGTTGGTGAATGGTTTCCCAATTAATTAGAAAATCCCACTTCTGTTCTTAAACAATTTCAAAAGCTTGTAAAAGTGACAGAAAACTGGCAGGCAAAATGGTTTTGGTGATGTAGGAGTCGAGATTAGTAATGCATTTTCTCAAGAGAACAATGTTTGATCAAGTCCAAGGTTTTATTTAAAACTTCAAAGACTAGGGAGAAAGTAAGGCTATACTAAAATTGCATCTTTTGTCAGCCTAACTTATCTCTGAAGGCACTCCTCACATTTCTAGTGTTATTGATTCTGTTTTGAACCATACTGCAGTCATGAATGATTATCACTCTGGATGTACCTCACTTCTGTAACTTCTGTAACTTAATGAGTAATCACGTCTGTACTGAAAAAGTGCACAGTCAGTGCTACTGAACCTGTACTGGACCAGAAATAGGAAAAAATGCTGGTCCTGGAGTAAATTAGTTCTCTAGAAGTGGATTTGTTTGTGCCTCCTTAACTCAGTGTATTTAACCTTCGGCAGTGAGATGTAAACAACAAACACAAAAACTCCCTGCCTGTTTAAAAGTGTGCTATTCCATGCATTATATTCCAGGAGACCTCCAGAGGTCTTCAAGCAGTTCAGATTTTTGCTAAGTAGAAAATGACTTGACTAGAATAATGTTCTGCTGGTCTTATTGAAGGAAAAACAGCTAAACTTTAATTCTGTACTTTTTAGATATTTTTTCTGTACTTAAGCAGACCATAATTTTTTGTAAAATTTTCTAAGTATAGTCAGATCTTCAGTTCTGGGATGATTTTGGAAGGAAAGAGGCTGTTGTGTCTGTATATTCCTTCCCATATGTTTATGCTCACATGTCAAAACAGATTTTCTGACAACAAGGGAAACAAAAATATGTTTGAGAGCTGACAAGCAGGTATATAATTTATTCTTGCAGTACTAGGCTATCACAACAGACACACAGATGGTTGTCTGGGAAAAAAAGCCCTGTGAAATGAATTTAAATCCAACAACTACCTCTGCATAGACTTTAAAGGATTTATGACTTTCATGGAAAGTATTCATGATTTTTATTTTGAATCAATGCAGACACCAGGCCAATTATTCTATTTGAAAAGAAAAGTGAACTGGAGAGGGCAAAAAAAATAAAATTTTTAGAGGCCTAACTTGTAAATTGCTGTCATAATAGAGATTCTAATAACTTTTTTTTTCAGCTTTACTTCTGGCCACACTTTTTTAAAGAATATGGGGAAGAACCTTGCTATGAGGCAGTGCAGGCAGTGCATTTTTGGAATCTGGAGGCTACAGAATCATGCAGTGGTTTGATTTGGAAGGGTCCTTTGAAAATCATCTCCTCCAGACCCTCTGCAGAGAGCAGGGACATCTTCCACTAGATCCAGCTGCTCAAGCCCTGACCAACCTGACCTTGGATGTTTCCAGGGATGGGGGGAGATGACTGCTAGGTAAGAAAGGAAGAAAACAGAGAAAGCAGGCCAAGAAAAATAGGACTCAAACTCTGAAGTATAGCTTAAAATATGCTTAATGTGATAGTAAGAAGGAAAAAACAGGAGCTCAAGCAGAACGTAATAGGAAATTGGCAGCGGTGAGGAGGAGCAAAATGGGAGGTGGGGGAACTTCTCGTTGGTATTGCAACTGGGAATCCCAGCAGGAAGGATTTACCTCTCTGTTATATGCATTGCTTTGCAAGTCTGTCTTTCAAAAGAACCTGAAGTATGAAAAAACGAGTACATTTTGCTCATAGGAGCCTATAAAGTTCTATTTTTCCTTTACCAAATTCTGCACTCTTAAGATAGATGATCCTGCCAGTTGTTCTCTCATGTGATGAACATTAACAATACAAGATCTGTACTCTTGGTTTCTCAGCTGTTGCTTTTTTCTCTTTTTTCCTCCCTGATTGTCATGATTGTTTTCTCTTGTACAAGACAAATGCCAAATAATAAGGCAGTGTAATGGTATGGACAGCTGAAGTAGAAACACACTGATAGAGTGTATTTCCTTGGGGAAATGACATGTAATGGTCTACGAGGACATATATTTCAAAATCAAACACAACTTCCATTTCACTGTGGATGTTTTCCTCTTGGTAAGTCAAGTTTTTTCATTCCCACTGCACCCGGGTCAGTTCACCAGCTCTTCTACAGGTTTCTCAAACTGTAGTTTGGAAAGTTACTTTGGGATTTGTAGCTACCTTACAGCGTCATGTCTGCCACTGCTGGCAACTGTAGAGGATAAAAATTACCCAGTGAAAAGCAATTATAGATCATCAGAGTGGAATCTGCCTTCTGCAGCCAGAAAGCAGTTATGGACAGAGGACTGTAGGCCAGCTTTGCTCTTCCAGCAGTATGTAATCAAAGCACTTGTTTGTTCAGAGGAATCTTACTGTACAGTGGAGTTACTGACTGAATAGACTGTCTAAATAAAGCCTTCTGTCTTAGATTTGGTTGGGTAAGAGCTTGGCTTTTTTTCCTGAAACTGTGAGGGAAGACTGTGGAGGTTGTGCAAAGACTATCAGGGTAGGAAAGACAAGACATAACAGGGTTTGTGGAGAGTGAGTTCTAACAATAGAAAGAGAAAGAAAAAGGAAAAATCCTCCTACAGAGAGGTTTTACCTTTTTTTTTTAAGAGACAAATTTAAATAAGCACAACAAAATTAATGTAACTAAATTATATTAATAAGCAAAGAGAATGAGTAAAACAAATGGACTAACAGAATTTGTATCGCTATGTATATAACAGAAACAAAGTTTCATCTATATAGTACTAAAAGTAAGGCCTGACATTCATTCAGAATGAACAGATAACAGCTAACCCACTAGGATGGAAAGGTTTCAGAGTTAAATGCCTCAGCATCCACAATTATATTCCATGCAGTTTTCATTAAGTTAAAAAAAGTAAATATGAACACAAAAGCTCCCAGTCAAATCTTTGTATTTTCCATTTGTAAACTTCTGATTGTAAATTATTCCTTTCTAAATAAAGTTACACAAGATTCAGTGCAGCTTGAAATTCCCCTGTATATTTCATTCAAATGTATAAATTCATTGCAGTAAATAGTATGTTGAACAAACATGATTTCATTTGCTTTCTACAGAAGATCTGATTATTTTTATTTGACATAATTTGTCAAAAAGCTTACATAAATTTGTCTCTGTCTTCAGATTTCTTTAGAAATCCTAGCCATCCTGATGCACTCCTGTAGTTTGACCCTGGCGAGATGCCCGGTGCCCCCCAAAGCTGCTGTCAGTCCCCTCCTCAGCAGGGGACAGTTCAGTGGGTATTATAATGGCTCATGGGACAAAATAAGGACAAAGAGAAATCACTCACTCTATCTTCTGGGAAAAGCTGCCAGAAGCTTCCCCCATGTCTGGCAGAGCCAAGGCCAGCCAGCTCCAGGAGGGACCTGCCACTGTCAGACACTGATGGTGTTGCCTTGGGTGGGTTTCTTGCCTTCTATAACCCCTGAGAATAAATTTCAAATCTGAGAAGTGTTAATGATTTTTTTAGTAAAAATGTGCCATCTGATCTTCTAGCATTCTGTGTCAATTTTACTGAAGTATTCAAGTCCCTCCTTGCTTCTTAAACTGTAGATATGGTTTTAAGGTGTTCTTTCTCTGCTTTTTAAAGGCATTTTCATAGAAATAATGAGGAACATCACTCTCAAGTTTTATGAGTTATGAGACTATGTTGGTTTTATTTTTTTATTCTCGTGGAGTCCTTTCTTGAGCATATCCTTCATAGTTGAGTTCTTCATAAACAGATTTTTTTTCGAGAGTATGGTAATTCATTCCTTTATTTACCTAGCTCGATGGCCATGTGTCAAACTGCCACTGTGATAACAATAGCTTTTGAGTTAGACATTCAGAAAGGGTTTCTGACTTAGTAAATTAAAGTTTTGCAAATGCCAATTAAACTGCCTGTCAGTGGATTATATGGTGCTGCTATACAGATACTGCAAATTCAGTATGGTGCTGCTATACAGATACTGCAAATTCAGGTTTTGAGTCTGGCTTCAGTCTGTGTGGGAAATCTTGTCTTTGCTTCTCTCCTATTCTTACTCCTCATTTCACAAACTTGAATTGCACTCCCCTTCAGTGGCACTTCATCTCAGGATCTCCATCTTTCTCATTGTCTAAATTTTCCAAGATCTCTCCTATTCTTAGAAACAGATGAGTAGCAAGGCAAGCCTAAACAGAAATAAATTATTTACTTGGGAAGGGAGGGAGTTATAAGAAACAGATAGCTGTGAAAATAAGCTGGCAAACTTAAGAGAAGTTTTTATGGCATTCAATAATGAACAACAAAAGCATTTTTTAGTCTGTGATGCATTGTCTGGAGGTGAAACCCTACTTCTCATGGTTGAAGCTGTGCAGGTGTTAAATATATTTTAACAACTCTTACACAAAATGCACAAGCTTGTTCCATTCATTATTTAACTGATATGCAAAAAAGGTATGTTTAATGTTTCCACCAACATGAAGTCTTTGATGGCAAAAAATGGCAAATAGTCAGTGCAGACCAGTCACAGTTTCCTGGAAATACAAAATATCTCATCTTTAATTCCACTCTGCCCTGCAGGGCTGCACCTGGAGCTTTGTTCCACTGGGAAGGAAGAGCCCTCCCTCTCTGCTCATGGAAGGAACCTGATTCTGTGATGTGGATAGACTCGGAGGTTGAACAAAAACATTTTCAAAGATTTTACCTTCATCTGAGATCTTTACACATTGACAGTGGTAAATAGGGTATTCAGCTTTTCAAAGAGAGGTCTAATGAAAACAGATTTAAGATGAAAACTGCATGTAACATTACTGGAATTACTGGAACAAAATTTATGGCACTTACCCAGTGCAATATATGATAATGGGGGTTTTGACACATGTGAAGTGATGGTTTTCTTGCATGCATGCATACACTGTGATCCTTCATGCCACGATAGCTTTTAACCTTCACTATGTACCATTCTACATCCTCAGTAAAGATGTGGCTTAGCATTATTTATTCATTTGTTCCCTATAAGCACCTTTTCTTCTCAAATAAATGAAACTCGAAATCAGAGACTGTATCTTCCAACTTAAATTAGAGTTTTTTAACATTTTGGTTTAGCAGTATGAGCTATATATAACTCAGGCTTTGCTTTCACATCAATTGAATTTACTCACAGATTAGGAAGCATAAATACATAGATTTTAGCTGGCTGCAGAATGAAGGGAGCTCCTCTCACAAGTCATATCACACTATTATAGGAGTGTTCCCATTATCTTCAATCAGCACAATATCAATCCTATCAGCTATTGCTCCCATTTGAACAGTTATTTGCCTAAAGTAATTTTATTATCTTTCAGCGTGCCATATGCACATCTTCCCCAGGGAGAAAGAGAGACTTTTGTGCAAAATCAGGAGTTGTAGCAGTATTCAAAGAAGTCCCAGATAACAGGGAGCATCAAGCACTGATTGTGTGGTTGCTCCCAAGCTTGAGCAGCTGCTGGGGTATGGAACATTCTGCAGAAGTCATTGAGACTAAGAGGCTGCCTTCAAAAGGTTCATTGGACAGGAACAAGAAATAAAAGTTTGCTTAATCCATTCAGCCAGTAATCTCATGAAATGAAGTTTTTATTTTCATGCCATGTCAGCACTTGATTGACAAAGTAGTTTCAGTCATCTTGGAACAGAGTTTTTATTATACTCTTGAGATTTCCAGATGTAAGAATATGGACGAAACAAACAAATAATGTGAATAGATCACATTGTAATAAAACTGTCCCAACTGACATCATCCTACTTGTTTCATCCTGCACAGCTTAAAAATAAACCAAAGATGTGATGTGTTTGGGGCAGTTTTAAGACTAAGGATTATTCAGAGTCAGCAGATTTATCACTGTTGGTGTAAGTCTCAAAGAGGAACAGAAGGAGAGAGCAGAAAATATGAAAGAGAAGAGATAATGGATTAATAAAATGGCTGCTGCATGTAGAAACCTTTTTGTACATTATTACCCTAGAGTGCACCTCTGTAAAGAACATTTTTGTCTTACCTCCCACCTTCTCCTGAGCCTTCTATATGCCTCTTCCTCCATGCTTCAGTCTTCCCAAGAGTCCTCCTCCTTGGCATGTAAACTCACTTAAGCTCTATAAAATTCAAATTTATACATATCTTTACAGGGTTATTCTGAGGTGTATGTCTTACAATAAGCAGAATTTTCTCAGGAGGTGCATATTTCTCTTCATTTCTGATTGAGGAAAAGGCTTTTAGCTCTCTCACCTTACAACTCCTGAGTTAGAATGAATAAAATACACACAGACTTCCCTGTATATGTTTTTCCATGGTATTACACATGTAGCAGCACAGTCTAAGCAATTTTTCAGCTCTTATTTATAAACATTATTTGATAAAATTTAGAGATTGACTATGTATTTATGAAAAATGTGTTTTCACTGCATTTAGGGTAGCAACATGGGTTTGGGAGTGTGAATTGAAATTATAAAAGTGCATGCAGATGCTCAGCAACAAATTAGGAAGACAAGAATGGGAAAATGGTGGAAAAGACAAGACTGAACATCAAAGTCTCTTGAATACTGATGGGATGACAATCCCAAAGGAATCAGAGGGCAAATGAGTGAAGGGAGCTGAAGGTGGTGAAAGGAAAAAACTTTGAAATGGTAATCAGCTAAAAGTAGTGCTGAATAAAGACAATACTGACTGAAGCCTCTGTTACTTTTAGAGTAACCTGCATTAAATACAGGTTCATGGTATGAGAATTCTTACTTGCATTTATGATCAACTATTCCCAAAACTAATGCTAGTAATGGCACTAGAAATTCACAAATCTAGGGAAAGGAACAATAAAACTAATAAAATGAAAGATCAATGAAAGTGAGGAAATGTAACTTGACCTATAAAAGAATAATCTTCCCTGATGATGCTCAACCAACACAGGATTATTGCATAGGCATTTGTTCTGGGGCAGATATAAAACATTCCTTGCGTGACATTCTACTTACAGTTCCCTAAGTCACCAGAGAACCATTTCCCTTGGGACAAAAACAGTGTATGTTACCTGACCTTTGAGAAACAAATTATATTTTCAGTGCAGCATGAATTTATTATTTTTTATTAGTTTAATGAGAGAAAAAAATGAGAAACAGGGAGAAAGAAAATCTAAATAACCATAAAATCTTGTTAAGAGAGAGTATGGCTTTACCTTAGGGAGGGATTATGAAACATTAATAAAGAGCATTTTCAAATGAAGTACAAGTAAGAACTTATTTTAAATCTTTTGAAAATATTTTTAAAGAGAAAAGAAAGGAGTCAGAAATAACAGGTTTTTAGCAGAGAAGCAAAATAAATAAAAAAGACCATAGGAAAGCCCTTTTTTTATGTCTTTATAGTTGTATGTTAATATATAACATATATAAAATAACATAATGTTATTTTCTGTGCATGCCCCAAAAGTGAAGAGAAAATGCCTGAAAAGCCACATCTATCAAATAACCTTGTTAGGGTAGGAACAGTAGATGGTTAGAGCCTAAAAGGACTCATGTTTCAGCAATGACAGAATCATAATTAATGGTTTAGCCTTTTCCTAAATCCTTATGTTATTTAACACATGTAACTAGGAAAAGACATAGCAGAAATTTTGTTCTTGTTAATAATGCTTGTCATAATTTATAATCCAGAACCCCCCAGATACCCTGTGTTTTAGAACAATTTAATAAAATTTAATATCACTGACACAGCAGAAATTTTGATATTCATAGTGCAAAGATAGAGGACTTAGTTCAGATTTGTCCCTGTTTCCTGATTCCCTTAGACTTCTGTTCCTCAGCTTTAATTGCAATTGTTCACTCAACCCTCTGCTGTGGGCCACCACCACTCTTGTTAATTCCTTCAGGTTCTCTGCAGCTGATCCATGTGTGTCTTGGCTGTGAGGCCTTGAGATGATCACAATACACCACCTAAAAGTTATATAGGTGTTGAGTAATCCTGAAGGACAGATGGAATGTTGTTTAAAAAAGATTAAAAAAATATGTGGAAACATTTCAAAGTGTATAGTATGAAGGCATGCAGGTGCCTTGATCTCAGAAGTCAGATTTGATCTCAGGGAGAATATATGCCATGCTGAGCTCCTCACTAGACAGTTTTACTTACCGCAGAACACATTCTCTCCCCAGTTGCAGGCACCCAGCTCCCACTGACTTTGAAAATGTCGAACTGCATCAAAGTTAGATTCATTTTAAGATCAATAACCTACCAGAGGTTCAGGGTAGCCTATACATTTTAGTTCCTCTTTTCCCCAGCTTACAGAACAGAACTAAGAGTATATATAGTTTCCACTTTCTGCTGAAGGCAGAAGAGAAATCGCTGGATCTATAGGTCTGCACAGTCAGAGTTCTAAGGACTGTATTTTATGGGGATATATAGAAGATACAGAAGAGCTTTAAGCTAGGAATGATCTGCTGGAAAGAGAGCTCCTGGGAACTTGTGGCTGAGGACTAAGGACCAGACCAGTACAGGTGACACTGTAGTGGATGTCTGCTGTAGGCCACCTAACCCTGCAGAACAAGTGGCTAGGGCCTTTTACAGGCAAGTAGAAATAGCATTCATGGGGGAGCAGCCTGATTATTTGCTGGAGAGACAACACAGCAGGTTGTAAGGAGTACAGTGAGTTCCTGGGAAGCTTCCTAACATAATTGATGCAGGAGCCAGTACAGACAGATGCTGTGCTGGACCTCATACTCACAAACAAGGACAGGCTCACTGGAGAGGTGAAAAAAAGGCACTCCTGGCTGCAGTGACCATGAGACCACAACCTGGGCTTCGGGAGAGCAGACTTTGTCCTCTTCAGGGGTCTGCTCAGAAGAATCCCATGGAACAAACCCCTGGAGGTAAGAGAGGTTCAGGAAAGTTCACTGATAAGGAAGGATCACTTTCTAAAAAGTTCAAAATTGGCCCGTCCTGAACAGCAGGGAGTCCAGCAAGACTGCCAAGAGTCCTGTGTGCATGAACAAGGAACCCCTTGCAAAACTTTTAAACATAAAAGAGGGACTACACAGAAAAAGGAAGCTTGGACAGGTAACCTGGGAGGAATATAGAGGCACTATCCAAGAGTATAGAGATATGGTTGGGCAAGCCACAGCCTACTTGGACTGGAATATGCTAGGGGTTGTCTGTCAACGTTGAGTTAGGAACTGCTGCTTCGGCGGCAATAAAGACTCCAAAGATCAGAAGGCAAAAGAAGTCGTCATCAAGAAAAACTCATCCTTTTTACAGATGAGTTCATTAGGTAGATTCATATTGGTAAACAGGTTAACAAACAAGTGACACCCCTCAATCCATTAGTGCAAGAAGAACCACAGCTTGTTGAAAACATCCTGAGACAAACATGTAGCTCACATACAATATGCTCACAAACACCAAGTGTAGATATTGTTTATAAATCTTTCTCTACACTTTCTCACAGCTTCTCAGGACAGCCTGGGAAAGCTTGCAGATTTCTCTATATGACCAGGCTGTCAGCATCCACAGTTGTCTGTGGGTATTTATTTATTTATTTGAATTTGAAGCTAATGTAAATTGAAAAATTTTTAATTGGTGTAGTGCTGCTTTCTGAGAAAAATAGTTGCTAAATATCAATCTTTGTAAACTTGGTTTATTGGTATACTATGAAAGGAATACAGCAAGGAATCTGTCATAAAAAAATAGTTGATATTGATTAAATTGCATACAAAAAGCAATATTAAAAAAGAATTCATGTGGCTGAACAGTGAAGAATTTGAAAACTTTGTTAAGAAATGCTTCAGAATGGAGGGCAGCACAGCAGTTTCTAGAACTTTTGAAAGGCTGAGCCCATGCTCAGCTCATACAGGTTTTGTAAAATATTTTATATCCTACAAAAATGCATTAATAGAAATGAGGAACATACATTGACATGAAAGGCTTTGCAGAACCTCTGACATCTTGTGTGATGGCTTCTATGGGAACAGTGGGGATAGCGAATGAGAGGCTCCCTAAGAGAATATCTTTTATCCAAAACCAAACAAGTAACATTTTCTAAGAGAATTGTTTCCTAAAGGTGTTAGTTCTTAAGATTTCACATGGTTTATAACTGTTTTATTCTCTCCAAATTTGGATGTTTTTGTTATTTAAACGTTAAGACCTAACTTTCATTCCTTAGGCATAGAGATTCACAAAGGCCAAAGTGCACACATTTAGGATTATAAAACAAAAGCCTAAGAAGCGATAGCTGCTTATTCACGGTAGACAATTAATTCAAGGAGATCATTCTTTTATTTACTGTTTCCTAAGCCTCTGCGCCCCAAGCTTTAAGATATTTCCTGAATTTATATTACATTTTATTCTCATTTCATCTGAAAATATAAAAAAGAAGTCAAAGTACAGTGCACGTGTTCTACTATTTCTTATGTTTTGGGTTTTTTTTTACTGAAAGGGAAATTGCATGAAGTCTCTCAGATTTCCATCTGCTGAAGTATACAGTCCCACCATGACCCAGAAATTTGAATTTAGTCTTTTTAAGAGCTGTAAATGCATGCAAATAGCATTGTACTTATCTATTTTTTCTTTAATGTGGAAAATAATCACATTTTTACGCTCTCAAAATATTTCAGAACACTGAACTTTTCACCAGAAAACTAATTGTCCTTAGCTGTTTTTTCAACTCAGTAAATGTCAAGACTTAAACCTGAACTTCAGCAGCTGGGAACAATGGCTATCAATTGCCTTTCCCCCCCTGCTGTTCCTCATTAACAGCACAAAGTGTTCTTATTTAAATCCATCCTTATCGCCTAATGTACACGGAGCGGTTTGTGACTGAATCCAGGAGCTGTTAGAAGTGCAGCAGATCAGATCTTCCTGTTTATTGATTTGTGAAGAACAGCCTCGCACGGCTTTGACAGCTCTGAGTCAGTGAGAGCAAAGAAAGGAGCTTTTCAGCTCTTGGGAGGAGAATTGCTGGGCAACATTAAAGAGGGTCTTGTAGAAGCCGCTTTCCTTTGATATGCAGTCAAATTGGCTGTGCTCGGAGTCAAGGTTAGGAGGCTGTGGAAATGCTATGAATATGGTGGGGAAATTAAAGGAGTGTTATTTTAATAAGTATTGTGTGTTTGCATGCTGATTGATAGAGAAAATTGCCCTTCTCTTTTTGTGAGAACAGCTTCTGGTGGAGCAAATTTTGACAAAGAAAAAGGAGATTGTGTGTTCTTTTGCTTTAGCACTAAATATAGCTGTTTAGATGAGAATTTTCTATCCTTTCTCTCTTTTCTTGACATTTTTCCTTAGAATCCCAGCCATTCAACAGTTGTCTTAACTCTTTACATTTAGCACTTTTTTAAACTAGTGATCTCATTTCTGCTGCTTCATGTTAATAAGTAGTGAAAATTGCTACTTGCACACCTTCATGCAATTTTTTGAATAAATTCCTTCCCAAGTTCACCGAATGTGAATTCTGAGAGTGCTGAGCACAGAGGCACCCAAGCAGTCACCTTGGCTCATGCAGTCACTCATTGCACAGTTAGCTGGCAATCAGAGCTCAGATAAGTCCCCTGGGGAAATGTTCCTCTACTGAACTTGTTCCGTTGGAAATCAAAGCTATGGGCAAGACTGGGGCAGGATTATACCACAGCTAGACCAAGGCTCCTGTGTCTCTACTGTCGGTAGATCCAAGACAAGACAGAGGGATTGACAGAGACCATTTTTATAGCTCTTTGCTGAGGCCACTTCTTGCTTGCAGGCACAACTTCAATAATGTGATGAGTGTGCCTCCTTCCTCCAGCACATCTTGGAGTAGTTCAGCAGCTCCAGCACTCCTGAGCAGTTGCTGCTGGGTATTTTTTGAGAAGATGGAAAATACAGAGAATTAAACAGCTCATGTTTCCTTCTTGATCTAGGCCTACTTTGCAGTGTGGACATAGACACAAGAAGAACACTTCTTATGTCATAAAAATATTCTCAGTTAAACCTCAAAAAATGAAAAAATAAGACAAGCACTCCCCCCACCCCCAATCTGAATTTTGTGGTAGACCCAAGTTAAATCCATCAAATCCTTATTCTGACTGCAGAGGAACTGTTATAAAAATGTTGTCAAGGTTGAGCCCCACATTAGGTAAAGCACTTAGAAACTATTCCTAACAACTGCATGGCAGAGCTTTGTTTTTGTTATTGTTGTAATTTGTTTTTCTGAACCTGATTATAGATTCAGCTCACATGGCTGCATCCAAGTGATGGGAAACATAACTTGTTTCATCAAATGTTTTCAAAGTCTTTAAAGGAGAAGGACTTTAATTATTTATTTTTTTTTTTACTTGCCAATTTTTTCAGCAGAAGCTGTTTCTGTACCATGTCAATATCACTTAAAACCAGTATAGGATCTTTAATATTACCATCTTCAGCCTCGAGTATATTTACTGCACTGCTGTGGTTCTTTCATTTGTTATGATTGAAAGAAGATAAATGTTATGTAAACATTGGATTAAATAAATAATGGAAATGCATGTCTTTTCAAGCATGTATCCCCAGTGAAGAAAAGCAACGGTTCAAGTACCCCAATTACAGCAAATTCTGATGTTTGTTTTTAAGTAAAAAATTAGATATAAAAATATTTTGATCTGTTTAAATGAAATTCTCATATCATGATAAAGCAAGAGCTGACTCTTTAGCAATCTGTTTATTTGTTTATTAGTAACATTTCCTGTGGAGAAATGCTGTGGAGTTTTACCTAAAAGGTACCCAAATGAAATCCACAGTCCCATCCCATGGAGATTGGACCAGATGACCACTGTGGTCCTTTCCAGCTTTACCCATTCTGTGATCCTGCATGTTGCATTCTGGTAATAGTAACTTTAAAGCAGAACTTTTTGCATGGCTAAGCCAACACTACTGAAATCAGAAGAGAATTTTTTCCTTCATTAACAGTACATATTTTTTTTCTTCCCTTTAAAGTAAGGGAGATGAATGCTTGAATGGGCTTGAAAATTTTGCAGTTTTCTTCCCACAAGGCTCCAGTTGTTCACAACATTTTGTTCTAACTGCTCTTGGATCAGAGCATAGCATACAAAAATACAAGATATACTGTTTGTGCTCATTTTGGAGGAGCCTATTTCACTTGATTCGAAGGGAAAAAAACTAAAAAAAAAAAAAACAAGAAAAGAATTAAAATTTGGGAATTACCTATGGCTTGTTTCTGAAAAATAAGAAGCACTTTTACATGCCAATGAGAATTTTTTTCAAGAATCATGAAACATTTATTTAGACTTATATGGATAGACTCTCCTTCTCCAGATTGTTGGTGTATAAGTCACAAAGTCAAATCCAACTCTGATTTTATTGGATCAGAGACACATTCTTCTGTAAGTTTTAAGCAAGGATTGTTTTGGTGGGTATTTTTTGTACACCATTAAATGAGTTATTGTGGGTTCAAATTCTGTTATTTTTACCATTTAGGTGTTAGTTTTGATAAAATTAATAGAAACTGACTGCAGTGATCTTTCTTGCTCTACCACCAACAGAGAGTTCATTTTTTACTGCCTTTTACCTAAAAGGTAGTATGCCAATACATCAGCAAGTGGCATTTCCTGGCAGCCAAGTGGAATAATGTTTTGTACTCTCAGGTGATATTTCCTGGAGAATACTCAAGATTTCTCAGTGTTTTCTTCTTCTCTGTATTGCCAAAATCTACCTCCAGAAAGAGGTATTTACTGGCTCACATCCAAAGCTGCTCAGTTGGAAAGTTTACCCTGAAGCATGTAAGGTATTTTATTTTGCTGATGTACATATATGGCTAAAAATCTTCAGGTTAATAATTTTGTGCAGTTTAAAGGTCACCTGGATATTTTGAAGGGATTGAAATTCTCAGCTGTAGCACACTTAGAGAAGTTGTATAGGCTGTGTGCTGGCAGGGTTCCCATGCTCTTTTCTGACCACTATTTGGCTGTGGAAATTTTCCTATATGAAACACTGCTCCCCACTGTGTGTTTGTAAAGTTCTCATTCTCTTTAGGGATCCTTCATGCCAGCAAGTACTTTTTCCATCCTGGTTGACTTAATGAGGAGTATCTACTAATATAAAGGAGGACCAATATATTTCTTTATTAACCAATATTTCCTAATGACAAAATAAGTATGTTATGAGGTAATTTTAAGACAATTCTAAAGAGCATATACGTTTTCATTACATTTTTCCAGCGGTTTTTATTTGCATATGTTTAGGTATGTTTAAGATTATCTTTCCAGTCTTCATTGAAAGGTCATTTCTTGGTAAAAATAATAGCACATCAGTTAATGATTCTGTACTTAAGCTAATTATACTGATGACCAGAAGCAGCCCTTTTGTGATTTTCTATGCACTTACAGACTGCCCCAGCTTGTATCTGTGCAGTGCATTGGGTGTGAACTCAAGCTCAAAGTCAGTCCCTGGTATGAAGCATTGCTTAACAGAAACATCTGTCCATGCAATTCCATGGGAAACCAGAAAAGACAACATACAAGAAGCTGCAGCAAACCTGAAAAATGGTTTGAGGAAAGAAAGCTAATGGAAATTTTTGCTTGTAGTGTTAGTTTTAAAATTGTAAGCAAATAAATCATGTCTTGGCAATAAATTGCAATTGCTTAGTTAAACAAGATTTTAGGGTCTAGGGGTTATCTGGCAAACACACACAGTCATATCAAATAGCTCATTAATTCTATCATTTTTCTCTTCTGACTGTATCATGCCCAGTTACTGTACAATAGTTCCCTCTACCACCAACCAAAATATTCCCTGAAAGTTTTAAAATATGGATTGCTTTTTACTTGTGCAACCTATTTGTTTCCTCGTTATGTATATCACAATTAGGCCAATAAAAATACGCTTACCTTCTGCTTTGCTAGTGTTGATGGAACACTTTTTCTAACAGGCAATATTTAAATGAATCTGCTTCCTATCAGTTACTTCATTTATTACATTTCAAAAATATTCTATCATTACTTTCAAGTATTTTTTTCCTTGGCTTATCTACTCCCATTCTTAGGTCTAACTTATTGACATCCTTCTAGCATATAGGCTAAAAAGGGACTGGTAGATGTCACATACACTGGGGAATCTTACTGTAACCACCCCCTTTTGGCTGCTTGCTCAATACTCCACTTTACTGAGATTTTCAAGGGTAAAGATAAAAGCAGTCTTACACTATTGTCTCTGTTTTCATGCAGTACACCAACTCAAGAAAACATCAGGAACATGCTCTTCAAAGGTCCATTCTGAGGAAAGTGTTGAGGGAGCTACAATTTGAGAGATTAAAAGAACAGCTAAATGTTTGTACCAGCTGCTCTCTTTTGGTTAACCTCATTTCAGCACTCGGTTAAAATATGTTTACCCTGTCCACATGAAAAGAGATGCACGTGCTGATTTATTATACTGTACTTTCGAAAGTACTTTAGAAATAGTTTTGGAAAAGTATTAACAGATGGATGTTCTGACTTCAATATTGACAAGCAGAAGTCATACTCTTTTTGCTCTACCTTTATTTACCTGCCTTTTTATTTTCAGCTTCTTCTAGCTTCAGTTAAGATGGGGGACAACAAAAAAAACCCTAATTTTTTTCTACCTTCTTTTTTTCCAGTGAAACATTTAATCTCATCTGAAGACCCTGAAGGATAACACTTGTTGTAGGAGACTGCTTAATTTTAAACTGAATGCTCACTAATGAAAAAAGGATCTGACTATAATTGCTCTTTGTTTCTTATCTAGAAAAGATTCATTTTTTTCCTTCTCTCTTAACAGGTGGCTGTTGATGAGCGCATCAAACAACTGCATGAAGCTCACAGGGATTTTGGCCCTACTTCCCAGCATTTTCTTACCAGTGAGTGATTTCTCATTTCCATTCTTCTTGTGCAGTTTGCATACATATTTAATTGATAATTTTGTAGCCACATACTAGTTGTTGTTTTGAGTTTCTATTTTAGACTGTATTACAATTCTTTTCTTTTGTTTTTTTTTTTTCGCCCTGGGTGCAGAGGAGTGTTAAATAAGTTCATACTGTCCAGGTCCAGGGTAAAAGGAAAACATCTGCCATTATCAAGTCTCTTTGTCCCCACATCTATCTCTGCAAGGCTCACATTCTTTGTTTGGGGATTCCATTTAGGACTAGCAAATTAAAATTATGTTAAAAAGAGTTTCTGATGATTTTAACCCAGAAAGGATTAAAACCCAAAAAAAAACTCAGAAACAACACAAATTTGGTTTATCTGTTTAAAGAAATGTTAATCTCCAAAAAGGGGCAAAATAAGACCTGCAAGAAAAATATTTTACAGGATTTGATCACTTAGGAGAGCAGTGAGAGGATCAAAACCAGGGCTGGAAAGTTGGCAGAAGAATGGCAGCTAAATAAACTTTTTACAACTCTGCATAAAATATAATTGCCAGTAAAATTCCCACTTCACCTCCTCACACATTCTTTTATCAAGGATGTTTTGAAGTACACTGAAAGACAACTTGAAACACCTTCAGAGCTCCAAGGCAGTGACTAAAGTGGAGCTCCTAAAAGGCCCTGTCTTTTCCATTGTACTTCAATTAAGGAAAGTAAACAGTAAAGCTTTATTTAAGAGATTGTATCAGCAGAACAGAACACAGGGACAGGATAATGGTCTCCTACATGCAGAGGGACAAGCTATCCAGGCATTGGAAATAGATGTTACTATTATTGCACAGCTACGTTCACTGTGAGGTAGAGGACAAACTTTTCTTCAGCTGATCCTGCACTGTAATTTTAATAGGTTAACCATTTTCCCACTGAAGATCTCAATGGGAACTGAAAATTCTCCGCAGGATGATGTGCACAACCGAAATCAGGGTCAACGTTGTCCCATGTAAGACTAATGCAGACTGATTCAACCCTGAACCTTTTCTTGTCAAATGATGAACCTAGGAAGAAATAAGACCTATTTGCAGTATTTCTGTTTCAAACCCACTTTTCTTTAATTCTTGGTCACTGAGAATACTTTATCAGCTCAATATATATAACTGCAATTCAGACTTGTCAAGATTGAAAGTGCAAGAATTATGAGTATGTGACATGAGCAAAATATTTAAGCAAATACCTATTTTTCCTTGTGACCCATGATGTATTCTTGCTGAAAGGATAAATTTGTAGGGTAAATTAAGCAAGCCTGGAAGAGACTAGAGTGACCTGCATTGCATTATCACACTGATCAAGGTGACTTTGTTCTGAGTGCAGTCAGACAATTGGTGTGATGGTTATGTCCTAGGCCCATCCTGCCTTATCATTGACAAACTAGATCGATCTAAAAGATTATCAGTGTTATGATAGTCACCTCTTTTAGCCCACCCACCACCAGTGAGACATCATTCTTCTGTGTAACTAATTAGAGCCAGCAAAGTGTGGACATCATTCTAGACACTTCATGCTATTTGAGGATCACCGTAGGAAAAGGAGCCAGGTGAAAACATGTTGACTTTGGAAATAGTCAAATCACTTAGAAAAATGGGCATTTGTATTTGCTTATTTGCTTTCTCTCTCTTAGATGTATGTGCAAATACATACTCTCACCCATGCATGCAAAAGTTAGGTATCCGAAGCTCTGAAAACATCTGCAGAATCCTTCCCAAGTCTAAAAGTTCGGTCACTGAAAATTGCCAGTACATACATCAATCCCGTATTTCATAAGCACCAAATTCCAAAAACATGCACTGTCATGTGCTGTCACTATGCCTGGAGAAAATGCCATGCTTTGACATGCTTTTTATGTACTGCTTCTGCTGCATTCGTGCACGGATGGAAACACATCCATGGGAGAAGGAGCGCTGCAGGAGAGAGTGCCACACTCTTTGCATTAGTGTTTTTTCTGCAGCTGTACTTTTGGGGGTGAACAAGTCAGACTTAAAGGTTGCCAAACAGAATCAGGCAGGTCAAATGAAGGTGAATTTAATGGCTTGTAAATTAGGTTTCAGTACATGGCAGACAGAGTCCAAGTTGATCAGTCTGCGGCAACAGCAGTGAAAAGATTAATCATAGCAATTTTTATGGTTTTATTTTATAAGCTCAGAACTCACAGAGAATTTTTATCTAAGGAGCTGAGATGCACATAAGATCAATGCAAACTATAATCAGTAAGGAAAATAAGCAATCTATTGGCTGTTGCATTTCTAGTTTATATGCCAGTAATAATCAGTTCATCCTCCCTAATTGAGCATCAACTTTCCCTCTTCCAAACATGCTTGCTCATCTTAAGGTGCAAGTAATAATATCTGTTCATATTCTTATATGAAAAATTATCCTTTTATAGTTGATATACCTTTAAGTAGTTTCTGCAAAAAGGCTCGTACTGCAGTCAAGGTCATATAAAATCAGTAACTGAATTACCTTTCTCTCCTCTCTGAAAGAAATAAATATAATCTGCTAATCATGGTAACTTTTTCATGTGTTTGTTATTATTTTATACATAGAAATTATAGCATCATCTGTCTTTTTCTGTTTGGTTGAAACTGAAGCTGCATGGGGCTGTTGAAAATCTAGCACAAAAGTAATGGGGGAATGATGAAGGGACCTCATACTTGCCATGCCCTGTGAGGCAAGGAATCAAGTGATAGTCCCTGTTTCTAAGGCCTTGCAGCCTGTTCTAAGGGCTATTCACAGAGCTATTTCTGAAAGAGATTGGAAAGAAGGTGTGAGCTAGAGAGATAAGGAGTTAAAAAAAAAAAGTATTCTTATTTGTGACATTTTTAAAATTAGAGACAGTTTTTCTCCATTGTCTTTTCATGCAGTTCAACATTCTTTTTCCACTCTTTCATCTTTTAAATGACCATGTGGCAGTGTTTATCATTGCTGTGGCACAGGATAATTCAGATATCTCCTGGTTGTAAATTAAAGATACAGTGCCAGAGGGGGAATGGAATCCACTTGTGTCCCTCTCCATCAAAACTTTGGTCAGCCTCAAGTGTAAAAGACTCTTATCAAAACTGGCCCTTACTTTTCACAAGAATTTGCCTCTCTCCATGCCTTCTACATTTTTAAATGAGCTCTCTCACCCCTGTCTTTGAGCTTTTGACCTTCATGCTTCCCCAAGCTCATTTTGCTCTGCCAGTGTCCACAGAGTCAGTCCCAGCTCCAGCTCAGTTCATTCTTGCCAAGGACACAGAGAGTTAAGACACAACAATAGTTAAGATACATCTCATCAATGTATTACATGGACAAGACTTTATATCATGAATTTGTGGAGTGAGTTTGTCGGTTTTGAAGGACTTGCTGTTTAATTAAAATTCTCTAAATCAGGGTGTAAAAACCAAGCAAAAATAAGATCTTTCTATTAAAGAGAAACTTGTAAACATTTAGCAAAGTAATTAAAAGAAAAATCTGTGATCCTTTCATGGATGATGATGCTTAATTTGGGAATTATATACAGTAACTGAGGTGTGAAAAAGACTATCTGCAAATTTTAAACATAATGCAAGCTCCAAAGTTTTCAGTGACTCCTCTGGAATAATTTTACTGTTTTGATTTCACCTTTATTTTTCCCTGTGATTCTGCCTCTTACAAAAAATGCGATTCATTGTCTCTTGTTAGAAGACCCACCTATACATGTCACAGTAGCTATTACTTTTTTTTCCAGATGCAATAAATGAGAGGTAGCACTGATGTCAGATTGTTTCTAATATCATTTACAGTGCTATTCCGCAATCGCTCATACTTTTTAATGGCATAGTTCATTCATGTGCATTGCTGGTGACTGCTGAAAAATAGGTGTTACATCATGTAAAGCCATGAGCAAACCTTATGATTTACTGTCCAGCCCCAGTATGAGCCATCTTTTAGTAAGTATAGCATGTCAATGAAGTGACTGCATGAAACATGGTCATGGTACAACTGGCAATTACTTAAGAGTGTGACTGGAAGATTCCAGTGGTTTCCAAGCTCAGACAACATGGACTTTCACCAACAAGAAAAACCTGGGGATGCAAGGAACAAAAAGAACATTTAGGTTTGCAAGGCTAAAAGGCTGATATACCCATAGCCAGCACTTTGGGATTCATATTTCCCAGGCTGTGAGCTTTTGCTGCCTGCATATGTCAGAACCAGACTGTTAAATCCTCATATCTCAATATGTGCTAGGACCTGGAGATACCTAACAGGAAATACCTCACTATGCCCTTCAGTTTTGGAGTTGTAAGTAAGAGCAGCACTTAATTCAACACAAGATGAGGCAGCCTTAGCAGCTTTCCTTTAGAAACAGAAAGATGACAAATGCCAGAGCCACCAGTTTGTATTGTAAGTGATCAGAGTGCATCTGCTGCATTTCATATCAGAAAATTGTTGCTTAAAAATATAAAATAGGGTCACAGTATTGGGCTGTGTAACCTAGGTCTTTCCTTCTCAGCATAAGATCAGAGCTGTTCAGGTTCAGATCTGAGTCTTTTTTCTTCTTATTTCTGTGCCTTTGTGTTTTCCTTCTGTTATTTAGGCCACTCTCCTGAGAAAACTGGAGATGTGGCTCTGAATTCCTCCATACTTCCAAGCTGGGAGAAAAGTCAAGTACTCACTTGTGCCACCTTCTGTGTGAGTGCTCAGATTATTATACAAAGCAAAGACAGGGAAGCTCTTTCTTGCACAGGCAGATGTCTTTAAAAGGGCAAGTCCTGCTAATTGAGACATCCAAGTCTAAAAATGAGGGCTCTATGACTCTTGGGACACTTTACCTATCCCTCTGATAGATTACTTTCCAGTGTAAGCAACTGTATCTTTCTCTCTTATATCTCACAGTATACCTTATATCATATTGTCTTTCAGACATAGTTTTGACAAACAAACGTGGAAGACCATGTCCATTCATCCATGTCCTTTTGAAAAAAAAGTTTAATATTTTTAGATATCACAGGAAATATTTTGAATAGAAAATATCACCTGGTAGTAGAATAAAGATAGAGGATAAGTGGACACAAACAAATCAGCAAAGGGATTTTATTATTGTGTTTAAATATATTTATAAAAATATTCATATATTATATGGTCATATTATCCAGAGGAGCCTGATTGCTAGAAAACTATTTTTATACTTCAGTATAAATGTAAAGTAACTACACGTGCTTCTGAAAAAGGAAAAAAAAAACAAACTAGCAAAGTACAAAAAAACCCCATATACTTCACAGGTCTTGCCATTGTGATTATCATGGTGAATTTCTTCAAACACTGGGCACCAACTCAACCTCAAGACTTGTGTGATAGGTATATCAGGTTTAAAGTTAGGACAAAATTCCATCAGTCCATTTCTCCCTTGTTGAGAATATCATGGCCACAGCTACAGCTTTTGATAGTGCTTGCCTTGGCCTGACTGCTAAAGGTCCTTAAGGGTAATTAAACATTGGCATAATTTGAGAGATTATGCTTACTTTTGGAATAAAGTTAGTAGAATTAATTTTACAGTGAGCTTTCATTTTTATTTATTCTCAGGAAAGCCACAAAAAAATCTTTCTATAAATCTTAATAACTTATTTGATTTGCAATTAAATAGTATTGATTGAATTTCTGGTTTATATTTATATTTTTCTCTTTTCTGCACTTTTGTCCTAAGGTGATCCTATCTATATAACACACTGGGATACAAATTTCTGAAAAAAAATGCAAAGTCAATTTTCAAATGATGATTTTCTCCCCCTCACTTCAGCCAAAAGCAAGAAATTTTTCTTTGTAATTTATATTCTGTGTTTTGGGGGAAAAAAAGGGAACCAATAAAAATATTTTTGAATGGTGTTGACAATAATCCAAATAATAATTCTAACTGTCTCTCTTGTGCTCTTGGCTTTAATATGTCATCTATTTAAAAATGCTGTATAATATTTATTTTAAAGGAGAGAGGGATTTTTTTGAAGGGAGTGATAAGGAGATATGCTATCTTATTTTTTTTTATATCAGCCTAATTAATTTCTGTAATTTATCCTTGGCTGGCAGAATATACTATATTCCGCAATGCTACATAATTTGCAAGTAATCAAATACTAGGTTTTGCTCTTATAAGATTCAAAAGATGCCTGTTTATTGTCTATTATATAGTATTATACACTATTATACAATATTTATTGCCTATTATTCAGTCTGCTCTCTGAATTAGTATGTTGTTAAGACTGATTCTTCACCCCAATGTTTTACAATCTTTTTGGACTTATATTGTATCTGTGAATCCAAATTAAAACTGCTTAGTTTTTTCACACTGCCAAGTTTAACTCAGAAGAATTTAACAACATTCTCTTGTTGCCATGAGTTGTATACTGTGCTCAGGTTAGGACATTCCTTTGTTCTCAAGCTCCAGGACAAAGATACAACTGGCATATTCTATATATATGTATATCAGAATTTTTCTTGCTCGATTTCATTCAGTATTCTGCTATTAAACAAATAGGTTCTTGTATTTTTGCCATTTTACAGATGTGTGACATTTAAGAAAATGAGCATTAGATGGATTTTATATTTCACAATACAAAGTGGCATTTGGAAATTTCTGGAAATACTGCTCATGATTAAAGGTGTGCATTATTTGGATCTTACCATATAAACCTGCAAATGATAAATCTGAAGCTGGCCATAAAGATTCCAGCAGGAAAAGCAGGATGGAAAAGCCTCTTTTAACTCTTCGAAAATGACTGTCATAATTGGCTCTGATCACATTGATGCTTAAGTTTTAGTTTTCGTATTTTCCAGATTCTGTACTGCATTAGTATATAACTCTGAACTTCCTATAAAGTGTTAGCAGGTTCTCTTCACTGTTAGTCAGACAAAACAATTCTTTTCCAGCCTGAGAACCAAGGACACCATTGCAGCTTCAGGCCTAAAAAGTGTAAATAACAGTGAATTGAGGAGAGTAATCTGAGAGGATGGGACTTCATAACATGAAGCTGTAACTGGACAATTAAACCCAATATGTAAATGGACCAAAACTTATAAAATGTGAAAACTCATGAGCCGTGTCGGGTGAAGCCACAGCTGGGCTCTCTTGTACTGCCCAAGGTGTGTCCTTTGAAGGGCTTTTAATAAATACCTACTTTATTCCTTTAACACTGTCTAGCCTCTGTTCCAGGTAGCCTCTTAAGGCATCAACATGTCTTTAACAACTTTTTAATGACTAAAAATCTCTTCTTAGAAATTTTTAGTCATTAAAGGTGACTTCTCTGGTTAGACATGCTCTAAAAATGTTACATTTGGTAAATGTCTACATGTATGCTACAGCAACAAACTGTGCTGATGGTGTTCCAGGGAAGTAATGAGTATTTCCTTGGGCTTAAAAAGGGCAGAATGCAAGCTGAGAAGGGGCTCTCTATTTCCAAAATGCCCATGAATCCATCCGCATGTGCAGCTGGGTCTTGGAGCAGAACAGACCCCAAGCTGTGTAGACCTTATGAAAGGCAGGTTTTGATTGATGATTCTGTGTTGTAGCTTCTCAGTTGAGTAGTTGATGTATTCTGACCTCAGTTCTCTACTACATCATGCAATATTAGACCTCAGTGCTACACAACACGGTTTGATTGTTCATCAGTCTTACCTAGAACAATAAAAAATTCACATAATTTAGAAATCAATCTAAATCTTTGTTGAAAAAAACCCTATCTTTTACAGGCATATAGTGACGTTTGTTGGAAAGGGTCTCAAAGAACTCGCAGGTTATGCAAACACTTCTATTGTGTCACTGTCATGCTGATGCACATTTTGGAGGTGGCATCCTGCCAGCCTGCATCATGCACTGATTATGGTGGGGAAACAGTGCTTTAGCATGTTCTCTAAGGAGAAAAAGCATGACCTCCTTATAGTCTCTGGAGAGCAGTATTTTCTCATTTATAATGGTGTCATCTGAAAATAATAAAATGTAGTAGTCAATGAATCTTCTTTGAAAAGTTAAGGTAGCTTACACAGATGGGAAATTCTGATTCTTGGGGAACCAGAATCTTTTCCTGATGCAAAGATCTTCTCATCATTTTTTTCTCCCTGCCTGCCTTTATCTGAAGTCACCAAATCCATACATTGCTGCAGTGAAAATAATTGGCGTGAAAATTTATGTGAATTTATACACAGTTTCTTAACTCTATGTTTATATTAAGGTATCAATGATGATAGTGCTAGGTATAACAGTGTAAGTCACACAGGTCATGCAGGCAGAAATCTCCAGGCTGAATCAGAGAATTATTAAAATGTGAAATGTGAACATAATTCAGCACCTTGCTGAGTTACAGACACTATGGCCACCAAACAAGTTAATGGGAACATAAAAATGAGCTCACCTTTAACTACCACTATGCTGAAAGGAATATATAATAAATATAATAAATTTCTAACAAAGTGAGAAAAAAATAATTGACAGGATATATGTATGTATAACAGTGTATGGACACTACACAATGCTTCTTTGTGGTTTCTGTCCAAAACCTCTCAGTGAAAATTAAGTCAAAAGATTTTTCTTTGCATTTGGAATTGAAAAAATAACTCTTATGATGACTAAAAGTCTGTGCTGATTATCTAAATAAGGACCACTGAGAGTAACATTTAAATGTGGACATACCAAATTTACTCTTTGAATAGCTGAAGGAGAAATAGTTTACCATTGGTAAACATACATGTATTCTTCATTATGTTTGCAGTCTAAAGTGAAATATTTATAAGATTTTTTTTGTAGTATCAACTACGATCATTCTATTTAATATTTCATTCAGATCCCTGCATAGATTAAAACAGTACTGAAGTTCAGAGAGCCAGCATGCCACCATTTCATTATACATTCTGCCAACAAGTAAGAATGTCGGCTTACCGTCAAGAACTGTGTTCACAGGCAAAACAAGTCTCAGCTACTAGAACACCTACAGAAAGAAATAAAACTCAAAAATTAGCTAACCATTAAAATGTATGTCAATGCAAATAAATTATAGAGAAATTTAAATTCACTCTTAAAATGCTCTGTATTTTGCTGTGGTATTTAATTTCAATCACAACAGCATTGAAAGTAGCTGGGTGTATGGTAATGGGTTCTTACACTGTGCAAGCTCGAGCAATAAAACACTTGGAATTACTCTCAGCAAACAGGAAATGTCTGCTTCTTGAGTGCTGTAGCACACAGTGATACTAGAGCTTACATATAAAAAAAGTCTTTGCTAGCAAGACTTTTAGGTGGACTTAATAATTTACCTGTACTAGTTTTGTAATGGATAGTAAACCAGTACTGATAAGCAAAGATAAAAAACAGCTGGTCTCAGCTTATGGGCTTCTGACAAAAATGAAATTATTATTCTCTACATATAGCTGTAAAAAGTACTGCACATTTTGTCAACTTAAAAATTATGCAAGGTTAGAATCATCCAGGAAACCAGAAGTGTATTATAGACAGCATCACAGCAACCTTTGAAGGAATACTAAATCAAATTATGTAGAACATCACAGAATTGTTTGTTATTCCTATAGCACTTAGCTCTCATGAAAGCAAAAGTATTTGTTCTTCTTCTAATGGATCAAGAACACTATCATATGTAAGATTCTGTGATAACAAGTTATGACTGCAAAGCTCTTACCCAGATTAATTCAGAAGAAACAGAAGAAATACATCTGAAAAATACACAGCAATCTATTCTATCCTTTAGCTATTGAATTACAAACAAACCTTAAAGTGGAAAAACTGTAACTTGGTAGTATTCCCATTGGGAATATTAAGGATTGCTTGGGAGAGAAATATGTAACAAGGTCAATTTTTAGTTAATACTGAAGGATATTTTGTTTTGAGAAATGATAAATTAGTGTAATCTGATTTGAAGTATTCCTCAGACAATGCCAATTGCCATGGGTAAGAACCCTTACAATTGTCACTGAGTAAGCATTCTAAAACTGGCTGATGGACCACATATTAGCACACATTAGGTTAGTATTACTGAATGAAAGCATGTAAAGAAGTGACTGGTAACTCATAGTGTAAAAGGAAATAGTGATCTCTCTAACTCCTTGGCTTTTGTTTCCTACTGCCATTTAGAATGGAGAATATTGGATCAGTCATCAAAATTATATTTGCAGCAGTTTGTTTTCTTACAAGTAGAAAGAATATTTAAGCATCACGGTTAAGAATTTTGTATGGACCTGGAAATGGGGTTAAAAGTTATTTCAAGATTTTTAACGTCAAAACATCACATGATATTCTATTTTTGATACTTTTTGCATTTCTACAAATCACATAACAGACTGTATCTTTACATCCTTTGAGGCTGTAGCAGAGCACAGAGGCAGCTTGTGCTCACAGGAAGAGCAGCTCAGTGGGCAGCAGCCTTGACCTTCACAGCTCCTCAGCCATGCAGCCTAGGAACACAGAACCAAAGGGCAGTGCCCGGCCCAAGAAAGAGTATTTGATCATATATAAATTAGGTGTATGTTTGAGTATTTGTTTTTGAAAGTGCATATGGTTTTGTGCTCCTGTGTTTGTGGGCCATGCTACAGGCTTCAATGGCAATGCAGTGCGCTAGTTTTCCAAGAGATCTAACACTTTAATTAAAATTCCATTTCTTGCACATTTTGAGAGTTACTGATTCCCAGGGTTCATACCTTTGAAATTTACTTTTCCTCTTTGAAAAACACAAATCTGTGTAAATGCAATAGGAAAGCAATGACACTCAGCTTAGCTACAGATGGCTGGCTGGGGGTTAAAGACAACAGCAGAACGTGCAGACATGCTGAGGCAGAATTTTCAGAACTCCTTGGCCACCAGCAATCTGAAACAGGATAATCATATTTATGGAGAGAGACTTTTCACAAGGGCACGTAATGATAGGACAAGGGGAAAGAAACAGCCTTAAGATGAAGGAGGATAGGTTGAGATTGGGTGTCAGGAAGGAATTCTCTACTGCAAGAGTGGCAAGGCACTGCAAAGTTGTCCAGAGAGGCTGAGGACTCCCCACCCCTGGAGGTGATCAAGATCATACTGGATGAGGCTCTCATTAATCTGATCTAATAGGAGGTTCCCTGCCCTTGGTGGGCAAATTGGAACTAGATGAACTTGAAGGCCCCTTCCAACCCTAAGCATTCTATGATTGTCTTTCTTCCAAACATATTCCTTCCTTTCCCTAGCTTCTTAGCATTGTCCAAAATTTATGTGACATTCCTGCACACTCTCCCCAGCCTGTATCCTCTTCCCACCAGCTTTTCCTTCTCTTCTTCAGACCACCTATAATGGCACCAATTTCTCCCATGGCTGATTTGTGTCCCCTCTGTGGAGTCCCTAGTCTCCCTCCAGCCCTTCTTCACAATTCATGTGCAAAAGTAGCGAGATTTCCCTATACAACCATTTTTGAAGCATATTTCATCTCTTTCTTCAAACTCTTATTTCCACATACTCCCATATGAGGGCAAGAGAGAGAAACTATACATCATTCTACAAAGTGATTTCTGTGAATCTGGTACAAAATAGATTAAATACGTATATTGGTACTTATTATTTGCATGGCTTGTGATTTGTTGATTTTGATAAAGCAGCTTTGGCGTGGCTAATTCCTAGTTGTCCTGGTAACAATTGCTTTCTTTTGTGAACAGCAGGGGTCACTAAAAAGAAGGGTTATACTGGGTGAAGAAAACAGCCTTTTTTTCTCCATTAGATCACTTTTCATGTTTTCTGTTTTAATCATTATATTAAAGAAAGAAAATTCTTGGTTCTACTTTGTTTGACAGATAACAAACTCCTAATAAAAAAAATTATCTCCCTGATTATGGCCCAAACTATAAATTATCTCTACCTCAAATAAAAAATAATTTATAATTTGTTGTAATAATAATCAGTTGGGACTCAAATTTTCTTCATGCAGGGAAAAGCCCATTCTTTATTCCCATAATGCATTTTGGTGCAGCTTTTACAGACCTCATGTTGAACTCCCATTTCTTAGTAGTTCTCTTGCTATTCAATTCATTAGAAGGTGTTTCATCCACACATGCTAAGACACTCACTTTCACTCAGATATTTATATATCTTCTTCACTGATTCCCATGGGACATATCTATTGTTTATGCAGGTGCAGACCAGAATAGATTGTTGTGTTGACTAACTTTTCATTCCTCTGATTCTTTCTTGTGGGAACTTAAAAGTTACTTCTAGCTTAGCTAGGGTAGCAGGGCCTAAACCGTATTTTCTAAGACTTCTCTTTTATAATATCTTGTACCTGTCTGCAACATGTAATTCTTTTGTCAAGTGAGTTTTATAAAAACCTCTTTTACAAAATATTTTCATTGTGTTGTAAGCTGATGTTGACATATATGATAGCCAAGAGTGAGCAAAAGTTATTTCCTCTCTATTTGCTTGTGATCATACTGTAATTTTCTCCATTATTTGCTGTTATCGGAAGGCAGTAAGACACAATTAGTAATGTGGAAAGATAAAAATTAAAATGTCCACCATTCAGAACAAGTCAGTGAGAGAATAACAAACAAAATACTTAGATTGTCTCTCAGTGTAATTTCACTCAACATAAAATGTAATCAAGTGCATAATTCTGTTCTTGGAAGGATGGCAAGTGCTGACCACTCAAGGAGAGAGATAGAAGAAAACCCAGTCAAATACCTTAGCAGGAGGAATCCTTTAGAAGAACACACCAGAAAGATAGGTTGCTTGCTCTGCTTCATATCTGTTCTGTAAGCTTAGCTTTCAAGGTGTTTTTTGTATTTATCTTTGCAGCTGAATGAGTTCAATTTCTTTCAGATTAGGACAGAAGTTTCAGAACAGCAGGATAATCCCCCCTGCCTTCACGGGCAACTGAGCAAACAGACCTGTACCAACGTGGCTGAGTGTAAAATTGTAATTCTAGAGATTAACATTGTCTTTCCTGTTTGACCTCCACCTTTCTCTTCTAGGTATGTTTGTATGTATGAATGTATGTGTGCAGTTATTTATTTATTTATTTGTTTGTTGTTTGTTGTTAACAGCTTCTGTCCAAGGCCCCTGGGAGAGGGCAATCTCACCAAACAAAGTGCCGTATTATATCAAGTGAGTATGAACAGTAATTCATTCTAGCTATCTACATTTCTTATTTAAGAGGAGAGTTAGTAATTTTCTTAAATGATTGTGAACTGCTCCTGTAGTGTCTAAATGGGAAGGACAAAAAGGAACAAAACATGCAATATATTTCACAGAAGTGTGCTAGTTATCTAAAAACACAGTAGGGTGTGTTGATTTGTAAGTTGTTTCGGTTTATGCACTATAAATCACCTGCAAATGAAGTAAAGCTTTGAGGTACCTGGATTATAATTTAGATTGTGCTCTTGCCCTCTGTGTGTGTGTATGTGTGGCAGGTATTGCAAAATCAAAAAAAACCCCAACATTCTGAATTGCAGTTGTAAATGTGATACACTAGGGATTTTTTAACCCTATAGTTTTAAAATAGTTTATAGTAATTTAATTAATTAATAATTTTAATAATTTATAAGGGTTTTAAATGCACATGTTCAATACTATGAATTCCTTTAGGGACAATACATGGTAAAGTCCATATCTGAAGAATGACAAGAGGCAATCAGTCCCTAAAGCCTAATCTTTTTGAGTTTAGTTCCCAAATTAAGCCAGTTTGCTTCAAAAGATGTGTCTGCACAAAAATAAGAACATTTTTTAAAAAATCACAGTTTGGAAATATCTGCTTCTCATGCCCTAAACAGAGCCATCACACAACAACAAAAAAAGATGGTTTAATACATTTTTTTCTTTTCTTCTGAGTTCTTTACCTGTAACATGTGCTTTGAACTACTTATCCTACTTCTGAAGGAAACAGGTGATGCAATACCAGCTATAAACACTGCAGTGCAAGTGACAGACATGGTATTGTTTAATACACCTATTTCTGTGGTTCCTCTCTATTCCCCCCTAAACACTTTGCAAGCTCATCTGGTGTCACTGAAGCTATTTGGTTACAGAAGGCTCTTGCAGTGGCACTTCAGCTGCAACTTTCACAACAGGATGAAATTCTACAGCAGTCTTAGAACAAGTATTTGAGTTATGCATGAAGGAGACTCTGTGGTGCAGTTCAGAGGTTCAGTTACACCTGGCTAAGCTGGTTTACTGTGGCATTAATCTTATAAGTTTTCTGATGTTTGCATTTGACTATGAATAATGAAACAGTCACAAAGAAACAGGAAAGCTCTATTAAGAAGGAGGGGCAGTCTACCAGACACGGGCTGGAAAGCAAGTCAATGCTCTGGCATGTAAGACAGTTTATGGCACTAACATGAAGGCAAAAATCCTCCTTTTCTCTTTCACATGGCATGGCTTGCCATTATGGGGAGGGGAGTTTGGCAATTCTTAAAGTAGGCACAAAATGCACTTCATGCTGTGCTTGGCACTTCTGTCTGTGCCACTCACATCCAGCAGCCAGGGGTAACTGGCTAAAATGGTCAATGCTGGTCTTGCTTACTCCTTCCTACTCTTTAGTCTTCTGTTCTAGGCCATTTACAAATTCAAATGAATATGTTTATTTTGTTCACTTTAAAAACCATTTTAATAGCTATGAACAATTGTAGCACTGTGCCCTGGATCCTGATTTAGGATACAGTTTGTCACAAGTGAGTGATTCAGATCGCTTGAAGAATCACTGTCAGAGGGATTAACAAGAGTGGGTTTAATATGAATTTATAAAAGTGCATCTTAATAAAGTTCAATGGCAAGGTTAGCTCTATTAGGTACTACATTATACAAAGGAAAATCAAGTTCAAATCTATTTTGAATGATTTACACAGAGACCGAAGAGCCAAAGGATAAGGTAGACTCTCTCAATCGGTCATGAGTTTCAGAGCAGACCCCTTGCTTTCTAAACTCCTGATGAAGCTGAACTGTGGCTAGGTCCAGACTTAGTCTCAGGCTTTGACAATAGCATATGTCTAAAGGAATTAACTACATGGATTTCAATAATATTTATTTAACATGCTACCAGCCACTTACCAAGAATGCCTAAGTAAGGGGTCTCTCTGCCTTGGGTAGGGAAGGACTTTTTAGTCTCAGGTAAGGAATCACAGTCCTTGAGAGGAGTCCCAGCTCCTGGGGAGAGTCACTGCTGTGCAATTCAGTTGCAGGTTAGAGAATTAGAATTGGACTCATCTCAAGATTGGTTGTTTGTAGAAAGATCTCTGCCTTAAGGAATAACCTTGAGAGCTGTCCCAGGGCAAAGGGAGGTCACTGCTGTGTAGCCACATTACCCAGCAGGGAGAGCTCAAATGTGGCTCCCTGAGGCTGTCAGAGCTATGGGATAAAGTGGCTGGCTTGTAGTCAAATTTAATACAGGAGGAAGGGTATGCATGAACCTCCTTGTACCCACAGCCTTCTTTGTTCTTTGATAAAAGACCCTTGGAAAAGCCACCTGCTATTCATGCATTACTCACACAACCCGTGATCCCAGCTCAAGTGCATCAATGCTCTGGGTCACTCTGCCCCTTTGGGAGTTTCTAGAGGAGTTCTTGGCCTGGCTACAGCTCAAACCTTTACTTGCTTTGGAGCCTGTACCAAATTACTGATAGTTTGGTTAAGGGGTCAAGTACATCTGTCATACATTACTAGTTTAATTAAAGTTTTAATTTAGCCACATCTTTTATAAAAAAACTTGCTGTCCTTGAGATGTTAAACAAAGCGGTCAAGTTTTAATGTTTTAATGCATCTTACTGAGCTGATATATCTATTGCCTTCTCCAGCTATCCTCTGTCTTTTTTTTTTCATTCATTCTTATCAATCATATTTCATATTTACAAACAACTAAATTGTTTTCTGTACCTTTTTGGCTCTTAAAATAAACACATTCTTTTCTTAATCTTTGATGCATTACTTTCCTATTAGTTTCTAATTCTCTAAAAGAACTTCATGAAGGCCAAGAAAATACAAGTAGCATTCTCTTCATGTTTACATAATTTTCATTCTGTCATCAATGTAGAATATTGGTGTTAGCCCTCTTCATTAACCAGATTTGCTACACATTTTACTGATTTTCATTTTATCTGTTTTTCCCTCAATGCTTAACTGTTTTATCTCATCACTTTCCCATTTGTGATGATATTGCACTCAATAATCCATAAATAAGACAGTACTTCATGCTAAGTCTTCAACATCAATGTTTATTTATGGTTAGGTATTTTCAAGACCTGTGATTTTCCTGGTTAAAATTTCATTTGTGTACAGTTGATTAATCTGTAGCAACTAGTTGCTTCTAAAGCTATTACTTCAATTCCCTCTTGAGCTTATTCACACCAGTTTGTTTTGTTTTTTTTGTTTCAAATTGTATTTGTATAGGCAACATTGCCATGGACGATATAATTATCAGCAGTGTACAACCTGCTTCAGCTGTTCCTGGTGTCTGCATTGGAGGGTTTCTTGGCCTAGTGTCAGCATCATGAAAATTGCCTTGCAATGGCCTTGCATCTGCTGCTGCATTTCCTTCCACCCTTCCATGTGCTTCTCTCCTTATGGAGATGACAAGCTAGGCCAGAACTTCTGCCCCACCTTTCTCTTCCCTAGCAAACAGAGGAAATCTAGTTTTTGTGTTCCAGGACAGCAGAAGGATGCCACGCTGCTGGTGGACGTGGCTGCCAGGGCACTGAGCATTTGCTCAGACCATGAGGTGCTACTGAGTTAAAAAAGTCTCTGCTTTGCTTCTGAGTTAAAACATGTAAAATTGCTTGAAAACACATTTTAGCCAACCCTTTTTGTTTTGATCTTTTTTCTCCTTGATATATTCCTTGTGTCTAGTACAGAATTTAAAGGTTTTATTCGATTACAAAAGGAGAGGACTATAAAAAAATAGTTTTCAGTATAATCAGTCCTGTTCTTTGAAGACCTTGATCCTGCTCTTACTGCAGTGCAACCTAGAAAATGGAAAGGAAGAAGCAGGCACAGGCAGGTCTGTACTCTTTATTAATGTTTTAGGTATTCATTAAAATTTCTAAATTTAAGTTTTTAGAAGACAAAACAGTCAATTACTCTACATTAGAAATCTGAAAAGCAAATGGAAAAAATGAGCACCTCAGAGACTACTGAATATGTGTCAAAAGATTAAAAAACAGTCTCAGATTCTAAAAAAGGCAGATAATAAAGGTAGGGAGGCTGTGGATTTTTACATTGTAATTCAGGTTAGATCGCATTTTAGCAGAGCTCACCCCATGATGAAAGGGATCTCACGTGTGCATGCATGCACATGCATATTCTTATCTTCCAATCAAACAGATAGAGGAGCTGCTCCAAAGCAGTGACAGGTAACAAAATCAGGTGTCTACTTTCCATTTTGCAGCCCCAGAAGTGTCTGGCCATGCTGCACAACCCAACCCCTTGGCAGTGTCTGTCCTCCCAGGGCACAAGGGGACATTAAACAGCTCTACTCTGAACCATGCTTGCATCTCTCTTGTGTGTCTCTTATCCTCTGCTCTGCAGACTTGTCCATTATTCAGTGTAAGGAGGTCTCTGTTGCCTCGGATTAAAGAGGAGTGGGGCTGAAGTCTGCAACATACTTTCTCTCTAAAAAAATATTCAGTAGTCCTGCCATGGTGAATGTGTTGAAATCTAGTAGGTGTGACTTCTATATTTGTACCAATCTTTGACATTATTCTTCCTCCGTGTATCTAGCTTGCCAGTTAATAGTGTCTGTCTTCTTACCCTCTTGCTGCACCCATTCTTTTGAAGGATTTAAAATGCTTCTGCAAAAATACAGTAGTCTTTCATCTCAGTGCTTCCCACAAAGGAAGCCTTCCAAGTTATTTCCCAGCCAAGCTTATTTTCTTATACAGATTACAGCAGTTCACTGAACTTTGTCCTGCTGAGGACAAAGCTGGATTCTCAGGAGCACAGCTTTGACTCCTTGAGAAGATCCATGTGAGCCTCTCTCTATAAATTAGCTATGCAGTGAGCTAACTCCAAGGACAAGGCATCTCCACTTGCTCACTCTCTTCCACATTGTAGTTTCCTATGAGAATATTTGATTTGCATTTAATGTATCAGTTTGTGGCATACATTTTTGCTAGTTTTAGATCCTTCATTCTTGTCCTACTTCACACTGGAGATCTAGCAGGCCAGTTTTTATAAACATACTTCTTTGTTGTCTTAATTTTTAATCTCCCTTTCAATTGTTGTTTAACCATGCAGAATTTCAACACAGAAAAAAAGCTAAGACCCCTGAGTTTTCATTGTAAAAGCAAACAGATTAAAGCCAGGATTCTTTTACTTTTGTTCAACTTAGAGACAGGATAAATGAATGTATCTGAATTAAAGTCTGCTAAGATAAAAAGTGAAGAGATGCTGTTCTGAGAAAATCATTTGGGTTAATTGTTTCTTCTGCAGAATGTAGATAAGTACAAGGCACAAAAGGAAGTAGGAAATATCTGTCAGACAGAGCAGAGAGAGACATGGAGAACCATAAATAAATAATGTATGATTATGTATATGTAGTGAGTGAAGCTGTGAGCAAGCTATGAAAACCATGTGTATGGCTGACAGTTAACCTCTCTACCAAATACAAAAAAAGATATTATTTTGGCTTCTTAAAGTATAGTTATTATGATTTTTTCCTGTCTTTAAATTCTGAACTCTACATAGGAAAATTGAAACTATTGTGAAGGAAAGAAAAAGTATAATACTTTTCAGTTTGCCTTTATGTAATGTAAATTCTCATGCTGTCTGGCATAAAAACCTGAATGATATTTCTTAGAGGTTTGTCCAAGTGCAGAGATTTTCTTTATGATTTGTAGGGTTGTGAAGCCTTGGTTCCAAAACTTGTCAGAAAAATTTAAACTCAGAGTGTAAATAAATGAGAAATCTTGAGCATTTAACTACCTTTACAATGAAAGCAGAGGTCATAAACAGATGTGTTCCTGCTGACTGAGCGAGAGCACTCAAGGAAGATATCGTGGGTCTGCTCCTCGTTACCATCTGTCAGCAGGGTGTTACTGCCCTCACATGAGAAGAAACTGAAGGGGATATAATTTGCTTTTAAATGAATTATAAGTAGTCAGCAGCAATTTTAGTGTATCCGAGCTGGTGTGGGGGCTGAGGGCAGGGCTGCAGCCCCTGGTTTGGGGCAGTGAGTGAGGGAAAGCGTGTGCCTGCCCCCCACAAACACAGCGCCTGTTGTGGAGGGTGGAGAGCAGCTTCCTGGGGTGCCTGCACAACACCTGGTCCTCTTGATGGGACACTGCTCATAGCTGAGGGGAGAGTCAAGCTCTTAAGCTTTGTTTTCAAATTCATTCAGCAGTAATGTTCATGAAAAGTACATACTGTTAGGCATTACACAGGGGTTAAACAATGCAAGGATAATTTTTGTGCAGGTTAAACCTTAAAATGTGTTATGCAGGTAATGAGCAGGTAGGAGTTTTAGATGGAATCTGACTTTCCTATTTTCCTAATTAAAGGGAACATATCAAAATTTTAAATGTATTCAATCCAGCTAGACATCGCTTTCCAGCTCTGGGACTAGAAGATTAATATATGAAATGTTTTTATAGGCAATAATGTGAAAAAGTAAACTTTTGATACTGTACAAGGAGTTCATGCATTTATAGTGTAGTAGAATATAATTACATAACTTTAAATATTTTACTTTTATTGTAGCTGAAGTTGTTACATTTGTTGTAACAATGTGATGTGATTTTTGCTTGAATTTTACTTCATTTCTATAAGCTTCATTTTACTCCAGTTGTTAAATGTAGCCTGGCTACACTTAACAACTGAAGTAAATGAATGAAAAATTACATAGCCAATATAAGCTTTACAAAGTTGAGTGACATCTACACAATATGGTCCTATTTTATAGAGTATATGCCAAATCTTCCATTAAAAAGTAGATTTTACAGCTGCTCCTGATAGCTAAAATGTATTGCCATCTACTCAAAGCCCATCTTTTAAACAGTGTGCTTAATAAGCAGGATTCTAAAATAGGAATTATGTTTGATTTCCACTGGAATGCTTTGAACTTGAAAAGATTAGACACATTAAGGAAAAAATTAGAAAGATTTGCCTGTCAGAATTTTCCTTTTTTTAAAGATCAATTACGTTCTTAATTTAGATGACAGACAAAGAGGAGACGACTTCTGACAACTGTCCAATGTAATATTCAAGGAAATGAGGAACAATATCTCAGATTCCTTACATATTCACATTATATCAAGAAGTCTCATACTTCCTTTTTTCCTCCAAAGACTGACAGCTTCTCCAAAGCAGCACTTGTCACCTTCATTGCCTGCATTGCCCTTGGTCCAGTGTCCCTTCTAATGCAGCCAGCTCCACAAATAGGACAACTTCTCCATTTCACACAAGAAAAATTCCATCCATTCCATATAATAAGGGAGTCAGCATTAAATTGATCCCGCTTCACCTACTGTGCATTTTTTTGTCTTCTTTGTGATCTCGTCAGTCTAAAATATGGCAGGAGTGTAATTACTAATTGTGCTTTAAGAAATATCTCAATACCAGTGAGAAAGCAGAGGGTATGGCCAGGTACAATTTACATTTCCAGCTCTATTTGCTGTGGATGCACAGCTCGGGTCGACTGAGGAACATTTTCATATTGGCACCTGAGGCCATGCACCAACCCAGAGCAGACTGAGTGCAATAATCGGCCACGCCAGCTGGGCTCTTTCTGTTTCCCTAAGTGGCCTGTCTGTCAGGGCAAGGTCAGGTGTTTTCCTGGATTCTTTTTCAAAATTAATTCATGGATCCTGCTGAACTGCTCTTGAATCTATTCTTTCTCTGACCTTCTAAGACGCCAGTTCTCCTGCTGACTGCAATAAGTTCGTATTTTTCAGAATATTCTCCACCTGTCTTTACAAACACTTCTTGCCACGAGAGATTTATTTAGTCTTTACTTACTGAATGACGATTATGGATTATTAGGTCAATTTTTCTCCTAATGGGATGCTTTTCAATGATTTTTTTTTTTCTTCTTCTCAAGTAATAGCTGAAATTAGTTCTCTGTTGCATATCAGTCCTGTGATATCTTTATCTTTTGACCTTAAATCTTGAGAACTAGTTTGTGTATATACTACACTTAGGAGCTACAGATTCTAAGTGACACATAAAATGAATTAATTTAGAGCTATATAAACATCAGTAAGGTTGTAATTAGACTTAAGGAAATATTCTAATGAATAGGTTAAGAATGACCAAATCATCTATATTCATTTTGCTTATTTCTCATTTTCTGTTTTAAAAGCTGAATTTTATGAGATAAATTATAGTTTCAAATATGATCTTTAGGTTTGGCAGCCTCCTGCATGCTACTTATTTGTTTTGAATTTCAAATGTTCATCAGATAAACTTTTATATTAGGGAATCTTTGGCTAGATAATTTAAGCAAAACAAACCATAAAAAATGCATCTCATCTCTGAATGAATTGCTTTTCTTACAAGTAATTTTTGTAACACGAGCATTCATGACATTGCATTTTCCATGGAAATTGAGCTCAGAAAATGAGATTATGGTACAACACAAGCAGCACCCTTTATATAACGAGCCTAGCAGGGTCACTGAGTGGTGTCTACAGCCTACAGAGTAGAACAGTGAGTAGAGGTCAAACTTTGCTCCTTATCACCTACCCACTCTGTGTGTTAAGGTCCTCCCTCCTCTTTTTCAGCAGGACCAAAATTTGTTAGCATAAATGCCATATGTAGGTGTTAGTTTAGGAGCTAGAGGGGGGCACAAACTCGATACAGCAATAAATTACTAAGAATTAGGGTTGCTGTGAATATGTGCAAAGTTGTTTGTAGGAATTTTATTCTCCACTTATGTACTTCACACTTTATAATGTGAACTTATGCACAATTATGGTAATGAAATTTAATGGTCAGTTGAATTGTGGGGTTTAATGTTGAAAGTTTTATGCAGTAGGTAAAGGTTTTTAAATAAATCTAAATATTTAAAACCATGATAATATAATCTCATCCAGAGATGTCTACTAGGAAAGTTTCTGTTATTTCAATGTTAAATATTAGATATCTGGCTAGTAAATAATCCAGATTGCCTTTTGAATTTTATGTACTTGTCTCCTAGTTTTCTTTATCAAGTTATTTTTTTCTGTTCACTACTGCACAGCTAGTACAGGAGTAGAGGGGAGAAGATACATTTTTCTGTTCTTCATTTTCCAACAAATTTAACTCAGTTTTTTTCTTAAAAACTGCATAATTGGAGAAAATATTGTAAAACTTTTAATGCTTGGGAGTTATGACACCCTGCACGAAGCATACTAAGAAAAATTGTTAGAAATAAATGTTACAGGCATGGAATTAAAATGTAAAGAGTAGCTAGAAAATTACTGTTTAGCGTGGGAATAGATAACTTCATACAAACACTTCAACTATATAAGCAACATGGAGCACATGATAAGATTTTAATCATAACCCAAAGGTTTTCTAGTTCAGACATGGATGTTATAATTTTGTAATGATTAAGAGACACTTTTGCAGCAGGAACTTGCTCATAGACATCTCAAGGAGATGTTTGCTAAGGAGTATATGTTCATACAAATGTATTGACCTGAAAATATGGAATAAAAAAATATGAGAAAGAGAAATAAAAAGAAATGAAATTTCAGTTGAATAAAAATACAGAAATACAAAAAATTACTGAAATATTTAAATATTTTTTGTTTCCAAGCACTATTTTCCAACCCATTTGCCATCCTGGAGGTTCTATTAGCAAAGAGATACACAATTTAACATTGTAAAGAATGTGACAAAAAGTGAACAGATTCTGCTGCACGCTGAAACACAGAAAAACTGCACCTTCATTAGAAAATCAGAAGCTGCATATGTCCTCCCAGATCAGTGATTTTTATCTACTGTTTCATCTTCAGTTTAAGTCTGCTTAATTGCTTTTAACTTTAGGACTTCATCAATGGCAATGCTCTTAGGCCACCTTACCTATGCATCTTTTTTGAAAACACAGGAAAAAAGTGAAAGCAATTGCAAATGTGACGATGCAACAACAGCAAGTGCAGTAAACAGGATGCAGCCCTAAAGACTGGATATGTCCCTAAGGAAACCAGTGTGTAATTTAGTTTCAGATATAAACACAGAGAGAATAACGATATGAAACAAACTCTTAGGTGAATTCTCCCTCAATGATGGGTTCACTTGAAAGTCTAAAAATGCAAATTTTATAGGAATCTTAAGGTTAAAAAATACATTATATGCATGTATATGCATTCTGTTACTCCTGGGACTCCCTCTGCTAAAACAGTTAAGGAACAATTTGAAAAGTGTTTAAAGCAAAATTCTCATCAGTGAGGGGGTTTTTTTAACCCTGTTTGCTGAGAATCCCTGGAATGTATAAATCATGTACTGCATCTGATAAATATGATTAAACAGCTAAACTCAGAGAAGTTCTGAAGTAAAGAAGCCTACATTTACGGTAGTTTTTCTTACATCTTGATTACAGTGTCGCATGTCATTAATTTGCATTTACTTCTGTGCTTGAAAGCATCCTCTGCTTCCATTTTATCACCAGCTCCAGTCATACTGCAGTTGCCAATTTTACTGAGCAGATTTTGTTAGTAAATGAGAAGTTCCAAAGTGAAATACTTTTGTGTATATTAATCAGCTACTGCATGATGTTCAATTACTTTTTTTGCTGTATTTTGCTGATCCTTCACTATAAAAACATAGTCATTGAATATTAAGGTTTGCTTTCATGGCACAGTGTTGATATTCAATGATGTGTCTTCTATAAGACAATGCTAGTTCAAGTTCATCAAAACAATAGTTCTGAAATGTTACACAGTTTAAAACATAAAACTAAACTCTGCAGCTGAACTATCATTCAGAGATATTCACCAACCAAACCTATAGGCTTTGGGTTGTTTTTTAATATAAACCCCACAATGGTGGTTTCAATCATTTTAGAGGTCTTACATTTATAATTCAAAAATTGCTGTGTGGTTTGTAATTGCCCTCGTAAAGCACAAAGGAAAAGCTGGCTCCAAGTGACAGCCATATTCTGTACTTTCAGAGGTGACTGAAAAGCACATTAGACAGCTCTAAATTTCGTTTGGTTGGATTCAGGTTATATAATTTTCTTGGAGTAGCCCTAAATTAAAATTACACCAGGTACAAATCTGAGTAATCTTCAATTTCAATATGTTTGGATTTGGTTTTTGGGGAAGTTTTGGGGATTTTTGTTTGTTTCTTTGTTTATGTGGGTTTTGCTTCTTTGTGGTTTTTTGTTTGTCTGGTTTGTGTTTTTTGGGAGATTTTTGTTTGGGTTTTTGGGGAAGTTTTGGGGGTTTTGGTTGTTTGTTGTTTGGGGGTTTTTTGTGTGTGTGCAAACACTATTTGGAAATTAGCCAAAAAAAAAAAAAAAAAGGAAAGAGAAGGACTACTCAATCTATGATAAACCATATGGTCTGTCCCCAACAAAGGAAAGCATATTCATCAAGCTGCTGCCATAGTACTGTGCAGCAGTAGGAATTCAGAGAAAAGGGTTTGTGACAGTGAGGGAAATAGGGTTGAAAAGCGCTATTTGTTTGAAGGAGAAAAGTCTTCTTTGCAACAAGTTTCTTTGAAGTAATAGCAATATATTTCACAACAAGAAATTAGAAGAATGACACCTGGAACATCAAGTAGCTGGATATTAGAGAACAAGTCTATTTGCTTAACTTCTTCAGTCCCTTAGACATTAGGAGCATATCAAAATGACTTGTTTAGGACTTTAGATTTTTAGTGATATATTTTCTTTGAAGCTTCTTTCCTTACATGGAAGTTTCTCTTCAGGACCACCCTTGATAAAACAAAACAAATCTTTTCTCTGACACTGTTCAATATGCAGAACATTGCCCTCCTTCTTCTTGGAACTTGTGTCTTTTTCCAGTCAATGTTTTTTTTTCCTGCCCAGTCATTTCTAGCTTCTGTTCCATTTTCTCCTTAAAACAGCTCTTAATAAGGTCACTAACAATTTCCTGCCATCCAGTTCCAAGAATCTTTTCAGTGTTCACTTTCTTCTAGGTCATTCCACCACTTCCAACAAACCATCTTGCTGTTGTCCTTCCATGCCTTCTCTTGGCTTGCTGTCAGGCTTTCCCTTGTAATAATTTACTGTTTGCTTATTATCTTCTTTCCTATGCTCCCTTTGCAGATCCAGTCCTCCCACTGGAAGCTCTGCCTCCAGCTCACCACCCTCTTTATTCTACTTTCTCACCTCTCCTTTCAGAGTTTTGTTTAATTTAGCTATGCTGATGACTTCTGAACTTAATAATTACAGTTTTCTTTCCTGTTTATAGCACTTGCCATTAGATGATTATTAAGTCTCAAGCTCAAAATAGATGTTTCCTGTCAAACACCAGTGTTTCTCTGTTAACGTTTCTATTATTTTACACAATGTTTTGCTGTCTCTGTTGGCTATCCCATGGACTTCATGCCTACTTACACATTTAGTGTGGCTTGTCCTTAAGATACTTTATCTCATTTTCCAACACAAACAACTATATTTCTTTCTGATTCTCCTCTTCTGAGAGATTTTTACTTGATACTCAGTCACTCTGATTAGCAGTAATCTAATTCAGCCTCAGCCATTATTCCCTCATTAAAAGATGCTGTGTTCACTGTGTTAACAATAGTCGTAAAAGGAATTATAACAGTTCAAAAAATTTTATTGCACAGAATATGAAATATGTAAGAAGAACTTAGAAGTTGTTGGAGGCACTGTTATTTTTTTCCATCACCTAATTCCAGATTACAGCTTGGAGCATCTTTATTGCTGGGTTACGTACCACTGGATGTCTCACTGTACCTCTGCACAAAAGGCAGATAGATACTTTTTACATTCTACCCATTCACATGGATTAACAGAGAATTTTAGGGAACAAAAATATTCCTTTCTTATCCAGGTGTCCAATCTGTCTTGAAGAAGACTGAGCTGATCTTGATCCCATAGAAGTCTCCATGCCAGCAGGCTCCGTTAACTTAAACCCTTTGAATTCTTCATGCATCAGTGTTGGCAGGGGCTGGCATTGTCAGAAATACCACTTTCTTATCTGGAGAATGAACTATAAAATTCTAATTGTATTGGTAATGGTGTTTAGTAACAATTTTCTGTGAGGCAGTTCTCTCAGATTATTTCCTCTATTTCAGATTAATTCCATAAATTCTAAACCTTTGTGTATTGGGAACCTACCAAACTTTAATTTACAAGTGTCAGTTTGTTACCACACATCAGTTCCATATTTGTAAATTACTGTTTGCTTCTGGCTCCCTCTGAATTCCAGATAGCTGCTAAGGTTTTTCCTACTGAGTAGAAGAGAGCCTTGTCCTTTGTTGTTCTGAGATAATATATCATAGGGCAAGGTCCTGCAGAAGTGTGGATCAGCCCTGAGCCCACTGGCTCTCCAGAGCAGCCAGCTGCCTCATGGCTGTGCATCTCACTGGGTACAGCTGCATTCAGCAGCAGCACAGAGCATACAGGTATTATCTGAAAAAATTATAGTCATTGGCATTTTCAACATCAAGCCCTTCTCTGAACAGCCCTATATGAAGAGTGGGTGCTTGCTGAAGAAGGTCTTTGATGACAGTGCTGTTCAGTGATCACCCAGTTACCTCTGTACAAATCTAACAGCAAGAGCAAAACAAGTTCTGAGTTAACAAATCACAGGCAGAAAAACTTACAGACTGTGTAGACACAATCATTCTCAGTCAAATCTATATTTTTTGCTGTATTTCTCTTAGTACAATACCATGAAATTGCAGCCATCTTGAGTGCAGAGCTGTATTTAAGTACGAAGGCTTGCACAATAGCCAACAATTCAAGGGCAAAATTGGCCAAGCCATTTTAAAATAGCACTGGAGTATACTAATAGACTCAGAGCAGATTTCATACTCTGGTCATGCTGGAAGAAAGTTCAGCTACTCATTAAACCATAGCTTATCATGAATGAAAATTTAGAAAAATATATTAGCAGCTATTCAACCTCACACCGGTTGCACCTCCAGCAGTCTCACACTGAACCAGAGATGTAGCATAAAGACAAATCAAGTCCTTCACCAGCTCAGCTCTTCACAAGAAAAGGCAAGTTTCCTTTCTATTAATGCAGGATGGAACACAATGGATCTCAACTCTAAATTAGGTTCTCTAAGCAGTACTACAATGGAGATATTTAATAATAACAATTAGTCTGTATAATGTACTCTCAGCAGCTGTCTGTGATGCTTTTCATTGCAGTATGCTTTCCTCATTGCAGTCAGTACTACTGACACGCTGTTAGCAGCATAGCACCTACTTTATATGCTCAGACATTGCCCCAAAATTAGAAATGGTAGTTGCAGCTTTTTTTCCCTTCTCATGAGAGATATATGCTCATGATTTGCAGGGACTTGGTGCATTAAAAAAGAGATTTCTATTACTATCTCTGCTGATTTTTTTAAACATCACCTACTTGTCTCAGCACTTCACAATTAGCAAGTCACAGCAATACCTCACTAACTTAAACTAGAACCATATCCCAGAACCCATTCAATTAATTTTTGGTTTTAAGTTCTTCAAAAATACCAACTTTTTTTTCCAAATCCTAGCTACTTTTCTGAGGTTGTATTTAGCTGATTTTTCTTTTTTTCCCCAGCAGCATTGGCATTGCATTTTCCCTTTGCTGGAATTGGTGCTCCTATAGCATGGCTCAGTCACAATTCTAAAGTCTGTTGTACTTTTGACTATACTGTCAGTCTCAGAAACCTCTTTATTCCACCTTGCTATTAAAAGGAGAGCCTGCTTTCAACCTCAAGTCAAGCTACCATTGTATTATTCTAAAGCTTCCTTTGGAAAAAAAAATTAGAACAAAGTTCCCATCAGCGGTAATTAATTTTGACAGTGTGGGCTTTGTAGCAATTCACAAACCTGTACTTTGTGCATCAGCATTCCTTATTATTCTAATTAAAGTGGAACATTGTGCCCTCACCAGTCATTAATGGATTTTCATTTTGTAAATGACATTTGCAAAAGTTAAAACGGGCAGTTCATATGAAGTCCACAGGCAAGAGCGTTAAAATTAGCATCACCATAGCAACAGTCTTCCATCATTAGTATTCAGGGCAACAGCAAATGTTTTGTTGTGCTTTTGTTTCCGAAAAAAGATTTTTCTTCACTTGTCATTCATGAATAGAAAAGGCTCAAGCCCATACATTACAGGTAAAATTATTATATTCATTTTGATGTCACTGTTCTAGAATTTCCCAATTTTTTCAAGGTATTGATTTGTCAGGGCAGAGGTTGAATTTCACCATCTCCACAGCTGTGTGTGTCTAACCTCCTGAGCAACCATTATCCCTTGCCAGCCTGCTGCTCAATGGTGCAGTTTCATAAAAAGTCTGTCACTTCTACTCAAGGATCTGTAGCAAGTAACAGATTCTGCTGAGAATCTGTAAAATATGCATGCACAACAAAACATAGTCAGTCCCCCTATTACGTGGAGAGTGCATCTCCTCTGTGCTGTGTTTGGTGGTTAAGTGATGCTATTTATATATCATTATTCCCCCCTTCTCAGGAACTGAAATGTAAGTGCACACATCATGTCTAATGAAACAATATTCAAATATCATCTCATCATGCATTCTTGTCTAGAATTACGGAGAGAAGAAATGGCATCATCTGCTGAAGGAGACCAAGGCAGATTATAAGAATACTCCTTTACTGGAAGAGGTGATGCTAGCTACCACTTTTCCTCAAAGTTTAAAAAGGACTTAAATTTCTAGAAGTACATTCTGCAATATTTTGCAGTTCGAGAAACAGGTTAGCACTAGGTATATCTCCTAAATGTACCTAGAGGCATCCTGTGAACACAGCAGTTTTCCTCTAGAAACAAATATTTTGTGTGCAGGCAGAGAGGGGTTAAGAAAAGAAAAGCAAGAGGAAAGATGTTTGTGGAAGTAGACGATGAGGTCAGTAGGACTGCTGGTTTACTTTGCAGTATCCTGGCTTTTCAGTAATGAGCACAGATCAGAAGTAACTAAATGTTCTCTAGAATTATGTCTCTGGGTTTTAATTTGGCACAGGAAGATTCTTTCTTTCCTCTTCATCTTCTTAAAATACTTCATTTTGCATAATTTTGCAAAGAAGGGTCTTTAACGAGTAAATACACCCTAGTGCAAAGGAAAAGCTGGGAGTATTATCCATTTCATGGAAGATATTCTTGTATTTTAATAGATGGGGCACATTTTCATACAGTGATTGCCTTCCTAGTACCTGCCCTTGCAGTATTGATTAATTTTTCAGATACTGAAACCTGCAGAACTGGAAAAACTCTTAAAATGGTGAATACTTATGTACCTAAGGAAAATCACTCTCAGATTAACTAAAAGCTATCCATGGTGGGTTGCCATTTGATGTTTGGCTCTTGGCTCTCTTTAACACGGAAGAGGATTGCAGTAACTCTGAGATTCTGAAATATCTACATATATGTTTATGTGTTCAACCTCTTTCTTTTACAGAAGCAACTTTTTGCTAGCTCAAGTTCATTTTCCCCCCCTGCTGATTCACTCCACTTTTATTTTCATTTTTTTGTGGCTTGTCAGACACTTTCTGGGAGATGTAGCATGCTTAAGTAGTTCATTTTCTCTATTTTAGACTTCCATATCCTACTGCAGTGAAGATACTTACTAAACTGTAATATTTTGCTGAAGTTTGCCATTTGATCTTCACAGATAAATTCAGTGGAAGAGAGTAGCATCATAAAAAAAGAGTAATTTTCACTGAATCCAGAATGTAGTCTTCATTTAACAAAAAGGTTTTGTGCCTAGCATTCTGTTTAAGCAATTTCTTTGTAAATGTAGGTTTAATACTAGTTTCTTGTATTGGTGAATCTTATAATTATCAGTTAAGTAACTCACCTTATTTTAAATCAGCTTTGGAGATCTTTTTAGATTATTAGCTCTTTGCAGTAACTGAACTATAACATCATTAGAAATATTTACCTAAATTGCAAGGGGTTGATAGCCTTGTTTATTGCAAAAGTGACAGGCAGAGAGGAAGGATCTGTGACAGACTACTATTTTCCATTCCAGACTTCATTCTCAGACAGACCCTTGAGCAGTGGTGTGGCAAATGAGAGGAAATTGCCAGTTTCTTCTTTATCCAAAAAAGTTAAATGCTGTGTTTCCCCAAATATATGTATATACTTTCGATTTAGACCTATCCTTGAAAAAGCTACTGAAGCTGTTCTTCATTAAAGATGTTTCTGCATTTGATCTGGCAATACAGAAGGAGATGCACCTCTGTGAGCATGAATTTCAGATTTGCCATACTAGTTGCAGATTTCCCTAATAGAGAGTAAGCTCTGGAAGCAAAAGTGAGCAAATGAAATATCTTCAAATTTCTGTTTCATAAATTATTCTTCTTTAAAATCATACCCAGCTTCAGCCTATAGAAACCCCAGCGAGTGGAAATAAGTGCCTTGCAGCTGTTTTCCTAAGTGTAACAGACTGTATTTTGTAGCTGGAAATGTCAATGATTACAGGAATAAAAACTGAAAACCAAGAGTTAAAACTACTAAACCAAAACCACATTTTTATTTCTCATCTATAAACTTTTAGTGCAAGTAATTAGGAATACAGGCATCTTGAAATTTTACTTCAGTGTTTCGAAAGAAATTTCTTCCAGATTTCTGGCAGTGAGATCTTTCTAGCCAGTAGGACACTGTTGTTGAATAGCATGTTTTAGCTCTATACTTCAGATTACCTTAAGTATCACCTGAAAATTAGAGGTTAGAAAACTGATTCCCAAAGATCTCATACTGATGAGCTCACCATTTCCAACACTGGTTTGAACTTCAGAATCTAAAGTCAGCTATTTTGATATAAACCACCATAAGATTATGTTTCTGGCTATAGTTGCACTTACCTTATTAGTTTCCTAATTACTGCTCGTTAATGGGAGTGCTTATGCTTTTAATACCACTGTAATATTAACGAACATTGCAGGCAGTGTTCTACATCTTTGTATTTGACAAACATTTATTCCTGCACATTCCTCATTCATCTGCTTTCCCACTATTTTAATTGTGCTATGGCACAAAAACAATTAAAACCTTACTAATATGGTTATTACATGGTAAAACATACTTTCATATGCTATTATATCTTCTCCTGTTTCCAGTCTGAAGAAGGAATAAATATTTCATTGTACTCTTAACAATCTTGAAATGAGCAGAAGAACCAGAGGACTCACAGGTTATGGTGGTGGCAGTTTAGGCTCTCATCAGACTTGCTGCCAGAAGTTTGGAAATCAAATTGAAGTTCTGCATTTAAAGCAGCTTGCATGGATCGAGAGATATGTTCATTGATTTCAGCAAAGTTACTTCTTGTTTTTAGTACTCTAAAAGGGATCAAAACGTGGCTGTCAGCATTCCCTCTCATGAATCATGTTTTTTCACATCAGTGCCTAAAATATTGTGGAATAAACATTTGCCGCTAGCAGAACACAAATCTGTATCTGTCCGGTGCTCTCTAGAGAAAATCGAGCGCAAAACCCTCAGCGCTGCTTTGCTCTGGGGCATTTGTTCACCACTCTAGAAATAAGGAGTGTAAAAGGGTCTGTCAGTGTGAATCCATTATTAAACTTGCCAGTGAGGGAATGCCCACACCATGTGGTCTCACAGTAGTCTTCTCTGCTTTGAATTGAGTCAGCCAAGGGAAATCATTTCTCATGTGTCAGTCCCAACTTGGTTTTGGTCAGTGGGTGTATTTATAACACCCAGAGACCTCCCAAACAATTCTTCTTTTGGAACACATGACTTTTAAAGTACTTAGAAACTTTTTCCCCAGTTTTATCCATTCAAATTAAGTTTCCACTGATTTAAAGGGATCTTTCTTACTCTTACTGACTCCCCTTTTCTTGCAGTTATGCATTAATTTTATCTTCTATGAATAGTCATTTAAAAACCTGAGAGCCAGTGGTGCTCTGACATCTCCAGACTGGAGCTCTGCTCATCTCTTTAGCCAGTTCTGTGGCACACTTCAAGGACACTGACAAAGATTGTCCCTGCCTTGCCTTGCCTTCCCTTGTTGCATCTTGCAGATTTTCAGCTTTTCTCAACTTGCTCTTTAGTAGATCCTGCCAATAACTGTTAAACATTTATACACAAACATTTCCTTAAGTCACAGCTGTTCTGTTCTTTGTGGAGAGGTTAGACGAAAAAGGCAACCAACCCAAAAAACATCCAGAAAACTGCCTCCTGCCTTGTTGCCCTGACTTTAGTTTTCCCAAACAATTTGCTTGCCAAAATCTTCCTTCTCTGAGCTTGGTCTGCAGCAAGGCTCAGCACCCTCCAAAACGACAGCTCAAATATATTCTAATTTTATACTCCTCAGGTATTTTTACCACCATATTAAAGTGATGTGTATCAAGTAAGAGCATTTGCCTGCAATTTTGTTTCTTTGTTTCTGAAACCTTCCTGAATTACATAGCATATCCTTTTATTCTTAACTAAGAAAGTAACATATGTGCTGGCGAATGAGTAAATCTTTGCAGCAAAATAAGAATAATTTGGGGTTTTTTTATCAATGCAAGCCATTAGTAAGTGTAGCATGTACTGACAACCTTTAACACAGCTTCACCTCAGATTGCCACAGCTAGTGAGACCAAACAGGTGGCAATCCCCAATCAGTGCCTTGTAATCTCTGAGGAGCTTTGATCTACCTAATGTATAATAAATAAGATGCTGCATTTTAATAATCTAGCTGCTTTCATATCACTCGTCTTGCAAGTTCTTATTTACAAAAACTCATCCTGACATTGTTGGGGTTTTTTAAATTAGATTTTTTTGATCATTTATTTATTTCACCATACCTACCAATAGACAGATGATACAGCAGCTGGAAGTTATTATACTGAATATCCACTGCTTCCCTATCCACCTTTGTCCTCGTCTTGTGGCTGCAAAAGAAGTAACCACTCTTTTATTTTTTTTTTTTCATTAACTCTACACCATAGAAGAGGCTTACCAGATGATCCTTTTAGTTTAAGATATTGGCTGACAGAAAATACAGTTAGGCCTAAAATTCCTCTTGTTTTCTACATGTACTCCTCATTATAAGGTCATATTATGCCATTATGCTCCAGTAAAGACCAATTCATATTTTTTTAACCAATTAAATAAATTTGAAGAGCCTCCTTAAAAATAGCATCCTCAGTTCTGCTCTTATACATGAATATATGTTGTTGCAGTATTTTTAGCAATTCAGTACTCATACTACTACTCAAATTCCACATACTTGTGGTCAGTCTGATGGTTTGAAGGCAATCCATCTCTGTTTAAAAGGCACTATAAAGCCAATTATATTTATACAATATGTAATAATTTAGAATCATACAATACTGCTGCATTGCTTATGATTAGGTATTCTTTTTATTCACTGAAATCCAGTGCTGAATTTCTTACGAAACCAAGCAATGTCAAACTTAGCATTTAATTAAATGCTGAGCTCGAAAAAAAGAATAACTATATAACATACACTTAATTTTGCTCTAAAACATATTTCAAATTATCCTCATAATTGCAAATTATTAAAAAAAAAAGTAGAGAAAATATAATTTTAGCATAATGACCTAAATTAAGAAAATAAGAACTGTCTTTTTCGATGTTGGAGTTGGTGGCTGATTATATAAACTGTGCCCATCTAGGAACAAATTAAAAAAAAAAAAATTTAAATGCATCAAATTGTTTTAAGTGAGAGAATGAGATAGTCTGTCAAAGCAAGAACAACATGTGCTCGCTAAGGAATGCAGCCAGAATTTTGTTTGGAAGAAAATTCAGCTCAGTGTGTAGTATGCAAGGCACTAAAAGGGTTAGAGCGTCGTCACTGCACATTGTGCTCTTGCAGCTCACAAGCTTGGCAAGATGCAGAAGTGTGTGAATGCACAGTCCTAGGGAGCAGATGAATATTCTCCTATATCTTACCTTTTACCAGTTTCTTACAGAAATTTCTATCTAAACTGTTGCTTTGTGTATAGAGAAAAATCTAAGAAAGAAATGCTGGTATGCATTGGGAGAGTTTCCTCTATTTGATAATTCTGTCAAAAATTCTGCCAGTTTGCAATTAAAAAAAAAAAAGAAAGAAAAAAGAAAGAACAGTGGAAATAATAGCTGTTTTTCTTAGAAAATTGGACTGCTGCAAACTTTGGAAATTACATGTAAAGCATTCAGCAAACGTCACTGGTAGTGACTTGGTTTTGTCAAATTAGTTGCTTTCTGGACAGAAAATTCCCTGCTTAACAATTATTACTTTGATTACCAACTGATTTCTTTGTGAAGCTCATCACAAAAGCTTGAGGATCTAGTGCAGTAAAGAACTTGTGACTGTCCTGCATGTCAGGTAAATCCCAGGCATTTGAGCTGATCTAGAACTTGTCTGCTCCCCAGTGTAGGGAGAGGTTGTAGCCATTTCATATGATGGATTTATTCTGCAGGGACAGGCCCAACTAGTTTCAAAAAGATACCATAGTTTTTTCAGCAGCTCAACAGTATCAACTCCTACATTACGCTGGATAATTTGAAATGAAAAAAATTACATTTTTAAAATCAAAACTTATAAATATGAAGGAAGTCATGCTTTGGGTCCACAGGAGCACTAAGTGAGAAGCAGAGAAACGCCACGCTGCAGTAGGGCCATCCACCTCTCAGCAGTAAGAAAAGGGTCACTGTGTGAAATCTGGACCAAGAAATGACAATTATTCTCAGGGCAGACACACTTAACAGTGTAACCAAGATAACATGCCACTAAAAAGTTCAAACAGCCAAAATATTGCTACATTTGGAGAGTTGCTCTCTCCTGGCTATTTCATAGACTAAATCATTTTATTAAATGGCAACATAGACACAGCCCCACTGGTTTTCTCTAAGCTGAAAGCAAGTTTCATGTACAATATCGACATGGAAATAATTAGCAAAAACAGTCACTTTCTTCATCTCTTATCAAACACAGTGTACTGTCATCACCAAATGATCGTTTTCACTGCATAAATTTCTTTTTATTTATTGTTTTTTTAATTTTAAGGCTCAGTGAAGTATAATGTTTATAATGAAAACTATCAGAAAAATTAAAATACGGCATAAAGAAAAAGAAAATTCTTTGGAGAACGGAAGACTTTTAATGATGATACCTTACTCACAAACAAGAAATACATTTCTGTGCTTTGTTTCCTAGATTGTAATTCTTAGAGCAAACCTTAAAGAGGAAACCCACTAAAAATAAAACTCTCCAAAGGTTTTAGCTCAGTATTAAATACCCTGGTTTGAAAAAAACAGTGGATTAGAAGAGGTCTAATCCTCCACTTTCTGCTTGGGTTCTCTTTGGCAGAATTCTTAGTCTGTCAGCTTCTGCAAATCTTTGCAAAATTATTTTTATCCTTAATAAATTATCTGCTCTGTTAGTTACCTTAAAAACAGAACAAATTGAGGGACATGGGTAGAAGGATAATAATTTGAAAAATAATTGCAGTAGAATTTTAAGAATGAGAATGAAGAGCAACTGAAGCAACAAAACTGTGCAAAAGTAACAAGAGATTCATTTCTCAACACTGATAAAAATTAAAATGTCCATAAGCAAAATAAATTTTATCGCTAAAGTACAAAAGTATTTAGAAATCACATCTTAACCCTGTCTTATTTAAAAGATAAGGGTGAAGGTCTCATTTTTAACTATCACTATTATTTATATTATGTTATGTTATGTTATATTATATTATGTTATGTTATGTTATATTATNATAAAGGCATTAAGTAAACTGGTGATATTTATTTGCAAAATGACATTTTGTTCTAAAGTTGGCAACCACAGACCACAGCTGTTGATAGTATTTGAAGAAAAATTATTTACCTGAAGAATGATGACTTAAAACAAAACCTTATTTTTTATTTTTTTTTTAATATGACAAACTGATTTTGCTATTTTGGGATTAGAGATGAATGCTCAAACACTTGTAATGTTTTATGAGACAGAAGGTGTGACTTTAGAAGATCCTTCTTTCTAACTTTAATGACAGAAATTCTTCCCCACAGTACACAATATGGCACCGATGTATTAAATTTAGGCCAGTATAAAATGGAAAATTCTGGACACTATTAAATAAACAAATGGTTTGAGTGCTGTGCTCTCCACTTGTAGTGTACCATGTAGATACAGAGAAATCTTGGTTGAATTTAATACATTCTTTTTTTCCTGGAAGGAAGGTGACAAAAACTATGCGATGTTTCTTAGGCCTGATAAAAGGAAATCAGGTATTTTGAACTTTTAAAATAATCTGGCTTTCTGTGTCATGCAGTGAGGGAGGTGATAAAGATGGGAAACTTCACTTAGTGCTAGCATAGTGCTTAGAAAATAAGAATTTTCTCTTTAAGTCTGGCTATTTTAGAAAAAGCTGAAGATTTTGATATGGCAGATCTGTAGGATGACATTTCTGATAATGTGTTCAAAGGAGTTAGATGTAGCAGCAGGAGTCTAAGAATGTTAATATGGACCATAACCAATATTTAAATCCTTAATATTTTAGGGCTGTGTGAATTGTTCAGGATTTAGATTGCACCTTTGAAAGCAGTTTCCTAAAGAAGCAGCAAATAGTTCCAAATGCAAATGTTTGTTTATTTCAATGTGGAAAAAATGCTCAGTATAGAAAGGAAAAAAGTATTTTGGTTGATTTTGAGCTAAACACATTCACCATTGTTCTTGATTCAATACTGGACTATGGCAGATCCTTGAATTCATCTGTGTACCTTTGATCATAAATGTCAAGGCTCTTTGACTTGGGCAGACAAGGCATTTCTGATTTCCATTGCACATTTTTCACAGTGAAATTTGGCTGTGTTGCGAGAAAGGAAATCATCATTTTGCATGTTTATTCTTTCCCTAAGAGATCCCATTTTCTGTTAAATAACTGAGATCAGAGAACTGAATGAAAGTATGCCAGTAGAACTGCAAGCTATTTGAGACCTTGCTGAGATGCACCACGAGACGTTTGGCTCAGCTGTAACACAGAAATACTGGAAGTGCAGCTAGATATTGAGTTCCACTAAACGCTGTTCTTAGGCTTCGATAAGCATGAAGTTTAAACTGTGCAATAAAGTTTAGCAAAACTTTTCCCTATCAGCTGGACCCCAAAGGATTCTTCCCTGAATTAACTGCCAGCTGCTGTGCTGGGGATAGGAGGAGCTGCACAAAGATATCTAAGTGTAAAAGCTGGGAGCACTACTTTGTAGGAAGAATCATATTATAGTTTAGTAAATGGAAGGTGCAGAAGCTGTCTGGAATTATGTGGAGTATGTGCTAAAGCATAAATGCTTGGACTTGCCACAAGATACTTAAATAAAATCCTTCTCATCAATGAAATCCACTTACTAAGAAATAATTTTTATCTTAACTCAAAATTCCTTTATACCCCTCTTCACTGAAGTGTTTAAGTGCTAACATACTTTTAGATTCAATTAGGATAAAATAATATCTATGCCCTAGGACATGGCTCCATTATAGCTGATATTGGTTCATCTGTCTCTGGAAGCCTCAGTTAATGTAGACATCTGTGTGCCTGTAGTTGTTTCAAATGCCTGCATATAAACACTAATTTTTACTCTTTGGCATGGACAAGATGAGATGGTTTCCACTTGCCATTAAAGGGTGCTGCCAGAGCTGTATGAACAATTGTTTCATTTTCTAGCTAAAGTAAAGTATATTTTTTCATAGGATACTGTTTAGGAATTAAATAAAAAGTTCAGTTTCAGAAATGGCAAATGAGAAGCTTTTGCTTTCCAGAATTTTTTTCTTCCTCACCTCAGGTTGGGAGTAGCTGCACAACCCTGAACCTGAAGCTGCATTTCTATGCAAATAAACTATGAGAAATGTCATAAGATGAAGGAGGTAGCCTGGATGGAATTACTGGTGAGGCCAGTTAGGTGTAGCTGCCCCCTCTGCCGTCAGCTTCTCTAGGCTGGTTCCTTCCCCCAGTGCAGTGCTCTGCTTTCTGGATCCCCACGCAAGACCTTTAGGAAGGGAGAGCAAAACAGTCTTGCCATGCAGAAGGACTAAGCTTTGCTCGTGTTACACCAGGGTGTTGGGAGAAGCTAAAGACTCTCTGGTTTTGGAACTATACCAATGTGATTTACCAGGAAGGGAGAACCATCCCTTTCTCACGTCAAGGCTCTGTATGGCCCAATCAAGGGAAAAGGTTAGAAGTAGACCTCAAATTATCCTTGCTAAGGTCAGCGGCCTCAGCATCTCTGGGAAGGGGATGAAAAAGCCTAGTGTGTACATAAAAATAGGCAGGGCCTCTTGAGTTTGATCTATTATGTGTGGTGTAATACCGTAATTGATGAAACAATAAGGTAGTTATGACAGGTTCAACATATATTGTAGAGCAAGAGAAATTACAAGTTTCTGTGAGATCACAGGAAAGCATCCATTGCTAAAATACAGGCAGAATACAGACAGCAAAACATGAATGCATTAATTCAAAGGTGCTAAGTCTGCCCAACTAGTGGTCTGACTGGGAACTTGTCTGTATATAGCTGTCATAAAATGCAATAGATTTCATTGTTCTCTTCTTTTACTACCTAACTGTAGCCTTATCATTGAAATAGCCTAGTAAATAATCTCTAAGCATGATCTCAATGGCTTTTTTCCCCAAAGGAGTATTTTCTCTTCTATATGATTTTGAAATAAAGTCCTCAATGTAAGAAAAAAAATTCTTTTTGTATTATATAAGTCATAAAAAATAGATCTAATAATGTCAAAAATATGTATATTATGGAATGCAACACAACCAAAAAGTAAATTAGTTAAAAAAGAAGGCAGTCATCTCCTTTAATGTCTGTGGAAATCTTTGGAAGAGGGGGCAGCTTGTTAGGGGTTGGGAATGCAGGGTGAACAGTAGCTAGGATCAGGCTTTCTGGGCCTGAGTGAAGTAGGACTGCAAGATACAGAGTTTCTTGATATTAAGATCTATACAGTGATAGGAAATAGTAGAGAAATTAAGGATTTTTTAAGCCAGCTTTTGTGTTTGCAACACATAATTTTATGCATAGAAAGAAAGATTTTGAGGTGAAAAGAGAGCCAGTGAGTGAATTTATGAAATCCTTCTCATTTTAATCCCTCCAGGAGGCAAAACAATCATTTATTTCCAACTGGGCATGTAAAGAAAAGAAAGAAATGGAGTTTGTCTGTGCTGCTTTGTTTAATTTATCCTTATTAGTCTGCATTTTTTTCTCAACCCTACTCCCTGTAATGATAGCCATTCATCTTGCCAATACAGATTCCTCAAACCAAGAATTTACTATGGTCTAATTATAATTTTTAAGTCTTCTTTGTGCACTGTAAAGATCAGCAGGCAATTTTGTTTGACCTACGTTTGCGGTTGGCAGGTTTTAAGTCTTCTTTTTTAATATATATGTGTTTTTTTTCCTCCTGTTAGCTTTCCAAAAGCCTTACTTCAGAAGAGGTTGTACTTTTAGTTTTCCTAGCATTATGTCAACATTTTGCTTCTTGATCTCCTATTTTTGGGACCATTCACACTCCACTTCATCTCCATCCCAGAAGAGTAAGGGTTACTCCTACCTTAATTTTCTTTCTTTGCTGTGGTTTCTTATGGAAGGGAGAAGAGAGCTTTTGCTGTTTCTGGGAGCTTACCTGAAGGGCCATGGCGCTGGTGGGATTGGGGTGTGCTATCCACCCCTCCAGCGATGTGTGCAATCATCCTCAGCCTCAGGCCCACTCTGCTCCCCTTTCCAAAGTCATACACGTGCCAGCAGAGACTGAACACTCTGCTACTGTCACTATCACCTTAAAAAATAAATGTAGCCTCTCGAAATTTTCCTTTCCAAGATCTCATCAGGCTGGAATTCATGCATAGATTTAATATATTCAAAATGACAGGCACCCTCTCTTTCACCTTTCAGCAGCAGCATGCAGTGCGGTGCAACATAAGGCACAGACAGGCTGCTCCTGAGGCTCCATTGTACCCATCTTGTAGGGGGACTAAGATTTCACTTTTAATCAGGTGTCCTTACTGTAGTAAAAGCAAGTACAGCCCAAAGGAATGTGAAAGCTGTGCTGCTGTGCATTCAGCAGGAGCAGAAGTGTTCCTGTCACGTGTGCCGGGTACCAACACTTTCCATACCAGGCATTACATTGTTGCAAGCTCTGTAATATTTACTGCAGAATTAGTTTAAAAATAAAAAAATAATAATAATGAAAAAAGAGGACGCGTCTTCCTCTGTCCCAAGAATATCTTGGTGAAAAAAATTCTTGTGAGCTCCATTTGCCAGTTTCCTGCCTTAGAGTGCAGAGAATGAGCCCTGGGTAAGAAGAAGCATCAGCTTATCATCCTTCATGTGGGACAGAGGTTGGGTTTCCCTCTGGACAGGGAGTGCTAGGATCCTATGATGTAAATAACTGATTTTAAGTATAGGAGCTATGAATGTTTTACTAGGTCTTTAACTTACAGTGCAGTGTTGGGGAAAATGAATGGAGCGTTTCAAAACTATTTTCTTCATCGCATGTACAGTATTTTAATGTGTTTTCAGTGGTAATGTGCAAAAAGGCAAAAAACAAACAAACAAACAAAAAAACTAGCAGCATCCAAACCAGTATTCTCTTCTTGGCTCTTCTGAGAGAACTATAAACTGCCCAGACACGCTGAAGACATCAGCCCTTGGAGCATATTTAAGACACATGATCCAGGAAAGTGCCATTGTGCCATCCCCAGTGATTTTTAGCATTTATTTATACCAACAGAAAGAAAATAGACTCAAACGGTGTAATGGATTAGCCAGCCCAATGCAGGGCCCCACAATATCTTCTTAAATGCAAAGTAAACTAATCCACTGCCCAGATAACTGAGAAATGGTAAAGCCACACTTACAAGGAGGCTACACACTTCAGAGAGCTCTGGAAGCAAGACTTAGCTAGTAGGAAAATGTTGTATCTTCACTTTCAATGACAGTAAAATTAAAGAAGTATCACTTTAGTTTTCTAACTCATAAAATGCTAAACTTATTAGCAAACTTGTACCTTTAACGTCTACCACATCTGTCTGTAAGATGGAGTGATGATGCCAATCTTGTACATAAAACTTAAAGAGAGTTATACTCAAGTGTTAATGCTTTAGAATAAATTATTTTATGTTCATATAATTAGTTTTAATGTACATGTACATGTAATGTACATGACTCTGGCTTTCTCTGTTAAAAGGGACAATATTCTGAGAAGAACTTATTAAAACAGAAAAATTTGCTTTCTTAAATGCAAAAATTCCAGTGACCCTTTGGACAGCAAGCAATGCAGTCAGACTGACTGCAAATACAAGTCATCTTTCTATTTTTTTTTCTCCTGAAAGACTTTTTGGGGTAATAAGACCACTTCTAAATATCATCCCTCATTTTTTAGGCAGCCATGATTTCCCTTCAAGCGCCTGGTGTTATTAAATGTTGAAGACATAGATACATTGATTAGATACAGTCCAGGACAAAACAACAGTATAGGAGAAATAAACACTGCTCTTCTTCTGATTAAGGTCTCTATATAGGTGCATAAATTGACTGAGTAGCCCTTGCATTAGAAAAGCACCGCAGGGCATTAAAACTCTGCTTACTCTGTAATCCTGTTTTATTTTTCACAGGGAGGTGACTATCTTTTATCAAATAAATGGCTTAAAATTAAGTATGGCATAAAAATTGGCTCCAGTTACAAATGCCAAAGAAACTAGCCATTTACACTACAAACAAAATCTATTTATGTAATAAATTACGGGTAGTTTAAAAGTAATTTGGAGTAAGAGTGGTATTACTTGTGCACATTATACAGCAAAAATATAATTTTCAGGTCAATCAAAATAGCTAAAAGCTTTTGTGGATTTGGAGACAACAATCAGAACTACATTAAATAGATTTTTTTATAAAAATCAATTTATAAAGTCAATAGGCCTTAATCCCTTAATCCTTCAACATTCTTGTTTCACCCTGGATGTTCTTGAGTGAGTAATAGTTTGATTTGGGAGATCAAAGGGTTAATTTGCTTTTCAATTGTTGAATGACTCAGAGTTACCCTTTATTGTTAAAAAAAAAAAAAAAAAAAAAAAAAAAAAAAAAAAAAGTGATGTGTGGGTGTAAGGTAGGGAAAAAGAGCCAAGAAAATGGATTCACTAATTGGGGTTTTCACCTGCTGTGAGTCTAATTGAATACAATGCTTTATTTGTAACTCAAGGAGAAAGAAGATTATGCAAAGTATGAGAAATTCAGACTGGTTTTTAAATTCTTATTACTTGGCACTATTGTATGGGAAAGAAGACCAGCATGATAATAGCTGCATCAAGCTTCTGTTAGGGCAGGCCAGGAAGCTCCAGAAACAGTGAAAATTGAAGGAATGTGTATCGGGGAATCAGTGCTAGATACTTCTGGAGGAAAACAAAACACTTTTGCTGTGAAACGTCTGGCCTCTGGCTACCCATCCCTGTGTATGACACGAGCAGCTGCTCTCTCCTTGTAGTGAACCCTGAGGTTCCTCCCAGCTAGGGAGGATGAAAATCATCCGATTTTAAAGACTTAAGGAGAGTTTTGTCACTTCATTAAACTCGGCTAAAAATGTGAAAATGTGAGACTGCTGATGTAACACAATTGACAGCCTTCAGCCAGTTTATTCATGTCACAACTAAGATATAGATAGAGCAATTTATCTAATACAAGGTCCACTGAATTAAATGGAAAATTCACAGTCTAATGAGTTTTAACATGGTGATTCATGTTTACACAAAAGTTATTCCTCTATTTTCTTTCCATATGGGGGTAGTATTACAGATACAAGATTACTGAAAACTGTTAGACATGTTAGAACAACCTAAATCATCTAGAAACTATGAGAATTTAGCTCAATAATTTTTATATTTACATTTTAGGGCCTGAGTGTTTGAACCTTGAGCATCTCTCACATTAATGCTTCTAGAAAAAAAAACCCATGGGCTTCACTTGAACTGCTTGTTGAACTTTTCTTAAAATCAGATAATCCAACTACCTGGACCCTTAAGGGGAGCCCTAAATTTCCTGGTGCTTAGGCTCACACCCTCCAACTTCAGTGCCTACTGACATCCATGTAACAGAGTCGGGCAAATTTTCCATGCTCCTAGGTGTGCATCTTCCCAGTGTAAGAACAGGGAGATTCTTTTGTACATTTGAAAGGTAGAGAATAGATTTAGATTTGATATTAGGAAGAAATTCTTTACTGTGAGGGTGGTGAGGCTCTGGAACAGATTGCCCAGAGAAGCTGGAGATGCCTCATCCCTGGAAGTGTTCCAGGCTGGATGGGGCCTTGAGCAACCTGGTTCAGTGGCAGGGGAGGTGGAACCAGATACTCTTTTAAGGTCCCTTCCAACCAAAACCATTCTATTAATCTGATTTGAAAGACATTGGTTTTGGGGTGGCTTTACCAGGAAATCACAATAGGTAAGGCTTGAAAAACTACTTGGTTATGGGAAGGACTGGGAGACTTATTTTAACAAATAAAGGACACAGATGTACAACACGCATGAAGGGAGACCGGCCACGCTGATTCGCAGTGCTTGTGACACTAAAAAGAGATTGTTTGCTTTTCTTTGTGTAATGCATATTTGAGTAGGAATTAATGCAAAGAAACACTGCAACAGTAACTCGGCGTGAGCAGAACTATTTCCTCTGCACTGATAAATCCAGGGGAGAAGCTCACCCTTCCTTCCCTGCGGGCCAAGGCAAGCCCTTAGAAATGAAATGACCTGATTCCACTCGTAAATAAACCACTCGGCATTTTAAGCACCCAAATTAAACGCTGGAAAAAAAAAAAAAAAGTGAAAAAGTGCAGGTTAAGACTCATGTTAATCTGCCTGGATTTGGTACACATTTTAGCTAAGTTTTCTTACCAAGCCCGCTGAAGGCGAACTGATTTGCCGACTCTCAGCACACCCTTCTCGCCGGCCGGCCAGCGCCAGGGCAAAGAACACCCAAAAAAAATAAAAGGAAGCCAAAGGAAGCCCCGAGGGCTTCCAACAGAATAGCTGAGGTGCCCTCAGCCGCCCCGCAGCCGGGATGAGGGGGGCAGGACGGGGGCTGAGGGCGCGCAGCGCCAGCACCGCCGCCGCGCGGGAGCGGAGCGGGGCGGGGCGGGGCAGCGCCGCCTCCTCCCTCCNTACCTGTCACCGCGTACACGGGAAATCGCAACTTGCCGCCGGGTTTCTTCTGGGAACTTGGAAGGGCGTTTGGTTCGGCGCCTTTTTCCCGCTCCCGTGGCCGTAGTTGGGCGCTGGATGCGCCCCGTTGGCACACGTAGGAGATGGCGGTGTGAGCGGCACGCACGCGTGGCGCTACCTGTGCCGGTGCCTGTACCTTTACCGGTGACTGTACCTGCGCCGGTGCCGGTGCCTGTGCCTGTCCTGTACCTGTGCCGGTGCCTGTACCTGTGCCGGTGTCTGTCCTGTGCCGGTACCTGTGCCTGTGCGGGTGCAGGTGCCCGTGCGGGCTGGCGAGGGGAGAAGCCGAGCCAGGGAATCGCGGCTGTGCCGGAGGTGCGGGATGCGCGGAGCTCGCCTCGCTGCTCCGCAGGTTTTTGGGGGTAGCGCGGTGCTGCACGGCGTCACCTGCGCGGCACATCGCCTGTGGGGCACCTCGGGTCGGGCGTGAACTTCAGCGGAATTCCTGAAAACAAACGTGCTCGGGGGTGTATGGCTTCTTCCACCCCGTAATTTCATGCTTAGAAGTGATCTTTCAAGTTAACAGGCAGAAGAGGCTGGGAGGGGATTCCCTCCGGGCGGTTGCACTGCAAGTGCTGTATTTCTTGTTGCTATATNTCCGTCCCTCCCTGCCGGCGGGGCGGCCGCAGTGGCGCTGAGCGGCAGGGCCGGGCGGACGCGCTGTTTCTGCCTCCGAGGCGCCGCCGAGCAGCCGCCGCCATGAGGGAGCAGCTCCGGGGGTAAGGGCGATGCGGGTCGCGGGCGGCAGGTGCCGGCGGGGGCGCGGCCCGGGGCCATCCCGCGCTCCGCGGCGGCGAGCGGCGTGGCCGGCCGCCGTCTGCGCCGGGCGGGCGGCCGTACCTGTCACCGCGTACACGGGAAATCGCAACTTGCCGCCGGGTTTCTTCTGGGAACTTGGAAGGGCGTTTGGTTCGGCGCCTTTTTCCCGCTCCCGTGGCCGTAGTTGGGCGCTGGATGCGCCCCGTTGGCACACGTAGGAGATGGCGGTGTGAGCGGCACGCACGCGTGGCGCTACCTGTGCCGGTGCCTGTACCTTTACCGGTGACTGTACCTGCGCCGGTGCCGGTGCCTGTGCCTGTCCTGTACCTGTGCCGGTGCCTGTACCTGTGCCGGTGTCTGTCCTGTGCCGGTACCTGTGCCTGTGCGGGTGCAGGTGCCCGTGCGGGCTGGCGAGGGGAGAAGCCGAGCCAGGGAATCGCGGCTGTGCCGGAGGTGCGGGATGCGCGGAGCTCGCCTCGCTGCTCCGCAGGTTTTTGGGGGTAGCGCGGTGCTGCACGGCGTCACCTGCGCGGCACATCGCCTGTGGGGCACCTCGGGTCGGGCGTGAACTTCAGCGGAATTCCTGAAAACAAACGTGCTCGGGGGTGTATGGCTTCTTCCACCCCGTAATTTCATGCTTAGAAGTGATCTTTCAAGTTAACAGGCAGAAGAGGCTGGGAGGGGATTCCCTCCGGGCGGTTGCACTGCAAGTGCTGTATTTCTTGTTGCTATATGGCGCCTTATATTGCCTTTTAATAGCTGCTGTAAAACATCTTGCAGCCTGGGACACCGGAGGTGTCTTGCACTGGAGCTGGGCAGAGGGGTGGTTTTTGCAGGCGTATGTGTGCAGAGCTGACGAAACGAGAAACCTGGTTATATCGGGGATCTTTGACCTTTTTAGCACTAAGGAATTGTTCAAGGCCATCGCATGTCTGAGCCTGGATTTGACAAGACCCTGCAGTGAAATTGCTTTGGCAGAAGCAGGAGAGGAGAGGCTTTGGAAAGCAAATAGATCAGACGAGAGTGACAAGCTGGGGGGGCAAGGCTCCCAAACCAAGCCACTGAACGGGAATCTTTTTCCCTGACAGAGCAGACGAAAAAAATGTTTAACATCAAGGGGAGAAAAAAAGGGGTACTGTTCAGTACTTGACAGCTGATATTTGACCCTTCTCCTATTTTTCAATTCCAGTATCGGCAAGAAACTTTAATATGTATCAGTGCCTGCCTTCAGCAGTCTGATAAATCTTGCAAAAGCCAATAAAACAGGCTAAAGTCAAATTCCTGCTGAAGAGACGTTGATCCTTGGCTTAAACAGAAGTAATCTCTGCACAGATCAGTAGTCTCTAGATTTACAGATGAAAACAGTAGTTCTTTGTAAATCACAAAGGACTGCCACCTTTTTACATTGCTAATACTTTCCATAGCACTAACTTGTTTTAGCTTAGAAATTAATGAAGCACTGCAAGTAGAGAAATATTAAGTCATTCTTTGCAATCACTGTCATCTTCCGTTGAAAACATTTTTCTTTTAAATGAGAGATAGTGTCTATTCATAAAAGCTCCTTCAGTTGCATTTAGGTTAGTTTAGTAAAAATCCAAACAACTATCATGTTTATTTTGGCTTTTTGACAACAGTCATGAGGTGGTTGGAGTAACATTTGGTTCATTGTAAAGCTAGAAGGTGAGAAGTATTGTAAATCATGTTGTTTGAGAAGGGATAAGTTCAGAGCTTTATACAATACCACTATAATTTTGGCACTTTTTTGTGAGTGTATGTAACTATTTGTTGCTACATGATAGAATTTTTTATTCTATGCACATCTATCTGTTTGCATATGTTCTTCATGTCGCATTTGCTAATGAAGGGTGTGGGGAGAAGTGCAGCAGAACTGGCTCTGGTATCACCAATGAAGCAGGCTGTGAGAGTTTACAAAGAACTCTGCAGTTACAACCTGAAATTCTGCTCTGGAGCTGAACAGTGAATACATGGGATGTAATTTTTTGGTTTTTTTTTTTAAAGAGTGAGGGAGGAGTGCAATCAAAAACAGTTAAAAGATTTGTGAATGTTACAGCATGGCTGGTGCAGGAATGTTGGGGGGGATTTGTGCAAGAATTTAGGTGTGTGGGAGCATTGCTTTCAATTCCTCCTGCTGCTGGTGTTGCTCAAAAGTAATATAAAAAGAATGAAGAAAAAATGACTGTATTTTGTCCAAACTGGTCAAGTCATAACAAGGGAACTGTAATTCAGCCAGTGTGTCTGTTAGGATATCATCTCTTGATTTCAGGTTTCCAGTCCTGTGTGTTGTTGGCTCTGCTGACAGTGATGAGAGACAAATCTCTCTGCTGTTGGCAGGAGCGGAGGAATTCACACAGGCATAGTGTGACAGAATTCCCTACATAAAAATTATCCTTGCTAATATAATATAATCATCCTTTAATGAAGTGGTCCTGTGGTTCCCAAAGGATGTATCAAGCGAAGACTATGCTTTCATCCCACTGAATTATCAGTGTGTTTAGTGTGCCAGTCACACCCATTCCAAGGTGTCACCACTAGCCATTGCTGCTCATCTTCTTTTCAGGCCTGGTTTTAATTTCCATTCCACCTCTGCAGCTCAGGTCAGGTGAGAAAGAGGAAAATAAGCCAAGTAAATACACTTATATTTTTATTTGTTTCAGAATGCCTGTGATTTAAAAGCTAGTGATCAATTTAGTTGACCTAAATGTAGAGCCAAATTGAAAAATATATCCTCTGAGCATGTGCAATATTGCAAAACTGTTGGCTGTGTGTGCCAATGTCTTTTTGTGTTGGTGGTTTGTTGGAAAAGCATTTTGAGTACTTATTTCTGCACATACTCTCACTCTGCTTCAGCTGTTGCTAGTCAAGAGGACTCAGACTACACTTTTGACGTCTTTCTGACTTGCAGGCTGTAAAGGCCCTTGTTCACCAGAGTTTGAAACTCTGGCAAACACTTTGCTGCAGATCTATTAAGGATGCTACAGCATTCCCAAGTGTGGTTGAGGCTGCCTGAAACTGCTGAGCTGGCATTTCACTTCAGACGGTGCTCACAATAAGGGCATACACGCAAATCCTCCCCCACCGGTCCAACCCCAGAGCTCACAATTAAATGGCCTTTGAAAATGGCAAAGAGGCTTACGAAGAATAGCCTTGATGGAATCTAACCTTTCCTGGAGCTGCCCTTGTGTGCAGAATAGTTGATAATTTTCCGAGCCGAGGACGTTGAGAGGCGAACGCCTTTTAGCTAGAGCAAAATATCTGCAGCCTTCTTGTGTTCTGCATGTAAAGTACCAGCAAAGTCTGCCCTGGCTCCGTACGGCCACTCAACCTCTCCAGCTCCCTTCCAAGGCTTTGCTTTTTGCTGCAGGAGCACGGAGGGATGCTGAGGGCTGGCCAGCCCATCGCTGGGGCTGCTACCGGAGGGCAGCTGCCGAGGGTGGGATCCAGCAGGTGCAGGGCACTCTGCCCCGCGGGTGCTCACCGCCGGAGAGGTGGTGCACGGGCAGGAGTTAGAGGCTCTCTCTACTGGCTTGGCTTTTATAGTCTTAGGAAAGGAATATTTCCTCTAAGTTGCAACGAAGTTTAAAATTGAAGCAAAAGGGGAAATCTACCTGCCCTGCAAATTCAGTCTTTGTCACTTGCACATGGAGCAAATTAAGTAATTCTTTACAAAATGTGCATTTCCCATGATAATTAATCTTATACCATGAAAGAAAACCACACTGACTAGGGGTTTGGGGTTACTGGTATTAAAAATATCTAAAACCAGTGGGAGTCCAGTGTTTCTTTGGCAAAGGAAGGTTTATTTACAAGGTCTTACAGAAGCAGTTGTGTATTTTCATCATTAGTAAATGCCATAAGCCCAAACTGGACACGCTAAACTCACTGATATGTGATTAGGCCTTATGATAAAAAATAAAAAAATCAGTGAATTGCTCATTGGTATAACTTTGATTTTTGGTACTAGTTTTTCACACTAAGATGATCTTTTTGTTCTTCTATCCCACACAAGCATGGGATATGTCCGTAATCCTATCTATATTCACCTTTACCAGATATCTGATGGCTTTTAAATGTTTTCATGGGGAATCAGTTTCTTTGAAGGCTGTCAGGTTGACGGTTATGGAGTCAGAAATGACTTAGTTTGTCCGTAGAACAATTTGGGGCTACCAAATTAATTTCATACAGAAAGGCAGGTTATTTTCGGAGGCTTCTTGTAACTGTTCACATTAATTCTTTTTCTCATTTTTGCTACGTGATTTGGCATACAAACCATGGTACAGATCCTGTTAAAATATACCCTGCTTCTGGGGCTATCTGCCTGTGGGGAAGCAAGCCAGAGTGGCCAAGCTCGTACTTGGGGAACTATTGATCTGGGACTGAGGTTGGGTGCAAACAATCTGCAGGCCCAGGTCTGTAGGTGTGAATGTTTGGGTCTGCAGCTGTTCACCTGAATCGTGACATTTCTGGCCACGTTCATTTGCCCATGAATGCACTTCTGTCTTCTTTTCCTTTGGGGTACTGTTGTATCAGCAGAGGCTTCTTGCAGTTGAATTTTTGGGAATGAAGCTGTTTCTGTTTTTCTTCAAAAATATGCTTTATACCTGGGTGTGATAAAAGGTTCTGGTGTTACATTCTCCCTGCTTAACCTGCCCGTACCAAGCAGGGTGGGAAATGCAGGAGCTCAGATGCAGGTGGCTCAGATCCACAGGTTTTCACTTGAAACTCCCCAGTTTCTGGGAATAAAAAAACAACCAACCAAAAAGAAAGAAAAACCCAGACCAGGCTGAGATTTCTGAATACAACTGCATCCACCTCCCTTTGCAGGACTCGTTTTTTAACAGAGCAAAGAACAAGGCTGCTTTTGCTCTTGTGGTGTCCTTCTCCCATTTTCACTGCCTTTAGCCACTGCAAGAATTGAGAAGGGGCAGGAATGCTGAGGTTGTTGAGACAGGGCTTGTTTAAAACCTTGTGCTCAACTAGGGCAGCTCTACAGCAGAGCTTTTTTCTTACGCTTAGTGCTTGTGATCGCTTTCGTTCTCTCTTGTAGTTACAGAGCAAAATCTGGAAATATTATATATAGTAAGCTGCCTAACATATAGAGGTTAATGGGGCAGTGAAGTATTCACAGGATCAAATAAATAGCCTGTCTTTTAAGGCCAAAATTAAATCATACTAAGAAAACCTGACACAACTTTCTTTTTCCTTGAGTAGAGGTGGTGTTGAAGTGATATGTTGGAAGTTTTACCTCTCCTTAGCCAGTAAGGGCTAAATGTGCACTTGGGAACATCAGTGCCTCCAAATGAGCTCAAGGGCTGTTTATTCTCTAAAACAACCTTGTTGTGTCAATGTTCTGGGGCACAGGTGCTGCTGGGGTGTGGTTTGGTCTCCCAGAGCTGGAGGGTATGCTCCAGGAGCTCCACAGTGCTATGGGTCAGGTCCTGCTCTTCTGCATGTGTTCTCCAGAGTGATGTGTGCGTGTTGAAACCTGCATGTCTGCTTTTAAGTACAGAAATGGCACATGTATTTGCTAGCAATGGTATGCTACATATGTGTTCCTTTTTTTTTTTTTTT
>VXBQ01005640.1:1044248-1171140 GCA_013400175.1 Phainopepla nitens
TTTTGTGGAGGTTCACGGTTGTCTCTTAATGCAGCTGAATTCTCTTTGTATGGGACTTTATTGGCTACATGGGAGATAAGGAGAATTTTCTTTCAAGCCATCTATGTTAATGGAAACACAATCATGTTAGCTATGCTGTCATTAAAAAACAAACTCATCAAAAGTATGACCTTAGGAGACATGAGTTGCTACTACATCCGCTAACACTTCATTCTGTTGACTTTCTCACGCTGCCTGTCCTTCGGCAACACGTTGTGTTGTGAAGCTGGAGGCTGCTGGCCTCAGTGCAGCGACTCTCCAATTTACATTCTGGTCATACTGCAGCATTTCATAACCCCAATTCAGCTTTTCCTTGGCTTCCCAGCAGCTCTGCTGCCTGACACTGCACAGGGACCTCCAGGGCGAGGGAAAGGGCCTGGGAGTCCCAGGCAACAGGCGGAGCAGCCAAGAGTCTTTGCTGGAGGAGACTGTCACTACAAGGTGCAACACTGGCCTGAGAAGTGGAGTGCTGGTGGTGGATCAGAAGGCTGTTGCCCAGGGATTTTAGCATAGGTGTCTGGACTGAAAGGAAGGATTTGACCCGCTGCATTGGGCAGTTCTTGCTTACCACGTGGGAAAGGGTTGAGAGAGCATATAGGGGAAAGGAAGTCAAATATGAATCTCAGTGTCTGGTCAGAACTTCCTGAAACTCTTTAAGAACTAAGCCCTTTAAAATGTCTGTCCTCTAGTTTGGAGCACCTGGAGAATGATCTGTACAAAGCAATCAGTTCTTAAGAATTGATTGCTTGCGAATTCCTCAAAACATTGACATACTTGCTGTCTTTTTAATATTAGCACAGCATTTAATTTCATTTCATGAGCCCTTGCCTGAATAAGGCGCTGCAGGTTAGTGCCTCTCGTGTAAAGCAGGCACGCCTGGCACTGCTGAGCCCCCGCCGGCTGCGGGCACGGATCTGGCTCCGTGCTCTGATGTGCAGCCTGCACATCGCTGCTGGGAGATGGAGAGGGAAATGCTGCTTTACTAACTTTCATGTTTTGTGTTGTAGCCATGAGACGCAAACGACCTGCTGGGATCATCCCAAGATGACTGAGCTTTACCAATCATTAGGTAAGACAGCTACACCAGATGTTTGGTGCTTTTTTTTTTTTTTTTCCTTTCAACTGAATGATTTGCTAAGGGGAAGATTTCCAGACCAAGCAAACCAAAATTAAGTGAAAGAGAGAGGCAGAGCTTTTACTAAGGTTAAAATTTTCTGCAAGGGAAATACATAAGGCACACATTTCAAACATGCAGCAGAAAAAAATGTATTTCATTTAGCACGTTTGGAATGTACGCTGGGTTTATAAAGTAATTTGGGTGTATTGTTACAATCTCTTTATTGAAAGACTGGAACAGAAGTTAGAAAAAAATAATCCTGAATCTTTTCACTGTCTAATCTACTTTACAAAAGGCACATGAAAAAATCAGACCAAGCTGCTGTTAATGTTGACTTTTGGATGGTGGGGAGCCAATTGAAGCAATTTGCCAAACTGTGTTACCACTGCTTTATTTTTAAAGCACTTTCAATACTTAGAAGGCATAGCAGCTGTCATGATGTCATTTTGAATACCCAAATTGCATGCTTATTATGACTTCAGATGTGCCTCTCTGGTGGAGGGGTTTTTTTTTCATTTTTTAGCAGCTTTTGAATTTATTAACAGAAGCACATCTACAAGATAAAATAGGTTAATCTATGCTCTAGTGTAGGCTGCTTGGCAGGCCATTTAATAGCTAACTCTTTGATTTTAATGGTTGTGTTAATAAATAATAGAGGGTATAATAAAAATTAAGCTATTTTGCTGAAAGAAATATCAGTAAATATGCTGCATTCATAAAGGAGGTTATGTCTGTACAGCACATGTACATAAACCAGCTTGAGCACTAGGACTGTCAGATCTAGCATTCTGTGCAGGCTTATTTGCCAGGGTGAAAAATAGCTTAAATTATCACCTGCTAAACTCTAGTTTAGCTGCTGAAAACAGTCTAATTATGCCAGTGTAATCTATTTCAAGCAAACTCAGGTATCTCTATGGTGCTCTGCAGTTCAAGGCATGCTAAAAGTATTTTAGAAAAGTGATATAAAATGAAATGACACAGTGTGAAGATTTTTTCCTTATAGTATTATTGATATGGCAGCAGTTGGTTTAAAAATTGGCCAGAATGCAGCTTTGTGTGCCAGAAAGGGATATAAAAAGTACAAGTTCAGGCTAACCAGAAGCAAAAGCAGACAAGTGGTGACTTGACATTTAATTATAACGTATTGCCCTGTGTGTCTCCTTCATATTAAAGTGAGTGGTTTAAAAGTTTCAGGACAACTGGTAATTGCACATGCAGGCATCTCTTTAATACAGGTAGGTCTTCACACAGTTGCTTGTTAATTGAACTGCACTCTGACTCCACAGCCACCTTTGATCCACAGAATGTGTGGTATTGCTGATACTGTTGTTGGTCAGACCTGAAGTCCTGTTGCAACTGCTTTTCTTCTGCTAGTTCCTGTTTCAGCCAGAGTACTCTTAAATACCAAGAAGTGAAAAGGTAATAAGGGAGAAAAGTGTCCTGATAGATTCAGGTCAGCAGTTCAGAAGATGTGTGGCTGCTGAAGTCAGTTTGCATTTAGTTTAACTGAGTTTTATCACTGTGAGTATCACCCAAATGTCAGTAGTTTAAGATAGCCTTATTTTTTACTGCATAAAGAAGGAACATGTTCAGGCAGTTCTGTTTCTTACTTGTGAACTTTTTTTCTCCTGCTATTCTCCTTTTCAGAAGCACAAAGTGTCCAAAAAAGCAGTCCTCTATCTGGATGGTTCCATTTCTTTTAGAGTTGAGACCAAACAGTCATTAATATGAAAATGACACTGATTTTAGCAAAGTATGCATAATATGTATATTTATGAATAAACTGAGGTGTTTATATATGTGTAGAAAAAAGACTAGACAAGGTGACTCTTTGTGTGCTGCCACATGGATGAAGCTTTCATAAAAATGCTACTGAATAACCTACTGATTTATTTTATTTTTGAACTGGGTATAATCACCGTTGCCTAACTCTCACACAAACTGCCTAATACAAGTATAACCCGTTTAGTCTTGAACAGAACCCTTGATGTATTTTCAGTGCTTTGTTTTGCCTCAGGTCAAAATGGTAATAATGGGATGTTTGAAGTCTTTTCAGACTGTTCAGTAATATAATATCTGAGAAGATGTTATTAAAGTCGATTTTGTATTGCATACTCATTAGAGCCTATTATTTTACCCCCCATTAGGATCCAAATTTTGTTTCTAATTCATATAAAGTGGCTAGTAAAGAGCTTAGTATGTATGCCTTTTTAAAAATCTGGTAGAAAGCATGAATTTGACAAGCAGGTAAATGTAAAAAAAGTGAGACCAAGTACATCAATGCTGTCGAGAGTTTTCATTTCTATTTTCCAACTCCTACACTTACCCAGTATGGAATAATTGTGCTATGTGATGTAGCTCTCTATGTATGCCAGTATATCATCATTTGCTACAGGATGCTTATGTCTAATTTAAATTCTTAGAAATTACTGAAAGCTTGAAAGCTTTTTTTTTTTTTTTTTTTAAGTGAATGAGGAAGGTGCCTCCTGGCACAAGGTAGCATATCTTACCTGCCTCTAAGTTGCAAGAGACACTTCTCCAAGAAAGAGTAATATTAATCTTCACATATCCAATTCACACACCTACAAATTGTTGCATTACATTTTGCTGAAATAGATGAATTTCAAGTGAGACCTACTAGTTCATTTTTCTGTCTTTAGCGGTCTTAACAAAAATGAAGCTAAATTACTTGGGAGCATTATTTGGTAATAATAAAAGAAGGTAGCAATATGGTGTGCACAGTCCTGTAACCTCTTCAACTGGGACTACATCAGAGACAGCAGGAAAAATCTACAGGAAGAAATTATACAATAATTTGCCTATGAAGGAAATATTCTCAAATTCTCTTGGAGCTCGTTTGCTAAAAACATAGCTGATAATAAAGATACTTGTTAAATACTTGATTGAAATTATGTATGTGTACCAAAATATTTTCACCTAATGGTTCTTACAGAGATTTTCCTTTCTAGACACTAAGATGCTTGTTCCAGACTGCTCTTTATTATTTAAACAATGTAGCATTTTTTCAGTGATAATGAAGAATATACTCAAGTTGAGAAATTTTTACTCTTCTTTAAGTTATGGCTACTTAAAGTTACATAATAAGCTGTCTGTATTGAATTCCTTAATGGTTTGATATTTAGTTGAAGTGGCAGCAGGAAGTAAATGTTGGTATAAATGAAATTTAAAAAGAATGATATAAGTTAAGAACACAGAGAAGAAATAAATGCTTAAATAGGAGAGGTAGTAAAAATCATGATATGTGAGCTTCAGAGGATCAGACGCTGACAGACATCCCCTGGTTTGTATTTATACCATTATGAACCACTCCTGTTTTCTTCTAACTTCCCTCTGAAAGTCTTCAAAGAATCAAGAACTAATCCAGCTGCTTTTCTTTCCAAAATTAGTTCCTCTGCAGCAGATCTGCTGTTTTTACACTGTTCTTTTACGTCCCCCTTAAAAATTTTTTCATCCTTCATGATGACTCCAGGGCATCACTGAAAAGGGAATTTGTCTTGTTGCACTGTCTTAGAGACCAAGGTCCTTTGCATAAGGGGAAAGACAGAAGGAACAGGAATCATAAAGTGGTCTGAGTTTGCTCAATTTTTTCAGATTATCTTCTGAGAGTGAACATTTAATGTCAGACAGCTTAGCTCTGAATAGTAGTATTTTGCCTTTAAGCTGAGAATGACTCTAACCTTTGCTATGATGGCCCAGGAGGACTTGGCTTGTCATGCCATACTGTTAGTGTCCCCCTCCTCCAGCCTTCCTATGTCATGTCATGTCAGTACAAGTGTCCTCAAGGTGCATTAGTGTCACCATGAACAGTAATTGCAGTAGCAGGATGCAGTCAGAAATGTTGTTTATCAATCCTAATTCACCAAGGCAAGTGGGTGAAAACCACCCTCATCCTTGCAGGCTGCAGTGCACTGGTGACAGCTCCCCATTTAATTTAGAGCATGGGGGCAGTTCTTTGTGGATTACGTGAAAGAAATGTCAGAGTTGTTTAACACAAGGTGGAGGATGCTGGAAGGCACCTCTGAGCTTTCAGCAGCAGATGCTGTGTTGGTCTTGTGGCTGGCTTCTCTTGTGCAGCAGTGTGAGCTTCTAACTCCCAGTGACCAAGGCTGACCAGCTTCATCCTCTTTGGTTTGTGTATTTTGATTAATCCTTCTGAAATGCTGCCTGGAGAGGCTGAACTGCCCCGGCTGCCATTACAGCTTGTATTAGCAACTACTAAACAAGGTATTTATGATGAAGTTTTATTCATTTTCAGCTGTTTTCCATGTTTGCACCAGTAAGACCCATGCCTAGTGCACACATCAGTCATTTGATTTCTACTCCAATCCAGTGAGATTATCCATATGGCCTCTCTTTAAAGGTTGCTTATTCACTCATGTCCTTTTCAAGTGCAATTCAGAAAACAGAATTGCTTGGGTTCAGTCAGCCTTGGCCAGTGGTCAGGCTAGAGGAGGTCATCTCTGTGTGTGATTGAGTCCTGTGCAGCACACACCTAACAGACAGTAAACAGAACTGTGGCACAGAGGTGGAAGGTAGGGCTAGCAGCTGACCTGGCATCCCTTGAAAATGAAAGCACAGGTGTCATAGCATGAAGGAGGCTCTTCTAGAGAGAATGAAGGGCTGTTCTGTTGCAGAGTATTACCAGTATGGGAACATTTTGCTTAAGGTAACTGTGCACTTGGTTTGAAAATGGACACCTTTTATTATTATTTTCTGAAGTTGTTTGTAATTTATTTATTTTAGCTCTTTCCAGTGCGACTGCTTCCCACCAGAGTACATAAAAGGTTTCTGAACTTTCTGACTGCAAACTCCACTCATATCCCAATCCCATAATGGGAGGTATCAGGTGTACATCAAAGCCTTTCTTACATTTTTGTGTTTGCAGGCTGAAGAAAAGATACTCCATCCTAAAACTCCCTAAGGTCATGTCAGTTGGTCTGATTAAAGGGATGCTGTGGTGTTTAGCCACTGGGTCTAGCTGCAGTCAGTATTATCATGGTGCCCTGGGTACCTCCCACTTGTTAATTTGCAGAGACGCTATTGGCTTTTTCACTCAGTTGGACAGGTCTAGTACAACGTGCTGGGTCATTTCATGGAGAGTGGTTAAACTGTACATAGAATAACAGTTTACTGTTATTTATTACCAAAGCAGTGCAGATGATAGCATTAATTATTGTTATAATAAAATCAATGGCTGAAACTCAGCTGATATTAAGCAGTGTTACTTGATTAATTTCTTTCCTTTGTGCATTTGTGTCATTTGCATTTTAAAATTACAATTCCAGAAGAGGCAATATATGTCACTGTAGGGCACCGTTGAAAGATTAATTTACAGGTTTTGGGCAGCAGGAGGAAACCCAGCATTTCTACCAGCCAGGCAGGGAATCTCAGCTGTATTGAAACAATGTTAGCTGAAGCTTCTTGAAAAGGCAAGAGTGCCACTGATGTCTGATGAAACATGGAAAGTTTATTGGCTGTAGAGGAATTACTGTCTATTCAGGACTGTCCAGTAAAGAGTTTTTAACATCTGTTAGGAAGGCATTGTAAATCCCAAAATAGGTTATCCCCAGGCAGTGTATTTATGAACTATGAGCATGTCACAAGCTATGGCTGAGTAAGGCTTTCAGGTTTCGAGGTATATCACTCTAGGTTCACAATTTCTGCCCTTGCATCTGAGAGTAAAAAAAACCCCTAAGAACACTGTAAATCTTATCAAATGAAGAAGAGGATTTGACCTGATGGCATCTAATTTCTTTAAAGGAATTAAATTGTTAAATTGCTAAATTTTGCTCATAGCACCTGAAGCATGAACGCTGCTCATTTCAGTTAGAGGATGTCCAGACAGTGGGGTAATTGCTGTCCATAGGACCAAGTGAAGGGTATGTGTTTTGCCCTCATTAACTAAAAAAGCAATTATAATGATATTCACAATAATATAAACAAGAAACCCCTTTTTAAAGTAAGGAGGAAAGGTAGTTTCTAGGTAGAAAGGACTTTATGAGAAGCCTTCAGATTGCATTAGGAGAGAGATAAATGGTATGAGCAACCTTTGGTGGGGAAGGCCTGGCCCATCCAAGTGCTTTTAAACACAGTGAGATGACTCTGTCATACAGAATTGGACAATATCAAATGGAACCTCCCAGTCACTCAGCACTCACAGCAGATGCAGCAGCTGTAGGGGAGGGTCAAACTGTCTAAGAACCACCGTAAAAGGCAGTTCAGTTATAACACCTTATTTAAAACCTGTTGTCTGGGTTATAGATGTGACTCCTTAGGAATAAAAACAAATACCCTCTCATGCTAGATTTAAACTTCTTGTTAAATAGGTTATTTTAGAAAACTTACTGATTTTAAAATTTTTATTGCTTTGAATTATTTTAGAAGCTATTTTATGCAGTAAAAGCTCAAGAATATGAGAATATGTTTTTCCTCTCAATATACTGCTCATATCCCAATTTAAAATCCAGAATTTAGCAAGGGAGGATTAAAACAAAAAAACCCAAACTACATGATTTTGTTTGATTCTGTGTCCATAGTCAGTGAGACATTCCAGCAGGTGGTTTGAATCACAGGCCACTTCTCAAATGAGTGGGTTTTTTTTGCTTGATTATCCACTAGTAAAAAGATCTGCTGCCTGTAATTGCAGGTGTTTCTAGAATACTGTAGAAATAGAACATAGCCCTTATGTTTTGAGATTTCTCTCAACATGCAGAATTATGCAGAAAATGTTAGAATTTAATTATCTTATCATCTTTTGATTTGAGTTATTCCTATCAGCAGTCTGAACTGAAGTACCCTTCATTAAACCTGCATTTGTAATAAAAGCACTAGTTCTTGTTCACTGCTATCATGTTATTAGATAGAGAAAGATATATATTCACTTGAACAGAGAGGTCATTCATGGCTGAGCAATGGGAAAGTCTTGGTTTCTCTTTGCTCTGGGATGTAAATATGTCACCAAATACTCCCTCGTGGTCCTTTCTTCTGTCTGCTCCTTTCCAAGGGCCAGGTGACCTCTTCCAGTGCATCCTTGTTTCAGACCATAAACAGATTATGCTCTTGGGCATTTATATTTTTTGTTCAGAGCTTGAAAGTTGCCTTCTGAGCAAGAAGAGGGAGTATTGTTAACAACTTGGAAGAGTTTCACAATACAGCAAGGGCTTTTCAGCCCTCTGAACGCCCCGTTCAGAGGATGAGGTGGTACATACTTTCTAGGAGTGGGAGGAAGGGGCTGGAGGAAAACTTGTGTGGTGCACTGAGCTCCTCAACCTGCTCCAAAATGATAAAAACTTTGGAAGCGGGGCTTAATGGGCCCTAACTATTTCAGTGGGCTGTGTGGGGGTGGAGAAAGCAATATTTTTTTTCTCTTAGGATCCAGGAAGGAAAAAAGCAAAAACAATTTCACAACACAGAGAGGTAGGAACTACTGGTGTTTCCATAGGCTTTTGGAAGGTTGCTGCTGCTTGAACCCCCTTCCTCCCTCCTCTGCCTTTTCCCAATAGTAGCAGCTGGGATGTGACCAGGCAGTGTGTCTGTCCCCCCACTCACTGTCAGGGTTGGCTTTATGTCCAGCATTCCCCAGCCCAGGGCCTCATTCCCTGGCAGTCTTGTGTTCTGTGGTTCATTTAAATGGGGTCTCATCCAGCAAGCAAAATGTTCTGAACCCAGTTAGGAGGGGCCTGGGCTCCTTTCACTGCTACCCAGAGCAACTCGTGTGTTCCAGCGATAGCCCCAGGGGAGGAAAGACACCACTGACAGTTTCATAGGCATAGGGAAGGGAAAAGCAAAATCATTAAGATCCAGTGACCTTAAGTGACTGTCACCATCTGGTAAGACAGCTGTCCATCAGGAGCATGGAGGCGGTGCCGTAAGGAGACCGAGGTGAGCAGTTGGCACGGGGACAGTAACTGGGTGCAGGCTGATCCTGGTGCCAGCAGTGGAGGTGTGTGACCGCTCAGCCTTGAGCTTGGCTTGCGGAGCCAGATGAGCAGCGGTGCTGCTGCCTTCCCAAACCTGAGATGAGGGCTCCAGAATGAGCACCTGGCGTTGCTGCTTCATCACTTAGAGCAGATGCTTCTTGGCAGCAGTGTCGTTAAGGTTGATGATAAATTCAGTGTGTATTACATATACTGGAAAATAGATGTAAACTGTAGCACTTCCAGGATTAAATGTCTTCACAGATTGTATTTTTTGCCTTGATCGAGACCTGAAATATGCATATATATTTACTCACATTTCTGAAAATATAAATAATAAATAGATAAGCTTTTTTCAGAACACTCAGAGAGAATTTAAGAAAGGCTTCTTTTTGTCAAATGCTAGCTACAATACTCTTTTACAGAATACAAATACAGATTTGCAACAAGGGTACAAAGTGTGATTGAATTCACTGTGTGTTTGTGAGAGACTGCTTTATTAATTTCCATTTAAGACAAATTAAGTCACTTTATTTAAACTTCCCGCTGTATTCTCTACTACATAAAGGACCTGTCAGGATGACAGTGAGAGACAGAGCTATCAGAAGCAATACACATTAAAAAGGTATATGCAACTGTGCAAAGAAAAAGAAATTCTATACAGAGCTGAAACTTCCTTTTCTACTCTAAGACCTGTTTCAGAAACGTTCCACAGCTTTTATTAAGGTATACAAAACTACTGAATTATCATGCCTCATATTATTCATTCAGAACAGCCTAATTAAAATTAATGTAATTGAGACTATAATCCCTCTGCTACCTATACCTGTACAGCATTATAAATGATGTTGGGATAGTTATACCCAAGCTACCACATTTCAAACAGCTTTACAGCACCTTAGCTCATATGCCAGCAAGGAAATGTTTTGTCTTTCCTTATTTTTCATCATATTCATTCTCTAAGAGTCTTGTCAGGCTTAGAGGAAGCTTATTGAGCTAAAGGGACTTTTATTTTGAGCCACTACATTTTTTCCCCTAATGTTCTTTTATATTTACCTTGTAGTTTACATTTTCTAAACACTTTCCCATCTGTAATTCCTTAGGTTCCATGGGTTTCATCAGTAAATTAAATGCATTCAGCAGTGTTGTCAGGTGCTGAAACTGGCTGGCACAAGCAGTGTATTTCTGTTCTGGAAAACCCTTGAGTTGCAATATGCAAACAATCTCTTGGGAATGATCCTTAGGCTGTGCAGGAGTGTCTGTGCCCAGGATTAGTTGGGTAGGTGACAGGGCTAAGAGCATGCATCTGTTTTCTCAGCGGTGGGTGGCTGTCCTGTAGCGTGCGAGTGTGTCCCCTGCCACTCCTCAGTTCCCAGTGCAGCTGCTGGCAGTGCCCCTTGGGGACCATCTTCTGTGCTCTGCTCTGGTGTGTCTTTGTCCCCACAGTGTCCAGGAGATTTTGCAAGTCATGGTTAAACTATTCCGTGGGGGCTTGTGCTGATATCCTTATTTTGTTAAACATATGAGGACAGCTCTAGCAAAAGTTGAGCCAGACAATGTCTTCCCAACTGGGCGCCATTCCCTGTCACGCTGCCAGAGCCACTGGCTCCCTGCCATTTTGCAGGTGGGGACCTGGAAACTCACCTGGCTGGTTGAGATGGCTTCTCTCCAGAAAGGCTCTACATTTCTGGGCATGGCTGAGGCCTGCCTAGATGGGAAGCACAGAAGTTTAATGGATATTTTTAATAAGCTTTTTGTTTTAGCAGTGGCTGAGAGTCACCTGTTTTTTCCTGGGCAGAGGTTTTCCCTTGTGGCTGCCTGCACACAGTCTGACTGGTACATAAGGTGAGCGAGGAAGAGTTTCAGGGTCTTATCTCCGTCACAGTGCCTTCGGTGTGAAAAGCTCTGCAGTATTTTCAGACACACTGCTGCAGTCACTGATGTTGTCCTTTCAAGTGCCCTTTAGTTCAGTGCCTTTGAACAAAAGGAAGTAACACTTAAGGACTTAGTGGGGTTTTTTTGGATGGTTGATAGTCAAGATTTGAGGGCTTTAGCTCAGTGAAATTTCTAACAATTTTTTTTTCCCCCTCTGCTCTTTTAACCAACAGGTATAGTCTTGTAGTTCAACATAACAATGTCTTTGTGAGTCTGGTTATTTCTAGTGTGTAAAGCTGATCTTTTATTCTAACATTGCCTCCCTACAGCTGACCTGAACAACGTCAGGTTCTCGGCGTACAGGACTGCCATGAAACTGCGCAGGCTGCAGAAAGCCCTCTGCCGTAAGTATCTACCGGTGCCTCACCTGCTGCCAGGGAGGCTCCATGACCAACACACAAGTTTATTCACAGGTTTCAGAGGCAGAAAAGCACTCCCACACATACCTCCAGCTCTGCCTGGTACATGGAGACCTCTCACCTGAAGGGCTCCTGCTGCCACTGGTTTGCACTATCGTTACAAAGCCAGAGTGCTGGGTGGTCTGCAGATCTCTCCCTTGCAGGGCAGAGCTGCAGTTCAGAAATCAAACTGAACATACCATACATATTTCTTATAGTTACACTCTTTAGCCAGGTATTTTCACTGTGCCATGTCCCGTGTCAGCCACAGCTTTACAGCCGAAAGGAGCACAGTTGTGGTGTGTTGGGAACAGGGAGAGCTTGGGTGAAATAATCCCTTCAGAGCTGGAATTGCTAATGGTTTGTTAAGTTGAATCTTGAACCCTGAGGAGTTATTACCTTTAAATGAGATCATTGCAATAAACATTTAGCTTCGTTTTTTCCCCAGCTTTCGGTTGTGTTGAGAAGTCTCTCATCAGCTGTACATTAGCGATGTGCATGTTCGAACATTTTAATTCTCCCAACTGCTGTATGTTATTCTACTTTTCACTGGAATTACATTTCCTTTTCAGCTTATTGTAACCTGATAGCTAAATAATTTGCTCAGAGTTTTCTTGATAGGCCAGTCAGTTGCCAAAGCAAGCAGTTTATTAGGCAGTCCTATTGGGAGGATTATTAAAATATTTTAACATCCACGACTTGGCATTTAATTACAGGGTTAAATTTCTGACACAGTTGCAAATGTCTCAACTGTTGATTTATCTCAAGTTGGATTTGTGCTCACATGCTTTCTGGAACTGTGTCAAACCTTGGTATTTTTGAGCATGTTTACTTTTAGGCTTATAAGCATGGGTGAATTCTGCTAAAGTGTGCAGACTTAATTTCCGAATGTATAAAAAAATAGGAAGAAAAAGGAAAAAATAATAAATGAAAAGTCTTGTAACATAATGAAAGATTTCAACATGAATGCAGTGACAAAGAAGGAATTATGATGATTAGAAATATAAACATCTTTCCATATACAGCACTTCTGCCACACTCACTATGGAAATGTGGTATAAAGAAACTGGAGTGATATGCAGTGAAAAGTATTCATAATCAGTGCAGACTGAAGAAAGCAGAGTTTTTGAAGTTAACTAGCTGACAGTGCATAAGTGTAACTTGTAACAGGTTTTTATGACTGCAAGTGCAAAACTTTGCATCCCATTTTATCTGTATTACAATCATAGAATATTCTGAGTTGGAAGGAACTCCCAAGTGTCATCCAAGCCCAACTCCTGGCCCTGGGCAGGACATCACAAGAATCACACCATGAGCCTGAGAGCATTGTCCAGATGCTTCTTGATCTCTGTCAGGCTGGTGCTGTGACCACTGCCCCAGACAGCCTGTTCCAGTGCCCAGCCACCTTCTGGGTGAAGAACCTTTTTCCAATATCCAAACCAAATCTCCCCTGACACAGCTTCAGACCATTCCCTCAGATCCTGTCACTGGTCACAGAGAGAAAAGATGCGTCCTCGACCCCTCAGGAGGAAGTTGTAACTGCAGTGAGGTCTCCCCTCAGTCTCCTCCAGGCTGGGCCCAGTGACTTCAGCCTCTCCTGACATGGAGAAAGATCCTGTGATAGACAGTATTGAAGGTTTTACTGAAATCCAAAAAGATTAGACTACCTGGATTTTGTTGGTCAGCTAACTGGGTTACTATGTTGTAAAGTACTGGAATGGCCTGCCCAGGGAGGTCACCACCTCCGTTGNNGAGGTCACCACCTCCGTTGCTATCCCTGGATGTGTTTGAAAAAAGCCTGGATGTGGCACTTGGTGCCATGGTTTAGTTGAGGAGTTAGGGCATGGGTTGACCTCGATGATCTTGAAGGTCTCTTCCAACCTAGTGATTCTGTGTGATTCTATGAAAAGGCAATTAAATTTGTTAAGCAAGACTTTTAATTCGCAAACATGTGCTGTGACTCTGTGGTCCTTCAGGTGTTTTTCAGTAACTTTTTCCTACCATTAAATAATTCTGGACCCATCTTAGACTTTTGCACTGGAATTGTGTGGCCTGGTTTTGGTCGCAGGTGTCTCCAGGGGTGGTTTCTCTAAGAAGCTGCTAGACATTTACCCCATGTCTGACAGAGCCAATGCCAGCCAGCTCCAAGACAGACGTGCTGCTGGCCAAGGCCAAGCCCATCAGTGGCAGTGGTAGTGCCTGTGGGGTGCTGTAGTTGAGAAGGGTGCAGGAGAAAATCTGTTGCACAACAGCAGCTGGGAAAGAGGAGGGGAAATATGTGAGAGAAACAACACTGCAGACGCCAAGGTCAGTGCAGAAGGAGGGGGAGGAGATGCTCCAGGCGCCAGAGCTGAGATTCCTCTGCAGCATATGGAGCAGACCATGGTGAGGCAGCTGTGCCCCTGCTGCCCATAGAGCTCCCCAGTGGAGCAAATATCCACCTGCAGCCTGCGAAGGACCCCATGCAAGAGCAGGTGGGTGCCTCAAGGAGGCTGTAACCCATGTGAAACCCACACCAGAGCAGGCTCATGGCAGGAATTGAGAACTCTTGGAGAGGAGCCCACGCTGGAGCAGGTTTGCTGGCAGCACTGTCTGTTCCCAAAGGACTGCATCCTGTGGGAGGGATCCACTCTGGAGCAGTTTGTGAAGAAGTGCAGCCACTGAGAAGAACTTGCGTTGGAGCAGTTTGTAGAGGACTGTCTCCCGTGGGAGACTGCACACTAGAGCAGGGGAAGAGTGTGAGGAATCCTCCCACTGAGGAAAAAGCAGCAGCAGAAACAACATGTGATGGATTGACTGCAGCCCCCATTCCCTTGCTGCTGCTGCAGGGGAGGAGGTAGGGAATTTGGGAGTGAAGTTGACCCTGGGAGGAAGGGAGGAGTTGGGAGATGTCTTTTAAGATTTAACATTTATTACTCATTATCCTCCTTTGATTTGATTGGTAATGAATTCAGTTGATTCTCCCAAGTCGGGTCTGTTTTGCCTGTGACAGTAACTCGTGAGTGATCTCTCCCTGTCCTTATCTCGACCCGTGAGTCTTTTGGTGTGTTTTCACTCCCCTGTCCAGCTGAGCAAGCTGAAGTCAGTTCACCTCTTGAGGTTACATTTAGGTAAATTTTCAGAGAATTGATTCTCTCAGAGACATGCAGTGGCGCTTACACTGATTACTCTAGCACATTCTTCATACTTGTATCTAAGGAGAAGTATTTAAGGAATTTGGTTAGCAGGCTTTGTTCTTACAAATATTTTTGCCTGCAGACACCATCATTGTATTTGTGTATTCTATCATTTCAGTGTCGCTTGTGAACTCAGTTCAATTAGATTTTTTAAAAACCTCAACTCATTACAAAATTCTTTTTCTGCATTTTGGCAATAGTAGAAATAGAGCGCAGTGCTGGGTTTCAGTGCTCCTATGCAAAGCCAAAATCCCACTTGCAGTAGGTGCTGCTTTCAGCTCTTACTTTTCATTTGTGTTTTAAAATTGCAGTAGTTCATATATATATATAAACTACTGCAATTTTATATATATATATCCATACGTCTATATATATCTATATATCTTCTTTTCTTTTCTGCAAAATTCATAGAAAACAGCAGTTTTGTCTACTGAGGAGTACAAAAATGTGTGTTTAATAGAAGGCCTGCGGAAGTAAAGGTACATACAGCCTGTTTCTCAGTGGCAAGAATAGAAACACTATAAAAAGGGAGCTGTACTTAAACTTTAGTTCTTTTCAGTTCATAAATCAGCCCAATGAACATTAAGACTCTAGGATATTAAACCTAGAGAAGGATGTGGAAAATAGCAATCTTCAGCAAATAAATGCTTATGTGTCGTGTCATCTAGTGTGTGGCTTTATCGTTTCAGCCTTCAAAATTATTGTGAGCATACCAGGTGTAACTGTTGCACCAGGTTTTTTTAAATGTATGGATTCCTTTGATAATCATATCAAAGCATAATGACTTTCTTCTTTTGCTACTTTTAAAGATCTCATCTTAAAGTGCAAACCACATCAGGATGTCGTGATATCAATAAAATGAGATGCATTCACAAACTTTTCTTGGAAATGCAGCAAAAGAAAATATTCAAGAACTTCTGCTGGGGGTCTTTTTTTCCTTTAATTGTATGCAGACTAGATTAAATACATTTTTTTTAATGTGTCAGCCAACAGCAGAAGGTTACAGAGGAGATGATCTTGCATTCTGGGAGGACCGTTTATAGTTTTTATTACCAGCCATATGTTGAGTTTTCCCTAAGTTCAGTGACCTCAAGAGTGTACTTTCTCCTGCCTGTTAATTGTCACTTCTGTCCTTCAGCTGGTTACTTACTTCATGTTGTCTTTTATACTTTTCCTGCAATCTGGCAGTGTCTAGTTAAAAACATCCTAACCTTTTCTGTGTTGCCTTAGAGGCCAAAGAAGTATTTATATAAATGACTTAGACTTCATAGTAAACTAGAAGCCACTGCTCACACAGATTTTGGAGTCAGTTTTGGAATTTTAAATAGAAGAGTGTAAAAGAGTGGCAGAGAACGCACAAGAAGTGCAAAGCATGAAATGGTGTGGTTTATTTCAAGTAAAGCTTTTCAGGTCACTGCATGATGCCAAATACTCAGCTCTTCAATACAAATCTGACTGTGGAGCTTGTCTTGTGCAAGTTGGTCATTCATGGGACCTCCATATCTGCTTTTAGGAAAGAAATACACATTTCTGTGTCTGGGAGAGGACCCCACATGTGCATTTCTTAAGTGTTGGTGGGAAAGGTGACGGAGGATCTTAATGTGATGAAGGCCAGAGCCTTTCTTTTTCCCACAGAAAGAGATTCCCTAAAGCAGAACGTGTTGGCAAGCGCTTTTTGCTTGTTAGGAGGTGATTATGTGTTTCAAACTTCAGGATAGGACAGGAGGTTGATGAAGAGTGGGCACAAAGGCTTTTCAGAATATACTGTTTATTAATGGGAAAAGCTTTCACAAAGTGGAATGACCCATGTTTAGCAGTAGCTGCATATATAATTATGCTGCCACTCAGACGCCTGAGGGGTTCATTTAATTACCGTTCATTCGTAGTCTCAAAGGGACTGAGAGTTCAGCCTAAAGCTCAGTTAGAGGTGTTGTGAGGGCTGTGCTCTGTTTTCAATTTGACTAATGAATTCTTAGAAGAAAAACATCTTTCTGAGACACTCAGGAGTGGGTCTGATGCTTTTGCAGGACATAACACTCATCTTACCTTAGCTATATTTTTTTATGCTATTAGATTAAACATATTTTTCCAAAATACTTTATTTTAATAAATATCTATATGCTAATGTGAAAAAACCTAAAACTCCAATAAAACCCTGCACAAAATCATGGAGTCAAAGTTAAATTTCTTGCTGTAATAATAGGGATAGCATTCCAAGGTTTCCTTATTCACTGTAGCACTAGGTATGTTAGGCCCAGAGGATGAAATTTTCAGAAGTGCTTAAGGGATTTAGTAACAGGAGTAAGTACCTATTGATTTCCAATGAAATGTATACTCTCGAAATTCTTTTGGCAGTTCCAAAATCCCAGCGTGCTGTCCAAGCGGCATTGCGAACCAGCCCTGTGGGCAACTGAAGTATTTCTCATCTCCCACTAGGACATCAAAGGGGCAGTTTCATCCTGGGTGAAATAGGATACTCAAGTGTGAATTTGCCAAATGGGTCCTTAAACCAGGATCAAGTTTTCAAAAAATTCCTGTATGATGTTCTGCGTTTAGCCTCTGCTCATCATGGAGTTTTTTTGACGTTATGAAGAGATGCTGCTTACCAGAACTCAAGAAAGCACATTTTTTATTCCAGTGAGAGAAAAACTGGTCATGCAGTTGAGTCAGTTTTGTGAAGAATTTCCTGGATGATTTTGGACAGTTCATTTTGGACCAGATGCTACTCCCTTGGGACATATTGCATTGTGCTGCGCTTTATGACTGCTCATGGTATAAGCAGAATTAACAGCATCTGGGTTTTAACATCCCCATTGCTCACACCCTGGAAATTCACTGCAAGGAATTATGAAGTAATCATCATCCCATAATTTTGTGTGCCCTAAGTGTGATGCTGCTTGGTGATGTTAGTTTGCAGAGGTTAAGAGCTGAGAAAGGGAAGTTCAGTTTTGCCCTGGATGTCTGCATTTCAAAATACAACTGACTTAAATTGGAACAAAAATCGAGTTTTTAATTGTCTGTGACAAAAAACTGTTGCATGTTGACTAATAAGTTTTAACATGGCTTACTCTGTAATGCCACAGAAGTATTTATAAATTTAAATACTCTTCAGAATTAAAAATAGATACATTTAATTAAAAAATATTGAAACAGGGCATTTAGTGTTTCCAGAACCTTCTTTTCACTGTGCTCACTAGAGGAAAAGTAACAGAGAGGTTAATCACAATTCAGCTCTGATTTGTTTGCATATTCTTTGTGGAGTTTGGTTGGGTTAAGATTGCTCGACTTCTCTAAGAAATGGGCAAAACATCTCAGGAAAGCTGATGACCTGTGCTATGATGAGAGCACATTTGGAGAATGCAGTAATCAAATATTAGCCTATCTATCTTTAGGAACATAAAGCGTGAAATACATAATTTTTACTTGCACAATAATTTATGTGTAGCATTTCCAAGAACATAATAAGTACTTTTCAGCTAAAAATAAAACAGATACACACTGATCTCTAAGGTCACAGCTAAATAACAGTGCATCTGTAGGAGTCCTGAAACCAGTCTTGCATGTGACTTTCAGAGGACATTTTACATCCTCTAGCCAGGCACATAAGCCAAGTACAGTGCTCTATTTACTTTTGAATGTGGGTAATACAACTACTGTTCCTCTTCCATCTTTATGGTGTGTCGTTTTTTATTCCAACAGTGGATCTCCTGAGTCTGTCTGCTGCATGTGATGCCTTGGACCAGCACAACCTCAAACAGAACGACCAGCCAATGGATATTCTGCAGATCATTAACTGCCTGACCACCATTTACGATCGACTGGAGCAAGAGCACAATAACCTGGTGAACGTTCCCCTTTGCGTGGACATGTGCCTCAACTGGCTTCTGAATGTCTACGACACGTATGTATGGGGGCTCAGGACATGGGAAAGCTCCAGAAGCTTTCCCAGTAGCAGAAGGGGAGAGGGAAGGTGTATTGGGCTGTTTGCCTCATCATGGTATGGGTGTCTTGGAGCTGAAAAAAAGGGCAGTTGAAGTGAAAGTTTAATAAACCTATTGGTTTAATGGCTGCATTTAGCTGAATCAGTACAGCTCCTGGTTAGGCTTACAATCCTGGATTTATTAAGCTCTGCAATGAGAGAGCTGGAAAACAACTTTTTAAGCAGGTTTTTGTGTTCAGCCAATTCTGTGACTGCATGTCTGTCCACAGTAGGTCATGAATTTACAGGGCTTTTTAATTTATTTTGGTAAAGAAGTTCAAGAGAATTATCAAGAAGCAACAGAATGAACACTGTATATATTCTTGCCTGTCTATGCCTCTGGATGTTAAACCTTTTCAAATATGTCCATTTTCTATAGCTTTCAATCTGTCATTCTTTTTCAAAGATGGAAGAGGGTCATTTCTTGTCTAATATGCTTACAACCCTTAGCTGTAAAAAGATTGGAGAAATATTTAATTCAAAATTTAATTTTAAAAAGTGTACCCATCAGTGTAAACTCAACAGACTAAATATACCTGAAGAAAATTTATGGGTGTTCCTTTTAAGTGGGTTAATAATGCTGCTCATAATGCATAGGCAAATTCCAACATATATTTGTAACCTCATTTTAGAATAAGCCGTTATGGGGAATTTTATTTTTAAAAAGTCAGTGGAAGTATTATATTTGTGTTTTTAAGGTTTTTATCAACCACTTTCAGTCAGACATGCTCATTACTGTGGCAGAATAAACATCTACCTATAGAATTGGAAGGTCATGGGAGACTTACTGTATTTCCATTGACATTCTGAACCATACTATTGTTAAAGGGCCATAATGTTGTTCTTCCATCCACCCTTTGTCACAGCAGTGAAGCTTCAGTGATCACCTGCAAAAAAAAAATTACAGATCATGTCTTCCTGAAGGATCACCTCCAATAAGTCTGTTTTTTGTTTCATCCCCTGCCACAGTTGCTGCAGTGTGAAGTGGATTACCCAGATTACATTATATTTCTTTTAGTTTACCAGTACTAGGGAATGGGACTGTATTCATTCAAGATCCAGGTTTTATTTGTTTAATCTGCTTTGGCTTTCACAGAACAGTGATCCACTTCTCAGTTGCTATGAACCATAAATAACATATAGATGAAGACTCCCAGTTAGTGAAAACAAAACATGTGCTAGGGATGTTAATCTATATCAGTCACATAAGAGGCAGAGAGGGAACTAAAGGTCATTCCACAGGCTGCTCCTAAGCTGAACTGTCCAGTTTAGATGTGGCATGCACTAGCCATGTCCAGTCTAGCTTTCCTTATGTTGCATTGTGCTGCAAGTACAACATTACAAATTATAATTATCTGCCTCCAGGCAATTCCCTGGGTATGCTGAGGAGCTGCATATTGCAGGGCACAATGGAACACAGAGGTGTTTTATGTATGAGGAAAGCTTGTAGCTATTTTACCAAAATTCAAGTTTGAATTACACTGCTAAGAGAGGTGACCTTGGGGTTACATGTGTTTAGTTTTCATTGTAAACTTAATAGGCAGAGATCAACCAAAGTGCACAGCGCTACCGGAGACATTTAATTAAATGTACTGCATCTTTACTTTTCTTATAATTGAAAACTGTCATTTGTAAAGATATTAATCAAATTCACAGTAAATGACTGATCTAATTATGGGCACAGCTCTGCAAATCCAGCACATTTCGGATTTGTTTTAATTGATCAGTCACTCATGCTCATTTGCAGTAGCATGCTAAATTATTGGTTTGACTTGGGAGGAGAGGAGAGTGAACTGAACAACTCATGATTCGTACAAGTTTCAATTTAATTGCCTTGCAGAGCAATCATTATTCTATATTCTTCTCTTGTATAATTTGCATGAGTCTGGTATTCATCAGGAGGAGTTTCTCAGGGCACAGATGATAATTAATTTGGAAAAGATGTGAGAGAGAGGAGTAAGAGGACCAGAGTGTGGAAAGCATAGGTAAACTATAAATGCTTATTTATGATGAAAACACAAAATTCTGTAATAAAAAGCTGCAAATTCTAAATCTGGCTTTGTCCACAGGTTTCTGTCTGTACCTTTTATAGGGTTTGCAGGGGACATGTGTGTGTAAATGAGCACCGCTGGCTCCTCAGCTCTTTCATAGGATTAAAAAGACCACATGCATCTTTACCTATGGTGCAACCTGATGCATGACCATGGCCTGCCTCTACATGATTTATCTTATTCCCAGTGGGGGCCTTACTGGTGATGCTTCAAAGCTGTTGATAAGGCTCTGCTTCAAAAATGTTTGGTTTAGGCATTTGCTTCCTGTTTTGTGTATGTCTTCATTTACGATAGATGTTGCATGTTTGAAATGCTATCAGAAACAAAATTCTGGGGGGGAAGCCAGCAACTGGAAGTAAATTGAGTTAAAGCAGATGACTGAGAGAAGATGTGAAGGTTTGTCACTGTGTGCCTGCAGCTCAGAGGAGGATGTTGCTCTCGCTGTCACATTAGAAAGCAGAAGTAGTAGCGTGGGCATGTTACAAGGCAGGAGTGAGCGTGAGGGGGAGGCTGACAGGCAGCAGGGGCTGGTTGGAGTGTCCCAGCCCCTTGGCACTGCACAGGAGAGGTTTGAGCACTGCAAGGAGGAGCTCAGAAACCACACCAAGGTGTTAATGGCATAACTGTACAGCCTACGTGCCTTGCCATGATTTCTAGGCAGGCTTTGTCATTCGCCTGAACATATTACAGGTGTCTCTGTCACTGCACACTGCTGGCAGAGGCTGCTTTTTTGTCCTTGGCTTCCTGTTGCCTTTTCAGGCAAGTCAGGGCACGGCTGACAGACAGTAAGCAAAGTCTTTCTAAAAATGACTCCTACATCAGATTTCTGGTGGAAGTAAAGCGATATTGTCTTTGGCAAAAGGACTGGTTTGCCGTTCTGTCAGGGACCTCATCTCCTCTGAGAATCACTCAGCAGCAGTTCATAGAGAAGCCTGTTCAAGGAAGCGTGGGGTAAAGACCTTTTACTCACTTTTCTCATAAAAAAGGCGACGAGTAGTTATTTCCGATCGAGACCATTTCGGGTAGGATTGATACAACAGCACAGTGTAGTTCAGCCATGCCTGTGAAGCCACAGCAATGTTTTATTTCTCATTTCTAGCTTAACTATTAGTTATTACCATCCAGATTGAGTGTTCTCTGTGAGATTTAATTTATGAAAACTACAATACTGGTTATAGTAAATTATGACATGAACGGATTGTATAATCAGCCAATGTTTCTTTTCCATTAGGGGTCGAACAGGAAGGATCCGTGTTTTATCTTTCAAAACTGGTGTCGTATCCCTTTGTAAAGCACACCTGGAAGATAAATATAGATGTAAGTCAATGTAATTATTTTGGGCTTACCTTATGTTTGTGTTCCTGTTTTATTCCTCCTGTTTATTTATTGAATAAACATTTAAATAGCATACAGGGACATTATTTTAGATATTGCAGATGCAAAGTGTGTTAATTTCTTTCACCTTGTACTTTTAAGTTATTTGTTCTCTGTAGTTTTAGGTAATTTAGCACTGTGGTTGCCAAACATTTTTGATCACACCCATCCCAGTAGAAAAATTTTTGACCATGCACCTCCAATAGATGTATATCTATTTATCAATTATGTACATCTACCACTGTACTAATGTATTGTCTACATTATAAAGCATACCAAAAGTAGAAAGTTAGGAAGGATGTGATAAAGATTAAATAAACACTTTCAATTGAATCTAGTATCTGTACAAAAAGTATTTCCTTACTGCACCCTAATGGATTGTCTTGAACACTCCCTGAGGCACAAGAACCCCTATGGAGACCACTGGTTCAGCACACTTTTATACACAAAAATCCATGTCTACAGGACACTTGCATTACACTATAAAATATATTAACTTTTAAAAATGATTCCAACATTGTGGTCTGTCTTATTATGTTGTGTTTAAATATAGTTGCTTTAACTAAATAAGTAAATTTTAATAAACAAATAGTAAAGATGTGCAATTTTTGCGTATTTTAAGAGACTAAATACTTGAAAAAATCCCACTTGCAGTCTCAGTTTTACCTGAGTAATGAGTCAGTTCACTAATGAGACTAGGATCCAGAAAAGAACTACTGATAAATGTAGTTCTTAAGAGTAACTTTCTTGTTGAATTAACTGGTATCACTCATTCATGCACTTAAAAATACCACTGAAAACCCAGCCTTTTGGGTTAGACCCAGTACCATAGCAGTTCTTCATCAGTTGTTATCATTTTATCCTCTACTAATGCAAGCTGAAGAACTCCAAAGAGAAAACAGACAGTACCAACAGCGGCGTCTGTGCATGACAATGTGTAATTGGATCAGATTTTAGGGCAATCACAATGAATGTCACAGTTTAGATTTCTAGATGTTTCATGTGCCTGTTAAGAAAAAGTATTCAGAAAATCTTTTAAGAAAATTACTCAGTACAGATATTTTTCAAAATGGTATTTCATTGAAGATTATCAAAGTTACAAAGGAAAACATTTATTCATAGTTTAGATTCTCCCATAGTGTGTGTGCACAGTAATGCATAACCTATTAAGTGTCCTATATCTTTGCTGAGGACACTTAATGTTTTAGTGATGGGGAGATTGAAAGCTGAATAGCTGTGGAAGAGGAAGGAATTGTGTCTGTCATGCTGTGGTCTGGCTTTGCCATCCGTGCTGAAGTTGCAGTGCAGTTGCCATTAGTATTGCTGCAAGTATGCAATGACTTGCACCTCTTACAATTTCTTGTCTTATTTGTTCAGCAGAGGAGAGTTGGTTCTGGTAGAGCACAAGTCTTAAGGCTTGCAGAGGTGATGTAAGCATTCATCCCAGAATTATTCATTATAAAACTAGACTTTGCAAGAGTGAAATTCATGTAATTAAAAAGTAATCCCTTCTCTATCTGTTCCTTTATTCCTTTGGAAGAAAACAGGTGTCAAAGCAGTGCTAGAAAAGTTATCTCAAGCAGTGCTGAAGCACCTTTATAATTGTATCCCTGGTGTTGGGTGAAATATTAAAGTAACTCCAAAAAAAGAGCATTATTTTATTCTAGTCTTACCTTGCTCTCTCTTTTTTTTAACTGTTGAAAAGTAAGGAGAATTTTTTCTGGTAATGTATTGTCAACAGAGATGTTACCAAATAAATATTTCATTTAATAATAACCTGTTTTTTTCTTTTTATTATGAATTCTATAACCTCCTCAATATATACGTAGTATAATTAATTCCCACCAAATTAAATTGAGCTTATGAAGGGATAATAATTCTGTCCTGTTGGAATTCTTTTCCAGAATGATGCAATAACAGAACATGGCTTCAAGTGACATTTTACTTCAGAAGTGAAAAATTATTTTAATATGAAAATTTCTGATGGATGGCAGTTCCACCATGCTGTATTTTTTTTTCTTTTATTTTAGAAGTTCTCTTGAATTAAAAGATCATCCTATATCAAAGTTAGGGAGCTCTTGTTTATCATTTTAACTCATCTGGAAGAGAAATGGATTCTCTGAGTTGTATGTTGATTGCTAAGACTTGAAAAGGTGCTCTATGTTGTATGAAATTATTTTACCATTAAACGTTATTTTTAAGACATCTGTGTTGTGGCTTGAAGGTCCTGCTGTTTGGTTAGCTAAATGCTTCTATTATGGGTAGTGACAGAGGTGCTTTGTTAGAGTGGCCTTTCTTCCCAGGTACAAGCCAGTAACACTATTAAGAATTACCACCAGACTCACATTTCACAGAAAAACCCCAATGTTTATGGCAAAAGAAGCAGCCAGATCGAGGTCATATTTGTGTTCACGTCCACCAAGGCCGTTGGCCGCACCTGCGAGCCTTGGAAACGATGCAAATCTGGGCTGCCTGCCCCATCCTGGTAGTGATGCTTGACCTCTGGTGTCCTTCTCCTTCCTGCAGACCTGTTCAAGCAGGTGGCAAGTTCCACTGGCTTCTGTGACCAGCGCCGGCTGGGGCTGCTGCTGCACGACTCCATCCAGATCCCGCGGCAGCTGGGGGAGGTGGCCTCCTTCGGGGGCAGCAACATCGAGCCGAGCGTCAGAAGCTGCTTCCAGTTTGTAAGTTCCTGTTGTGCTGGCTCTGGGTTTCCTCGTTGGTATTTTGTGTTGAGCTTGCCTGTACTCGCGAGGAGGATTGAAAATCTGGGATGAGGATTAGGGTACTGGGGGTCGTGTGATGGTAGTGGCCATTGGGGTATTAAATGTTCCTTTGGCAAGGTGTGTTTGAACTAGCTCAGACAGCAGGTAATTGTCACTGGGCCTTCTCTTGGAGCTGAACCCTGCAAACAGTGTAAGTCTTTGTTGCAGCAGCTGCTGGCTTTACGGTTTTCTATTTCCCAGCAGCAGATAACTGTTTATTGCTGCCATGTAGGTGAACAGCAGTAGTTTATCTGAATTTTGGGCATGTACCTATCGGTGACAGCCAAGTGCCCAGGGGAGGCCAAGTGCCCAGGCGACTGCCTGCAGTGCTGCCTAGGGGTGGGGAGGGCTCTGTGAGCTCCTTCTGCTCCTTGAATGGATAATGCCAGTTTTCTTTTAAAGAGTACTGAAAGAATTCCTGTCCTGTCTGTTGAGGAATGCACAGCAAACTGGAGGCTCTTTTTCAAACTTGTAAATTATTTAATCGGGGAAGGAAGAGAGTTAAGGGAATTATTCATCCTTATCATAACTAGCAGCAGAATGCACAAGATGAAGACAGCTGCTTAATGAAAAGGTAGAGGAGGGGAGGTAATGTATGGTCTGTGATTAACTCTAAATGCATCTTCTACATTACAATGGAAGAAAGCTCTTTTCCCATCTCCTCACTGTCCCTGAGGGATTTTTTTGTTTGCTCGGGGAAGGGGGGAGTTGTTTGCTTTTTTGCCTGCTGCTCAAGTTTCATTATGTAGTAGTTTCAGTTCTGTAGTAAGCAAAACACAGCAAGTGTTTTCAATGAATATCAATGCTTGGAAGTAGACTGCTTACACACAATAACTATGAAAAGAATCTAATTCTAAAATCACCACAAACTTCAGTTGTGATGAGACATTTACTTTCTGTATTTTTGACATTTCTTTTAACAGACTAATTCTACAGGATTTACATTTTACTGTTTCTGTCATTCATGTCTTGACCTTTTATAATTCTAATCTGTATTTTATGCCATTTCAAAATGAGTGTTTTGAGGGTTGTGTCCTGGGTGGATAACCCATGCTCATAAACTGCGCAGTAATGTTGATAGCTGTGTTAGACCCTGCTGGTGCTTTCAAGCCTTGACTTCCATGTTGGACTTTCAAGTGACACCAACACAAAATGATTGTGCAGCAAATCCATGGTGGGAATTTTGTACAAATGACCTTCCTCAGAAATTAGGACTGACTGGATGCTGTCATTTTCCCAAGTTAATGTCAACAGCACTTTAGAACACCATTGAAAAACTGTTAAGGAAAGTGACCTCAGAATCTGGCAAAACTATTTTTTTTTTTTAAAGAGGGCTGCCATTCTGTGTGTTTACAGTAGGAGTAAAACAATATAAAATCACAGTGATGAAAGACACCAACCCCATTTTTTAAAGCAGGAAGAAGACTCTTGGAGAAGGTCCCGTGCAGGTCTGGGAGTTGAACTCAGTGATTCTTGTGTGTTACTTCCAACTCAACTTATTCTGTGATTTTGTGATAACTGTTTATTTGAACAAAATGAGTTAGCAACATTGTCATTAGAAATGAAGGCATGCCAGCAGGCTGAACATTGTACCTCATCCAGCTGCTGGCATTTCTAGGAATCGCCCAAGCGCAGCTGGACTCAACCTTTGGCATGCTCAGAAATCAGAACATCAGAAAACCTGAGGTTTCCTTCTCTTACCTACACTGAAAAATAGATTTTCTTCTTACCTGCAGTAGGAGGAATGTCATGCTCTCTTTTTTCCTCTGGATGAAGCTTTATTTTAACTCTGAGTGCAGATTTGTTTCCAGCCTGGGCTGAAACAGAACAGACGATCTTCAGGAGAGACAGAAAGGGGGAGGGAGGCTGAGATGAGGAGAGGAGATAGAGGAATAGGTGGGATGGAGTCCTAGGGAGAGGAGCAGAAATCCAAACATAGGAAAAGCCCTAATGAAGGGGAGGGAGAAGGAATTAAGGAGTGGAAAATAAGGATGACTCCTAGGGAATGACAGTAAGAACAGCAGTAAGAATAATAGTGATGAAGGAAACAGTGTGGGTAGAATGAAGTAGGAAAGAAAGGAGCAACCAGGAATGGAGATGGGAAAAGAGATAAGAACTTCCCATGCGAAAGGGAGAAGGGGAACACTGAGACATTCTTTCTGTGTAGGATGGTGGGCACCAGGATCCACATGCTGGGGGACAGCACAGATGTGCTGGTAGGGGAGAACAAGAAACAGAGAGGCTGGAAAAGCTGGACAGCCAGGCAGTACTGCTGCTCCCAGCAGCCTTCTTTTACTGGAGTGAGATAATTCATTTTTGAAGAATATTGTGGAGGTTCATAGTTTACATTACTGCATGGAAACTAATTTAAGTCTTTCTTTGTACGCCCACGTTGAGGAATGCTTTTTCTTTAGTTTTGGTTTTTTTCTTCCCTTTTTTCTTCCTTCTTTCTAGTGATGATAAGCCAGCAATATAATTGCAGTCATGTCAGAGTTGCAACAATTGTGTGCTTCTGAAATGGTTTTCCCAGCTCCCTTAGGTTAGGTGCCCTGGCAACAGCCTTGTCTGTCTGCACAGCAGCAGAAAAAAAGGGGATGTTTACTGTTCCCAGAGATAACAGGGGAAATCTCTCCTGATTTTTGAAGGGTAAGTCCTTGGGAATGAAATTTGGGTAGGGAGGAGCCCAGCCCTGCTGTTGGCAGCAGCCTTGCCTGCTGTACACCTCTGCTCCTGAGAATTGGGCTGCTCCAGTTCTCCTGCTACTCCTCACTCCCGCAGCACTGACTTGTGCTCTTTGTAGTTTTCTTCATGTGTAGGAAGGTGCTGGGAGAAGTTCTTGGGAGGAGAAGGATATCGTGGGACTCATCTTTCCTATTTGGGGCAGGGGTGTGTAATTTCTTCTTTGAGATTTTAAAGAAAAAATACTTTTAAGTTTATAGAGCAAAGAGCTTAATCCAGTGACCACTTGAAGACTGTATAGTTCTGCTTAAGCTCAGAATGCATCAAAGCAATCTATAGATCCATGAAAAATTGAGTGAATTCAGTGCTGCTGCAGTGTGAAGGGACTTTCCTTTTAGTTCTGTGATGAATACATTTTTTAAGTAAACAGGATAGGGAAATGATATGGAGTGAAGGACACATGGTTTTCATCACAGTGGAAAATTATTAATATGATTTCCTCATATAGTGTAAACAGGACCTAGGAATTCACATCACTGCCTTGGATGAGTTACTGTGACACTGGAGCTTTGAGGAATGTGATGAGAGAGCAGAGTGCAGCTCAGATGAAAATGTCCCTTGCCATCTCTCAGTAAAATGTTGGATGCTTGGTTCTTGATAATAAAATGCTTTAAATATGCTTTCTTTCAAGGATATACTTGAATTAGAGTACTTGATGTTAAAAACTAGAACAGATGAAGCTAAGGAGTAGTAAAAGGTGTGCAGTTAACTCATACATGTATTTTAAACCTTATTTTGGTTCACTTTGATGAAGCAAAATATTTTAATATTCTGTATTGTATAGTCTTCATTACTAGATTTGTCCTTGATCAATGAATGATAAGGCAAGATCAGCCTGCTTTCTAAAACCATGGAAGTGTGTCCAAATCTGGTGTATTTACTCAGGCAAATAAAATCCAAAATAGAGCTGTTAGTCCTTTGAGGTGGCCTTTGGGTGTTACAAATCCTGGGCCAGGACCCTGAAAGTGACTTTGGCCACAAATGCTGTGATTTGAATTGGTTGGACAGTTGTTTCTTGAGGCATTGTTTATTGCTTTTATTTTCAGCAGTTAGGAAATACCAGTACTGTGTACAAATAACTATATATAGTTATATATACAAGTCTGTATGAAAATAACTTACAAGTACAGTGTTACCGCTGAGGGACTCAATCTCTTTTAAGAGATTCAGGCAGCCCTTGTTTCTATTCATAGGATATTTCTTCTGCTCCTGGCTCTGACAAGAGAGAGCTGGCCAAAGGGAACTAGCAAATCCTTCCTCAAGCTACTGTGCTGTAAATGTCATAAAATAGCAATTCTGGTTTTATTTCAGCAGGATTTTGTGAACCTGTGCCTGACTTTGGAGGCAATCTTGAAGAGTCCTACAAGTGAATTGCTTTCAAAAGCTATTTTAAAATGGTCTAAGGGGTGGGAATCACAAAGATGGTGTTCAAGTGTGGATGATATAAAACTACACTAATTCACTTCTGGATTCATGTTATTTTATTTCATTATTCTTTGTCACAACACTAAAAACACTGACTAGGGTAGTCAATGCAATCAAGTGTAATGCAGGAGTGGAAGACAAGGGTGAACAGGATTTGATCTCACTTTGGGGTTGCTGTTACTGGCTGCTCTGCATTTTTAGACTTTAACAAGTCGTAAGAATCCCATCCCTCAGTTTGATTTGTCCAAAACAGTATTTGCTAATGTAAAGCTTTCCACCCGGGGTGAAAAACACCATTAAATTAACAATGTTAATTTCTTTCCGGTCAGTTTCCTATACTGCACATAAACAGAATATAGCTAATCAGAAATGTTACCAGAAATTTCTGCTGTATTATCTGACTCAGTCCAAAAGCATGCCACATTGTTCATGTGAAATCCCAACTGTATTTTGTAGCATATTTTCTATTATGGACAGGCAAAGTTAATATAGCATAGGATTTTTTTTTCAACTCCTAGCTGGAGGAAGAGAGAGGGAAGAACAAAAAACTCATCTCTCAAGTATTGCGTAAAGATGCTAACACCACCCAACTTCCTATTTCCCCATTGTTTCTGCAAAATAAATACTGAAAAACAGATGTCTGGAACATGAAGAATTTGAATGTCCTCCATAACAAATTGTTACTTGTAAGCTGGAAAGGCCTTAATGAATTTTACTTTATGATTCACTCTGTTATTACCATAAAAATTGTGAGTAGCACAGAAATGTGTTCAAGAGAAGAACCATTAATATTCTTTACAGCTTGTTCTTGTTGCTTCAGATATGAAGTGTATGAATTCAGCCTTTTTCCCGTATGTAAAATCTTCAGCTACTGCCTTACTGGATTTAGAGATTATTAAAAAAAATGTAATAGCAGCTCTGGAGACAGTGGAGAACTATCTGTCCTATACTGTCTGACCCTGACCAGCTTTTCTCCACGTGGCTTTAAGTCTTCATGTAATATAATTCAGAACCAGTTCTGATACATTTTAATGCACCTAATCTCTCTGAGCACAGGTTTTGTACAGCCGCCATACGGAGCTCTGGGCAGGCAGCTATTGGGACTGCTGGCAATTGACAGTGGCTGCAAAATTAAAATAGATCTAGGGTGTTACAGAAAGTCTTTCATTGCTGCAGCATTTTCCCTGCAAATTCAAAGCAGCTACAAGTGGAGAGCAGCGCTTTGAGCGGCTCATTCTTATTCTGACTGCAGCTTGCACTGCAGCATTTCCGTACACCTCATGTTTTTCTATTAGGAATGGTATATTAAAGAGATCCTCTTAATTTTTTTTTTTTTTTGAGGCTTAGAGGATCTCTGTATAGAATGTGTAGTCTGCCAGGCAGGGTAATGGTTTGCCAGTGTAGTTGCTGGCTGAAGCTGAGTCCCTGAGTGAGTCACGGAAAGCCTCTCCCCTGCCCCTTTATTGCCCTGCCTTCCAGCTGCAAGTATAGATGGTCATATTTTATAAACATGCCTTTCACTTAGAAGTTTCAGAATTAATTTAATTCAACTGAATTCACTGATGTACTGTGGCAGAAGGCAGTATTCACTTTTCTGAACAAATCCTCTTGCCACTGTTGCCTGGACTTTATTGTGCTTTTGATTTTCTCTTTTTATTTTGGGGGGGCCTTCCTAAATTCTGCAGCTACGAGAAAAAAAAAGAGAACTGGAGTTTAATGCAGAAGACTTCAGAAGTATTTCAGTGTGTATTCCATTTAGTATAATCTTTCTGTGAATATCAAATTGTGAAGGACTTTTTCTGAATAATTGTTGATAGGTTCTGATTTGATGCTTTTACCCCAAACATTCAAAAAAGAATATTTTTGACTATACTCGAAGTCCATGTATATGGATCCCAAGTGTAGTCATAGGAGCTGTTGGATGGTTTCCCAAACGAGCATCTCAAGAAGGAAACTGTTACCAAGAATCTTTGTTTCTAATGAACTAAAGTCTTGCAACAGCATTTTAAGTCAATTTTAATGCAATGCATTATTCAGGGCATATTACAGGGTTGGTATTTCACATCTTTTTTGTGGATCTCTGTCTGGGAGATGGCATTTTTCTTAGCCTTCGAATATTGATCAGTTAATTTGTTTGTCAAGGTTATAAACAGTGTTAGAATTGAAAGAAAACAAAAACCAAAACTACAGCTAATTGGTTTTCCCTATAGCTCTCTCTCCTGCAGATCAGTTGGAATACCTTTTTTCTCGAAATTCATTGTTAGCATTTTTAGTGGAATAAGGTTTTAGCTAGGTTATACTAAACTCAAATTTCATGAGAAACTGGAGAAGTAACTGAGAGCAAGCATAAAAATCCTCAGCACTCAATCCTCTATTCATCTTGGTCCATGTACATGATACATTAATGGTTATTATTTATTTAAATGCTTCAAATAGATTTGGAACCACAAAGGATGACAGTCAGCTTTGTGAAGTTTAAAATATAAAAGACTGGCCCACTGAGAGCTGTATTTGAAAGCCTAGAGAAAAGGGAAAGCAGAGGATTTAAATATATTCAGACCATAAATATGCTGTTGCTGTGGGTAGCATGGAAGGAAATGGCTTGAGGAATTGCAATTAGCATGTGGTGATGGCTTAGAGAAACAGAGCATGATGTTGTCCCTCTTCATCACTGGGGCTGTTCCCTGTGCGGACACATCCTCCCTTCTCCCACCCTCTCCACCAGAGCCTCTTGAGGCTTCCACCTGATCCATCACCTCCCTTTCAGCACTGAAACCATCTCCCAGATTCTCAGGTAACCAGTTTTGGGCAGGCTTCATGACACTCTGCACGACGGAGGGCTGTTTCCTGTAAACACTGACTCTGTCGTTCCACAGTTTTCCTTTAAATCCCTTTTGATGCTCCTTGCCTTTGTTCTGCGCTGCTCTTTGCAGTGTCCAGCCTGCTGGTGCAGTGTGACCTCTACCCATGCACAGAGATCATTACTGTCCCCTGTTTCCTTGTGGTTTTTATCTCTTTTGCCATACTGTGCATGGTGCCTAGCACAATGGGATTTGGCTCTGTGACTGAGCTACCTTGAAGTTACCATGGAAGAGATACCTGAAATGTCACAGTGGTTGGGATGAGATGGGAGTGCAACAGAGGAATGGGTTTGCTGGGAAGTGTTCGTAGGCTCTTCTGCTGCTGGCAAAGAGTTGAGTGTGGGATGTAGTGGAATATGAGAATCGTATTTTGTGGGACAGAACTGTATTGTGTTTGCAGTCAGTGATGGGAAACTGAAAGAAGATCTGGTGAGAAGAGAGGGTTTGAGGCAGTTAAGGAGAAAGAGAGTTTACATGTTCAACAACAGGCTTGAGAGAGATTTGAATGATTTCCTTACGTGTGCATTGTGAAGAAAGGTCAGTGTGATAATGAAAGATGTTAAGAGGAAAGGAATTTTGATCAAAAGACATGCAATTTTTAGGGCTTGGATAACAGTTTTCAGAATAGGTGAGAACCAGTGCTATGCAGGCTCAGATAAGAGAGACAGGGAATGTGAGATCAGGCATCAAAGGTGATCCTTTAAGTGGATGATTTTCTCTGTGAAAATGGTACATGGTAGTGCTGTCTATTGTAATAGAGAGAATAAGAGAAAGAGAGGTTTGAAATATTAATAGTAGTTTTCAGTTCCTGGCTTGAAGGCAAGATCCTGTGGATTCTTTATTTTTATTTTATTTTTTTAATGAATAGTTGGACTGGGGGAAAAGCTGGAGTATATTCATGGAAGTGATATCGAGCTGACAGGAAGCAAACAGCTTGAACTGTTAATTAGCTGATGAGTAGACATCACTCGTGCTCAGCCCCTGTCATTTTTCCCCTTGTGTTACAGGCCAACAACAAGCCAGAGATCGAAGCAGCCCTTTTCCTGGACTGGATGAGGCTGGAACCACAGTCCATGGTGTGGCTGCCTGTCCTGCACAGGGTGGCTGCTGCTGAGACTGCCAAGCACCAGGCCAAGTGTAACATCTGTAAGGAGTGCCCCATTATTGGATTCAGGTACAGACTCTCTCCCTTTCACCCACGTGTGCTTCTGCTTGGTGGATCAAGAGCTCTGCCTGGCTCCAGGCAAATCAGGAGCTTCATTTTATCGGCATTTTGTTCTTGGAAAAATAGTTGTGATGGGGGCACAAGAGAGAGTGGCACCTAAACTGAGTATGGTGCTGTGAGACTTGAAGAGGACAATAGTCATTTCTCGGTTAAGATATGGCACTTCCTCTGTGTCCCAATCTTTCCATGCCTCAACAAAAGCATTATTGGATTGCACAACTAACACAATTTGCCTTACATTCAGTGTGCCCTGTGCAGTTGCATTTTCTGAATTGGATCCTAATGAATTGCTTTCTGTCGTAGCATAAAGCAAGGAAGTGCCTTGAAAATTCTCAGGCATGTAAAAGCTACATGTGCGTTTCTCAGCAAAAGAATGTTGGTGGAACATTAACCTGGAGTGGGGGAAATGTTGCTGGTCTATTTAAACATCTGGATTGACACCGTGGTTACTATGGCAATGAATAAGTCCCTGTGTTGTAAAATGGCTGTGTGTTGGTGTGCCTGTTGAGAAGCCACTTCAGGGCTAAGTAAATACTCACTTTCAATTACGCCTAGACTTGTTTTATCACTTTGCTTCGCAATAGCTGCTTTGTATAGTTTCTGCCTTTTTTACACACAGTCTTCTTTTACTAATGGCATTTCTCCTTCTATGTTATTGTGTTGTTTACAAAGAGCTTTCTGTAATTTTGTTTCTAAAACCCAGATAGGTAACAGCAGCAAGCAGTGCTACACAAAAAAGCCATCATTTTGCTCTAACCTGCAAGCAGATGAATGTTGTTTTTATGAGTGTAGTAGGGCAGTGCTTCCTGCTACAGTTTCACAGGCAGTGGGAAATGGGCGAAATTATGAAGGTATTTATTACTTTGTTTTGAATCTGAGGCTGTTGCTCTAATAGTCTAAATTCTTTTCCTTTTGCTTTTTATTCCCCATGAATATCTTAACTGGAAGGTGATAAGTATTACTGAGGAGGAGCTATGGATTGGATGTAATTCAACACATCCACAAAGTTTAATTTTCCCATTCCCAGATACAGTTTATGAACTACTGTATTACTTACACAGTTTTGTATAAACCAGCCAGAGACAAGTAGGTGGAATTGAAAAGTGCAGCCCTTGGAAATATCAAAGGATGGCAAGTGAAAGGATAGTCTGTTGTAAGCACTGAGAATTCGGGAGGTGGACACTGGAGCTCTGTGTTTGTGTCTAATTTTACTTGACTGATCTCATCTGTCTCTTAAATTTATATAACAAATCTATTATCATGATAGTAGAATCTGTCTGTCAGAGATATTTTTCTCTGTCTTTGCAAGTCATTGAAACCCTGTGTACACACTTGACAAAAAGATACTGTATTGGAAGACTTTTAGAAAGCTAATACTGTGCACCCAGTTCATGTAAAACAATGTTCTTTTGAGGTCGTTGTGGCTGAGCTGCTTCGTGTATTTGGAATAAGACAACCCTTATGCCTCCGGCTCTTTCAACCACTTCAGCACAGCAGATACAACAGTTAGCTGCCTCATAGAGCTGATGAGATTAAATAATGGCCCAAAAGTGCATTTGGAGTTTTGCATGGATGGAATGCTCCACAGGAAAATTGTTTTTATAGAGTGCTAGGAAGGACACGAGGGGGTTGCCAGAGTGACTTACGGAGAGGGCTTTACTTTCTTGAATTTTCCTCCTGGAGGACATTCTGTTTTAGAAATCATGAAGAAGAGCAAAAGATCTGAAGTTAGTGTTATAGTAATAAAAGGTGTGGTAGTGTCTTTCCTATGTTAAAGGTGACTGAATGTGTAAAAATCTTCACTGTTGCCCAATATTAGAAATTTTTTGAAGATTGAGATCTTTGACAAACATCTGAGGCAGCATTACCTGTCCCTCAGGGCAGAGGAGCATTGTTGGGCATTGCACACCGTGTGACATCTCATGGAAGAGAATTTACTAACACAGCAAACTTGATGGGCTGATACATACAAAGCTCTGAATCTGTGGTTGTTTTTTTTTTTTTTATCCTCTTTTAGGTACAGAAGTTTAAAGCACTTTAACTATGACATCTGCCAAAGTTGCTTCTTCTCTGGCCGTGTTGCAAAAGGTCACAAAATGCACTATCCCATGGTGGAATACTGCACACCAGTAAGTAACTGTTTTACTGACCTGTACTATCCCTTCTTATGTAGAAGGGAAAAATTTCTTTTCCTATGTGCAAGGTAATGAAGCATTAGGACTGCTTTTCTTCCCTCTCCCATAATTAAATCTCATTTTATATACTATACATGCCAGCAATTTTCAGTGCTTAATGAAGGATACTCCAATGGTTTGAAGTAAACTGAAGTTCATTGTTGGTGCAGTTCTGTGTCGTAAGGTGTTGTGTGCTAATGACTTGTTCCATGTTCAGTGCCATAGCTCAGGAAGCACGTGACCTGTGCAAATACTCATTCATATCTTGGGTCCCAAACTTTTCTCCGTATCAGTGTGTGACTTTTTCCCCTCCTTTCCTCATCAAGTTGCCACTTCACTTGCTTTACCCTACAACACTATGGTTGCATTTTTAAGTTCTTCACTATTTCGTGGTACCTTTGTATTGCATGATGATATAAAGTGCCAGGGAAGTTCTCATGGTTGCAAGGTAGATTTCATTAGTGAAGGGGGAAGCCACAGAGCTCAGTACAGGGTGCTGCAGGGATGGTGTAGTGAGGGTCCTCACCCTTCTTTCATGGCTCTCAAAATAATTGGTTTTGCATAAATGGTTCTTTCATACCTGATAGCTGGCAAAGGAAATCATGCATTTCTCTGTCAGTGTGCTCCTTTTTCTTTTTGACCTCTCAGGACCCATGCAAAGGGGCATAAATCAGAGGCGCTTTCAAGTTAAACTTCCACCACATAGCAAGATTGAGCTTTCAGCCACCTTTGCTATTGCTTGTGTTGGTCTTGAAGCAGTGCACTCTGGTCAGCATTTTCGGGTGAGATAGGGTTATTCCTAGTTTTTCATCTGCTGGTAGTCATAAATGGTGAAAATAAAGCATCAAAATTATACTCAGACTAGCCTCATAAAATTATATGAACAGTCTTTAAATCTTCATCCAAGCAAAAAGGCATGGCTAAAATGAAGTAAAGACTCTCAGCTTTTCTTAGAGACCTAAAAAGGAGGGAAAAAAATTTATGCCCCTAAAATATTTTAGTAAAGCAAGCCCAGAATTTTTGTTAGCTTTAACTTACGGATAGTTACTTGCATTATCTGTCAGCTTTTGCCTTTCAATGGCAGTATTTCCTGGGAATCTCTGCAAGGGCAACCAATGCACATTTGCTGGCTCTTTGTCAGTATTTGTTGGCTGTGGTTTTCAGCACTGTCTCCCAGGGACTGAGGTTGCTGGAAGGGCGATTTGCCTGAACTGCTGCACAAGTCAGAGGGAATCGCTGGTGCTGCCTGGGCAGGTTTGAACAGACTTCTCCATTGCAGGCATTCCGAGAGCAGAATCTCATGATCTGAGTTGTAGGCAGGGTGAGTGAGTGAGTGAGTGAGTGAGTGAGTGAGTGAGTGAGTGAGTGAGTGAGTGAGTGAGTGAGTGAGTGAGTGAGTGAGTGACTCCCTGGGAGCCTTCTTTCCACCTGCAGCTGAGCCCCTCCTTCCTGGGCTGACGGTGCGTTTGCTTTGCACTTTGCCACTCTTATTCTTGCTAAGAAACAGCATAGGAGATTTGTGAGTGGTGAACAGAGTGCACAAGTCAGTATCTTTCAACTATTTTCTTACCCTTTTGATGTGTTTTGAGGAAAGAGAAATAAAAAAGGATTACGAGGCGCACCCACAGCCTGCAGCAGCTCATTGCAGTGCTGTGAGCAGCAGGTTTGCCTTGTCCCTGAAAATAGGGATTACTGAGAGGTGAACATGGTGGTGAGCAGAAAACCTGCCAACACGTCCAGCTTGCTGGATCAGAATAAAGAACCATTCACAGCCAGTGGATTTTTCCCTGAACTCCAGCAACCCGTGCTAATGTGCTGTGCCTGGCTGCACAAGCAGCCAGCTGAATTAGAGAAGGATTAACTGGGCTGGAGGGGGAAGTGAATGTGACACACAGCAAGCCCCACTCTTTTTTGTGTTGCTGCTATTGCAGAAAATTTACCCAGGTAGTGGGGGACTGAACATCCACTGAAGCTACGTCTAGTTTGTAATTGTTTTCTAAATGAATGAAAAAGAGTATGCAGGTGGCAGAGCATTTATCAGTCTTTCTCCACACTAATCTCTCACCTTAAAATGCATTTTGGCAGACACAAGACATGTGATGCCTTCTTTGCAACAATTTGATGTGCACACTGAAGTGTTCTGATATTTTTATTCTCCCTCCCTCTTAGTATCAAGAAATTTTTGAGCACTGTGGTCTTTAATTCTGCTTAGGGGAGTTTTGAGAACTCATGCTAAGTACCTGAGGGATGTGGTAATTTTCCCTCTCTTGCAAAAGGTTGAGTCAGAATAAGGGCAAGGCAGTTGCCTGGTTTTCATTTAGACAGAAAAATTGCAACAATTATTCCTGAAAGCAATACATCTCAATTTATTGTTCAAAGAGATAGGGCTTTTTAAAGAGGTTTCAAACAGAGCATAGAAGACAACTTATAGACTGAGATGTAAATGCAGGGTGATTTTTCTGTTAGGATTTAATGAACAGTGACACACGAACATAAAAAATACCTTGTTGGAGGAAAGGGTGTCAGACTGATAGACCTGTCTACATCTAGGGTTTCCAGTTGGGGCTGAGGTCTGGGGAAGGGGGTCAGCAAGGCACTTTCTTAAACCAAACTGGGAAAAGTCAGCTGGTGGTAAAGCTATTTTTATGTGAATAAAAAGAGATATTTCTTCTGAAATAGCTTGATTTCAGAGTAGTTTTGGAACATGCTCAACCCATCTGCCTATATGTTGCTTTGATTTAAGAGAGCTGGATGCTGAAACTCCACTGTTTCTTCCTCATAAACCAGTTATGCTGGGAATTTTGGTCTGGATCATTTTACTCTGAAAATCATATGTAATAAAATATCTGTGGAGTAAATCAGAAGGTTTGGTTGAAAATACCCTCCGTTTATCATCTTGTCCGTGTAATAATCACGTAATTCTTTGCCTTTCTTGTGTTCCTTGAACATTTTTTAAATGCCAGTTGGATCATATGAGAGGTGCCTGATGCTTTTAGTTGTCACTAGAAAATATATTTTCTCCTTGGGATTTTTGTAGTACCAGCTAGATTGGGATGTTTCTGTGCAAACACAGCATTTTGCTGTTTGGTCGTCATGGAAAAGGTTCAAGGGAGAGAAGGGGGAGAAGAGTCCCAGGAAGGCTGAAGCAAAGAATGTTTCATTGCTAATACCTGAAAACACTTAAACCAAATTGCAGTCCAATGCAATAGAGGGTTCTCAACATCAAAAATAGACAGGGCATTAATAAATGGTTATAAATGGCACAGGTTGAGACTAAGACTGAAAGCTGTGGTTTGTCTATTTATACCAAGATTAAATATTAAAAGTTTTTTCTGTTTTCAGCTGATGTGCTCTGTGTGCTCTCTTGATGACCAGCTGGTTAAGAGCTCCCCTGGCAGGCATTGCAGATGGAATTCAGCATAGGGAATTCCCTCCTCCAGGGGCATGGGCAGGGAGCCACTTCAATAAATCTCCTTTCTGGAGTCTTCTGGGTGGTCTGGGCACACTTTATCCCTTCCTTCCCAAAATGTCTTTACTTCTGATTAATTTAAGAAGGGATACTTAATATTACCAAACATTATCTCAGTTTCTTGAAAATACAGATGCTGCTGTACTGGCTCATAGGTTCTGCTGTGTCACATCTCTGCCAGTCATTGCTTACACTGAATTTTCCTGCCAGACAGACTCACCAGAAAGGGAGCCAAATATTTTCCAGCTTTACATGAAGCTCATAGGTGTCATAAGTACAGGGATAATATTTGCCTTTTCTGTTAATGCTTTTCAGTCTTTCTGCAGGGCATCCTTAATTTTTCTGTCTTTTAAAAATCTACATATCTATGTTGGAGCAGTTCTGTGATGGTTGGCTTAACTGATAGGTTCCAGCACGTCCCTCTCCTCTATGCAGAAGGCAAAGAATTCAGTGAAAATGTCAGAAAGATTAACTTTTCCCTAATTTCTTTCCTTTAAATTAGATAGATTGGAGAAGCAATATTGTTATGTGGGTCAGGAGGAACTTAATTTACTGTAAAAGATCAGTACTTCAGAGTCTAGTGTTTCTGCAAGGTTCAGAGAAGGGAGTGCAGCCTGACTGAAGTAATTGAAGTCTTACATTAAAATTCATCAGAAAATTTCCCGGTTCTTCATCAGGCTCTCAATAAGTCTTGCATCTTCACAGCAGACATCCTTGAAACTCTTCCTGACTCTTTCTGGTCTTTCTAAATCTATGTTGTGCTCCTCTGCTGGTCTCTACAGCAGCAAGGGAAGCTTGCTGCAGGCAAGGGAGTAGAAAACTTCATGCAAATTGTTCTCTCCTCAGAGTATGGATCTTAAATGCCTGCTAGCTCCACATTGAACAGGTGCAGGAAGAAATAACTGATCTGAGAACTTTCAGCAGCTCTCACCTGCTTTTTGTTTCCCTTTGATCACAATATTACGGCACAGAAGGCTGAGGAGGGAAACTGGAAAGAAAAGGTGCCTAGAGATTTTCATAGATTGACAAGTCCATGAGATGGAGATGCCATATGTGTGGTAAGATTTGGGATCCAGGCAGTGAAGCACCCAGCTGGACACGTGGACTGGCTGTGTGCCCTCCACTACAGCCATTTTAGTGCTGAACCAAAAGCAGGCAGAGTCCCCCCACAACCAGGTGAGGAAATGACAAATTATTGTCTAATTATTGCTTGTCTTCTTGAGATCACCTGAGCTGAGACATGAGCCTGTCAGGAGGATTTGAAACTTCTCTTTCCCTCCTTCCTCCCCACTAGCAGTGTCTGTGTAGTGCATTGTAAGGTGACAGTGATGGACAAATAAATTTTGCGAGTCTGGGGCTGAAGCTGTTGGCAGCTCTGCTTGGTGTGATCACAGCTCTTCCAAGTGACCCAGCAAAGGAAGAGACAACTGAAAAACAGTGACAACTTCATGAAAGATGATTTCATTGTGATTTGTGGCTTTCAGACAACTTCAGGAGAAGATGTCCGTGACTTTGCCAAGGTACTAAAAAACAAATTTCGAACAAAAAGATATTTTGCAAAGCACCCACGAATGGGCTACCTGCCTGTGCAGACTGTCTTGGAGGGAGACAACATGGAAACGTGAGTAGCTCTGAAGTATCTTAAGTAGCAATTCATTTGGTACACTATTTGAGCTCCCCAGCTGGTGCCAACTCCTCTCACTTCCTAAACCCATAAAGCCTCTTTATGTCTTTTATTTCTGTTTACCACGCCTGGCAGGAAAACACAAGCTGGGCTTCCAGTTGCCATTGCCTTTATCTGCTTTCACCTGTCCTTATACAGGAACTTCAGCTTCAGTTATCAAAAACAAAAAAATACTCACAGTCTTACTGGCAGTTTTACAGACTCTTAAGTTTGATGCACAATTAGGAGGCTAATGATACATTCATAAAATTTTTATTTTCTTCCAAACGGGTATCTTTCCTTGGTTTTATTTTTTGAATTAGGCTACAGTGTTTGTGACCTTCCTAGATGATTTCTTCTTTTATCAGCCTATAAATTTAGTCTTACTGAATGACTTTGATGTCTTCACAGAAAAAAAAAGCAGTAATGATGCGCATGGAGAAATCAATGACCTAACTCAGTTCCCTTTGGTTTTTTACACATTTAATCAGTTGCTAAATGGCAATTGCACGCAGCTTGTTCTCGCTCTTTCTCTTTCTCTTTTTAAATTTTAGATTTCAAGGTTTTTTTCCTCACTTTTTGGTTGATTGCTCTTCACAGCCATTCATGTTGGTCTGTTGGATTTCTGCTTTTTAGTTATTGTGACTTTTTTTTTTAAACTTTCTGTAATTATTTTGCTGCTGAGTTTCTTCTGCCTTTCTCTTCACCTCCTCATTTTTTGTCTTGCAGTCCTGTTACTCTGATCAACTTCTGGCCAGTAGATTCTGCGTGAGTACTTTTGCTGAAGTGTGCTGCTGCTGCTACTGCTGCTGCGCTTCCTCACTTTTTCTTTTTGTTTATTTCTTTATTTAGTTTTACATGAGATCATTTCCTTCTTTCTTTATGATTATTTCCTTTGATGCACTCTCTGAAGGAATGTTTTGATCCCAAATGAGTAGAATGACATAAATCCTGGAATTTCCACCAGTAATGAATTTTGTACTGTACTCTTTCTGGAGTATGTATTTTTCATCGAATTAACAGGGGTTTCGTGCAGACCTACTAATGCTTATCAAAGTTTGTCATTTAAAATCCTGTGTTTCTGAATAAGTGTTGATCCCTCTGAATGTATGCTAAATGCTTTTTGAAAGACAGAGATTGAACTTGATATGGATGTGATTCAGTTACAGGAGTGACACAGTTTTGCAGATAAAGCTATAATTTGGTTTTATGTGCAAGGGTGCACACTGGAGTGCCCCAGTTAATCCAGAGCTCACTGGATATTTTGTTACAGTCTTTTAGATACATTCAGATTTGTGAAGGCAGATTGAAATGGGGAAATGTTTACTGTATTTTTTCAGAAGTTAAAAAAGCAGGAATTTTCAGTTGTGGAATAGATTTTCATTCTTGCACCACTCCAGCACATGCATTGTCTGACTGTTGTAGAAATAGCCTCAGCATTAACTAATGATAGATATATATTTACCATTGTGGCATTTGCTACTTCTAGTGTTACACAGATGCTTCTAGAATAATGTTAAATAAGGATTAATTTTAGTTCACATATTAATAACTAACGAGAAACTAATAAATAGACCTTTTATATTTCTATATGGTGAATTGTATATGGCTTGCACCTCCATTGGACTTTTTGTAGAATAAACAAGAGTGAAATGTATACATTGGAATATTGATTTATAATTTTCATTGGGAGCACAAACCCTTGGGAAGCTAAGGGAAGTGCTCCACTCTAGGAAATTTAAGTGACTAAGAAGCACATGTAATACATCCAAACCTCATATGGCTGAGAATTCACCCACAGAGAATGCCAAAAGTCTGGAGCCAGACTGGAACAGAGGGGCTTTGAGCTTGAGGATGCACTTTCATAGATGCAACTATGGATCTAGATTCCTTATATTTCAGAACAATTGCAAAGTTAAAAGTAGCATTCGAAGAAAGCTTGGATCATGTGGAATGGCATCGCTGTGTCTGACATAACATGAAATCAAGCTGTCATAACATAGTGATTTCTAGGTACTTACAGTAATAACACTGTGGTGTGCCTACACTGATAGCTTCACACCAAAGGTTTGCTGTTATGTACTACAGGGACTTTAACTCACATGTAATACTTGAGAAAACTTGAGAAATATTGAGGAGCAGGATTTGTGCATAGAGGTTGCACTTTCTGTCAGACTGACTCAGGTATCTTCTGGAACATAATCCTTCCATCTGGTCTGCCAAGGAAGCAGAAAAATAAGAAATTAATAGTGGCTGGAAAGAATTGCCCTTAATTTTGTTCTGCTAACTTTATTTCTTTCCTTCATGCTATAGCACTTGACCTGCAATTCAAGTTACTGAGCTACCCAGGTTTAAAGCTGTTTCTCGGTTACAGGGTGATTCCAGCTTCAGCAGACAAACCAGTTATCACTTTCCCATGTTTTCTAAACTCATGCCTTTTTCTGGTGCTCTCATGCCAGTTTTCTGGTTATCCTTAAAGTGCCTCAGAAAAGCATCACCTGGCAGCACTCAGCAGTGCTAGTGCTGTTCTGACACCAACATGTGGTATACATGGAACTGTTTATAAATAGTTAATATTTTTTTTGTTGTTGGAAGTTAATGGTTTTTACTGCTTATTATCCAGTATTATGCCCAGATGCGCTGCTTGCCAGGCATTAAAGGGACAGTTCACCAGTTGTGAGAATTTGTATCTTTTTACTTGAACTTGTGATGATACAATGTGATGGTACAATGATACAATTGTGATGGTACAATGATACAAATACAGTTGTTTCTACACTTTCAGGAGGCATTAACTAAAATGCTGAACAAAGTACTCGAATCCTGCCGGCCAGGTCTCTGGGGGTGCAGGGAATTTCAGGAAGGTGGTGTTTGCCACTTGGTCACCACTTGACTCGACTAGAATTCCCAGGCTGCCCCTGCAGACCCCAGCTTAAACAAGGCAGCTGTGGAGCCCTTGTAAAAGGGATGGTTATCTTGACTAAATATTGGCTGTGTCACTCAGCCTTCCTGCTGACTGTTTGAGCTGATTAGGTGTGCTGAGTATGTGTGCTCAGAGAGGAAGGACTGTGAGCTCTAGCACAGGTGGTCACTAAGAGTATGTAAAATACAGCACAGTCATTCTCAAGTTTGCTCAGAGACTGGCAAAAGTACCTCTGAGCAGCTAAATTCAATGCAAAGCAGTGCTTCTCTAGCAGGTTTGCTTTCTTAAGCAAACTTCTAAAAAGCTCTTTGAGGTGTATCTCCATTGCAGTATGTTCTGAAGCAGAGACAAACCTGGAATTGTAGCCTCACTTCATGCTTGAAGCTGGCAGAATCAGCTCCAACAAGTTATAAAATATCATATTGTCTTTTAAAAAATACATATTTTTATATATATTACACAACTTGGTCACTTCTGAAGCTGCAGCATAATTTCAAGGCAAGGATATATTCATGCAGTCAGGCCTGACTTTTTGCCATGTAGTGGTGCAAAAAGAGATATCTCTTTGCCCAATAGGTCTCAAGTAAATGCTGTCCCTTCTTTCATACTGGTATAAATACATGTGTAGTGCCAGGGCAAGAGGCATTAAGAGAATGATCCAACTCAAAACTGAAACTACTTTTAACACGTATTTCCTAGTCTATGCACAGTATTGGCATCAACGTGTGTGTGTGTGTTGGAAACAAGACCTTCTTTTGCATTGATGGTACTGGTTAAGACCAGCTTAACATCTTCACATCTGCTGTGTGACAAAAAAATAGAAAAAATGAGGGGAACTTCAGTTTATCAGAAAACCATTGTAATCTTGCTCTGTGATCCGCTGCTCTAAAGAAATTTCATCCTTTCCCATCCCTTCCCTGCACGTTTTTACACAGAATGAGTTATCAAGTCACAGGGAAGCAGTTGCCCATCCACTGACTCTCTGCTGCACTGAGGAACTCTGTGAACTGAATATTTGTCCTCTGGTGTGCTGTAGTAATGCTTGAATATGTGATGAGTGAAAGTAGAGGCCAAAGCTCATTTCAAAGACAAAATGAGGTTTGTTATGCTTGGCCTGTAATGTCTTAAAGAGGAAAAACTTCGCTGTTCTGTGAGAAGAGATATTAATGATGACAAATTTTGTGTATTCAGCACACAGCTCTATGAATTCAGAAGGGTCCTAATCTAGAGCCCTTTGGAGGCTGACTAGAAACCTGGAAGCTGAGACATCCAGTAGATTTACAGCAGGATTGTCAAACTCCTAATATGGGAACATTACAAACCAGAAGATTATTACAGTTTTGGTTTATAACAAAACCTGTCATCTTGTGCAATATAATACAATCACTTTTGGGCAGTCCTAGCCTGAGCCACAGTATCCAACAATTCAAAATGGGGAGAAACTCCTTCCTCAGTCAGGAGTTCCAGAAGGAGAGTCAGCAGAGATGAAATGAAGGGCAGTTTAAATTTAGGAAAAAGTATAAAATTGCCATACAGTTTGGGAAGCTGCATCACTTTTTGTTAGTCTGTCACCTCTCAGTACACGTTGATTGGCTAAATCCCATGTGGCAGCAAAGGGTGCTGTCTGAACTGCATAGGCAACATAATTTAATGTTGATGTTTTCCAGAGCTGAGGTTATAAGAAAAAAATACTCTAATTGATGAGAAAAGTCCTTTGAATTGTTTTCATCAACAGAGAACTGAAGAGGACCTCATGCCATCTGTCAGACAGAAAACCTGACATAATTTAGTGTCCCCCTGTGCAACACACTGAACTACCATTGAGATTGCAGCTCTTGAAAGACGTTAGGCAAAATCATCAGTGTCTGCAGAGTGTTATTAAAGGCTCATTTCAGACATTTTGTGCTTCTTGTATTTATTTCTAGCTGCTCGTGGAATAGTTCTTAAAGACTCTCTTGAGTGGGATGTGCTGGAAGCAGGCACTGGAGCAGGGTGGGAGGCAGAGGAGAGGTTCCCAGCAGGACTTTGGCAGCGTGTGCAGGGCTGCATGTGAAGCAGAAATGCCAATGAGGGAGGCAGGTGTGAAGGAAAAACCAGGGTGAAAGCTCTTCTATAAGTCCTTTGGAAAAGCCTTCTTTGGGAGTTGGTGTGAAGAAGAGTTGTGGCAGCAGGTGCATTGCAAATGGTCAAAATCCCCAGTGGCACCACAGACATTGCACCGATGGCTTGAGGAGGCACACACAGCGCCTGGAGTTCTAACTTGCTTTTTATCAACCATGGCATAAGGCATAGACATGTGAGGGTATAGGCATAGCTAAGTGTCTTTTTACTTTTAAAGGGGTATTGTTTGTGATTAATCAGTGTTTTCTGCCTTATAGGCCTGCCTCGTCCCCTCAGCTCTCACACGATGATACTCATTCACGCATTGAACATTATGCTAGCAGGTATGAGACCAGCTGGACGTCAGGCAGATCTTTCTCTACAATTACTTTAAAAAGAAAAAAAGAAGAGCTAGAGGCTACCTGAGCACTTCTTAAAGAAACATAAAATTTGGGGTTTTGCTTTCCAGGCTCTGGGATGCAAGAGCATCATCTGTGGTTGCTGTTGACCAGCCCATCCTAACTTGCATGCCAGAGCACCTGTGTGGTCAGAATTGCTCTTTAGGTCCCTTGGGGTCCTCGTTAAGCTGTGCTCTCAGTTATTGATATTTTAATAGGACCTCTGGTGACAGGACAAGAGAGGTAGTGTTTTAAACTAAAAGAGGACAGATTGAGACTAGATGTAAGGAAGGAATTTTTGCAGTGAGGATGGTGAAGCACTGGGAGCAGGTTGCTCAGAGAGGTGCTAGGTGCTCCATCCCTGAAAACATTTAAGGTCAAACTGGACAGGGCTCTGAGCCACCTGTTTATGCTGAGGATGTCTCTGCTCAGTGCAGGGGGTTTGGACTGGAAACCTTTAAAAGCCCCTTCCAACCCAAACCCTTGTATGATTCTACATAGAGTTTAGTTTTTAATATGGACCCTGATATAATAGTACAAATAAGAAGAGCAGAAACCTCCAAACTCTCATATGAATCTCAGGTGTTATTATAATGATGATATACCACAAACAGGATTTTTCCTTGATTTGGAGGATTGAAATAGTGATATATCACTGCTTTAGTTCAATTCTCTGCTTTCCTACTGCTCCTAAGAATCAAAAAGTGGATTAATTGTGCAGCTATGAAAAAGTTTTTCCACCCAGCAAGTAAATTTTCAAGGGCTGAGGTAATGAAAAATAGTTACTCTGGCCTCTTTCTCTCCTCCAGTATCACTTGATCAGGAGAGGTGTTTCTGAATTATGCAGGACGTTTAGTAGGGGCTGAGTGTGAAAACTAATGAGAAATGTCTGATTGTTACAGTTTTGACAATGACTTTGCCAGGTTCAAAGCAATTTGTGTAATCCCCTGGCAACTTAAGGCTTTTCTTTGATTTTCGAATTAATTAATTAAGAGAAGTTGGAATATAACCTCAGAGAAACGGCTGAAAACTTAGAAATGAGTTTAGCCAGGCCATTGTAACAAACAATCTTTTGTGATAGCTTATTGCAAAACCTTTTGGTAATCAACAGCGAGTGTAAATTAATTTGAGTTTCAAATTCATCAAAAACATCACACTCTTTAGTTCTTTCCAGAATGTTAGAACAAAAAAAGTTCCTGAAAAACGTAATTGATTTTAATGAGTCTTGTTTATTTTTCCACAGGCTAGCAGAAATGGAGAACACCAATGGTTCTTACCTAAATGACAGTATTTCACCTAATGAGAGCATGTAAGTAGGCTGTTTCTGTGGTTTTGACATGTATTTTCTTGGGAAGGTTAATAACTTGAAATGAAATTTTGTAGTGCTGAATTTGCATGGCCTTATATCACATCTGGTTCGATTTAATGATGTGCTCATGTCCTTTCAGTTTGTATCATAGTGTCTGGATTAATGGCTTATAGCTTAATACCAAATTTATACAACAAATGACTGATACCTTCAAAATTAAAACTGCTAATTTCTTTCCAAAAATTACTGATACATTCAGCAAATAATTTCCATATTCAAAATACGGTCATCATCTGATGAGTTCTAAGGACAAAGATACATAAAGCCCCCTTCTATCTTAGTTCAAGCTTAATCATGGTTAAATTGCTGTGAGCTAGAAAATGTTGGTGTGGGAAAAGTGTCATACAAAACATAAGTGAGGCTAAACAGAAATCTTTGATCTACAAATACCTGAAATACATTTCAAGTGTAAGCCAGGGGGACTGATCATCACTGTGAAATACTAGCAGTTGTAAGCTGTAAGTTGGAAAGATCACTGAACAGCATTCATTGTATTACTTTAAAGGTAGAGTTATAAATAAAAGTTTTGATTTTTAAGAAGTAGTTAAATGTACTATCTCACTGAAACCCTTTATGGTTCTCCTCTGATAATATTCTTGGTCCTGTTTATTCTCTGAATAAAAGGACATAGAACTAACTATGAGTAATGTTTCTGAAGGCAGCACAGAAGCAGCTACATCGTGGGTGTGTTTGAAAATTTGATCCTGGTTCATTAAATGTGTAGGAGAAGCCATAGCATGGATTCTAAATCAATCAGATATGAATACCACAACTTCTCTAAAAACTTTTTTATCTATTCTGTATGACCTTGTCCTTATCACAGTTTAAGGGATGGATTTTTTTTTAAATTCAGACAATTAAATTTGTAGCAGTTCTTTACAACACAGAATTCTGGCCAATTTTCATTCACTTAAATTGATATTCCAATTAATAGCATTTTATAAGGTTGATTCTGAGCCTGTGCTATCCAAGCCTGTTCTTGGATAGCATAAAGCTGTTTCTTTGTTTCAAAACAGTTTCTCTTTTGACTGGGAAGGATTATTGCCTGCCAGTTTTGAAAGAAAATCCCCTGTAGAACCAAGTACATTGTTTTAATGTATTGGTAAAAGGGAAAGTTAAAATGATGGCTCCAAACTAATCTCAATGCAATGTCAGTAAGTTTTGTGCAATTAATAAAAACTTTGTTTCCAATTTTGTATTATTATGGATTGTAGTAATACTCTAGGTGGAATTTTGTGTTGTCCCACTGAAATATTTCAGTGTCTTTGTTACAGAAATCATGCATCTCTTGTATTACACTTGGGCTGTACTGTTCATTTTTTTTGATCAATTGGAAGTTGTACTAGCATGATTAGAGTAATAAGTTAATTATCCAGTTTGTTCCTCAGTTTTTACTATTAAAATGAGAACAGAGCTGTGCATTTTGAATATTGGAAGAAATATTATCCAGATAGATACAAATTGCAGCGAAATCACAGCTTACCATGAATTCACAATTGTAATTACTTTGGTTTTGCTTGTCAGATTATGCTTAAGTATTGTCATTCTTGCAGGGTTAGGATTATTTTGGCTGATCAGTACAGGCAGAGTGATAGATGGAAACAAGGAAGGCAGGAAATAAAAAACACAACATCTATATATTTATATATCACTAAACGTTTCATTATGTTGTGTCACTGCAGTGATGTATAAACTGTGCAGGCTGAAAATCAGAAAAAAGAGTATGCTTGAGAAGTGACATTATACTGCAATTGTTATGTCACTTGTTCACTGTTAATTCACTTAAGATCCGTAAGAATATTTATAAATGCAAAGCAGGGGTTGAAGGAAATCACAGTTGAAGCGCTTCATGAAAAGTATAAATTTAGGAACTGGCAAGCCTCTCCTTTTGTGAAAAATTAATACTTCTCTTGTATGAACTAATGTTAATGTGCTCTACATTGCTTTGGCACTCTTGCAGTCATAAAATTGCATCATTAACATTTTCAGGAACAAATGAAAACAAGGGAAATTATAATTTTTGAACAATAACAGCTGTTCAGAATGCCTGTTAAATTCTGGTTTAGAAACATAACAGGAAAAAACCCTAGACTGACTAGACTGAATTATTTTGTTCTATGAGATCTCCAGCAGCAGTGTCATTTTTAACCCTGACCCTGTCTTAGGGTGTCAAGGGAAATTTTCTTGGTTTCTCAGTGATTGCTGGTATAAGCTGCATTGCTTAGGGCTTGGATGCATCTCCTTAGCATCTAAACCACACCTAAAACAATCCATGCAGTCCTGGGAGGTGATCGAGGTCTTCAGAATTGTATTTCCTTTTCTCTTCTAGAGATATTTCTGTTTCAGATGCCAGACAGCTTCAGGGGCAATAGAAATAAAGAAAGAGATCATAAGTATTAAACAGAATATATTTGTATTCTGACAGTGTACATCATTTTTAAATTTAAAAAAAAGCCAAACACCTGAGTGGAAAATAACATACTTTCATTATATTAGATCAAAAGAGTTTTTCTTTGTTTACCTAATTTAGAATTTTATTGAGAAAAAAAGATAAATAAAGCACAGACTCATTACATAAAGAGAGTTTGTAGGTACAAAAATAAATGCAGTGCCCTTGCTTGAATGACCCTTCCACAATGCAAATCCTGTAGGCTTTCATTGCTTTTTTTTTTGCAAGGAAATTCCTAATTGAAGTTTGTCAAAAGAGGAGAGCTGAGGTTGTCAGCTGTTGCAAAACTTAGCTTTAAGTGTCTGAGAAGGAGGGAGGTGGTCTCTGCAGAGAAGGAAAATTACCAGAGACTCAGTGAAACAGGTCAGCAGATTTTGCTTTAAGGTGCATTGCTCTGCTGTTGGTTACAAAGAGTTCAGCAAATCTTTTTGTAAGAAATGAGAGACTGGAGGTGAATCATCTCCTTGTATTCACTGTGAAGTTGGAAAGAAGGAAGGGAACAGCCTGTTTTGTGCTCCTCTGTTTTCCAGCGATGATGAGCACTTGTTAATCCAGCACTACTGCCAAAGTCTGAACCAGGAGTCCCCCCTGAGCCAGCCCCGAAGCCCTGCCCAGATCCTGATTTCTCTGGAGAGTGAGGAAAGAGGGGAACTGGAGAGAATCCTCGCAGACCTGGAGGAGGAAAACAGGTGGGTTATACCTCCAACTGCTGAATTTGAAGTAAAAAGTCTACAAAATAACTATACTTTACAACTAGATGGAATTCAGTCTGGTAAAATTTTTAGGGATAAAATGAGTTATAAAACTGCATTTTCTTCTGACAAATAAGTAATTTCATAGTGGGTAAAAGTTGGGTCCTCTTTCCTTTCCCTTTATGTGATATTGCTTGTTGCCATTTCTTTAGTCTTTCAATACAAAGTATATTTACCACTTCTAACTTCAAATTTAATTGAAGTTATCTTCATTAATCACCATTAAAAAACCCCAACTGGATACTTGAAGCATCACAGCACTGCAGTCCTCTTTATACAGTACTCTGGAATCTTGGGCCATCAGCACAAAAACCAAGAGATCTTGACCCTGGAAGACTGGCAATTACAACTGCGAATTACCAAAACCAGACTATAAGATAGAAATCATTTAGCTTAGTTCTACCAAAAAACCATGGGTTTGTTTGTCTTCTACTATCTTCAGCTTTTTGAGTACAGTCTGATGGCATTTTCATGCTCTTTTTTTCTTGTTTCTATAAGAACTAGGTATTTCTGCTTACATGGAGGGTTTAATGCACTAATCATTTACCTTAGGCTTGTCAAGGAAATAATGCAAGAGTTGACAGTGTCATAGATCTTCTCTCCATGTATGTCTTCTTCTGATGGTGCTAATCAATTACAGTGGCTCCATCAGAGACTTTTTATCAGGAGGGTTTGGGAGAAGGGAGAAGATTGTAGGTATCAAGAATGAGGAATATGTTTCACACAGAAAGCTGTAGTAAACCAGCTTTCACACAGAAGGCTTGCTCACTGAACAGCAGGGAGATTTGTTTGAAACAAACCACAGACTTCCTACTACATAGCACATAAAGCCCAAGTACTTTCTAGAGTGGAGAAAAAACAGTATTTTGAAATAAGACATCATACTTTGCATGTTCAGGACGGTAGGTAAGAAATATCTAGTAGCTAGTACAATACAGATGATAAGATAGCTTCGTTTGCAGGAGAGGGGTGTTATTTTTTTAAACAACATTATGTAGTGAATCATGGAAGAAAGAAAAAAAATTGTAAAAAGAATTTGTTTTCTCTCTGTATACAAAATAAGCTGCCTAGCACAAAGGAGGGTGACTTTTAAAGCTGACTAGTTTTTGATTAGAAAGGTAGTATATGAAAATGAGTATAACACGGAGCTAGATAGCTAAATAAGCTAAGAAGCCCTTTGAGAGTTCATGCCTTAAATTTTCTGCATGGGCTTTATTTAATTTAACAGTTACTGGTGAGGGATTGTAAAAGATCTCTGGCAGGAATTACACCTTAAAAATACCTGGTTTGAAGTTTGCCAGTCCTGGATTAAACTAGAGCTGTAGTCTGTATGGTTGTTTTTCTCATTTGTACTACTGGATGCACAGTTATGGGTGAGATGACACCACAGGCAGCCTTGCCTTTCGAAGGTGCTCAACACAGCAGGCACAGAGATCTCTGTCTCACAGAGTGGAGATCACACTGCTCTGATTTTCATTGATTATGACAAAATCATGACTTTTGTCTCTGCAAACTGCTATAAATGACTTGTATGTAAAATATAAGGTAGCTGCTGAAAAGTGCAGAAATTCTTGTTGTCCTGGTTGCTTGTCACAGCCAAATAACCATCAGTTTATGGATGAAACACTGATTCCTGTTTAGAAAAATAAGTTCTTCAGACAGGATCAGTCAGGAGGCATTCATGTAACTTACCTACTTTTAAAAAGTCTTGTCCCTTTAGATTTCTATTTCCTAGTCGTTCTCCTCCATCGAGTTTGTGCAAACCTTCCTTGGCTGTTGCCAAAGGTAATCAGCAACCTGACACCTAATTCCTTGTGTGAATCTGGTTCCAGTGGGTGAACCCATCTTCCTTCCTGTGCATATCCTAAAATGCCCTCCATGTAAACTTGTGTTACTGCCTCAGGATGAAGACGTTCCTTTGTTCCCGGGGTGGATCCCCTTGCCACTGCTGAGCTGGATGTGGCGCACGAGTCGCCCTTTCCTGCCTGTGTTGACATAACTCCTGTTGCATGTGCTTGTGATAGCTTCTGATATCTCAGGTTTAGCTCTCTCTGCTTTGTCTTGTACACTTTTACAGTAAGAGTCAGGGCATGCAGTCACTTCCCAGCAGCTCCCAGGAAAGCAGCCACAAGTGGATGCCTCAAGTATCAGGTACCAAGAAGAAGCAGTGCTGTGATACTGGGAGCACCTCATTTTCATTTCTCATTTTTCTTCTGCTCTCCACATTTTCCTGCTTTTCAAAAAAGCCCTGTTTTCTTTTGCTGTGTCTCTTTTGAGCTGTTGATTGAATTCTGACCTCCATTTGGGTTTCAGCTGCAGTTTCTGGCCTCCCAAATATTTCCATCTTGACTTGTTACTTAAATGAAAAAAGCTCTTTGAAATTGTAATTCTGAGGTTTTGCTTTTGGACAGTTTAAAAGCTCTGTTGCCTGTTTTGAATTCTTCTGAAATGCGTTCTCTAACTTATCAACTAACCTAGCTGTGACGTGGTTCTGACTGGGGTTTTGTCAGTTCCAAGGACCTCTTGTTAGATATTCATTATTTATCTGCCAGAATTTTAAGACCTTGGTGCTTCTGTAGCTTGTAAGTATGACTTCCTTAAATAATGTATGGGTAAGATTTGACTGCTAAATAATTTATATTTGTTAAAATGTGAGCATTTTAGAGAATATTTTCAATGGCTGAAAATGCTTTATTTGAGTTTTAGGTTTTCAGGCTTATGCTGAGTTTTACATCGTATGGAATACTGTGATAAGACCATTTCTGTATTCAATAAACAAAAAGCAATCTTGCTATTGAAGGCATTATTACTGTATTGCAATATAAAAGAAAAATCCAATTATAAGACTCTCACAAAAACTATTTCCTCCAGAGTGAATGTATTTCAGAGAGAGAGAAGACAAGTTTCTGTTGTCCATCTAAAGCAATACATTACGTGGGTTATACAGTGGGATAGGTAATACTGACTGGGATGTACTGTAGTGGCATTAAATAGAAAGCATGTGGTTCTGCAGTGACAAAGTCAAAACTTTTTGCAAAGAATTAAAATGCCTTCCTGCTGTTTTACTGAGTCAGGAAAATGGATGTTTCCTAATATTTTAGATGAACTGAGATCTTGGATGTAAGAGAGAGACTTCTGTCATGTTCTCTCCTCCTCCTCCTCCCAGCTCTGAGCTGTCCTGTAGCAAGAACTAAGTAAATGAGATCCCCAGCCAGAGCTATTTGCCATTCCTTTGCTTTTCCTGACTTGGAGTGGGAGTGCAGTGGGCTGTGTGCTTCCAGGGAATGCACTGACACTCAGAATCTCAAAGCTGCCCTGTTTCAGTGTTCCTTCAAGTGAGAAGACTGATGAATGGCCTCCTCACATAAGTTCCTTCTGTATAGTTGCCAACACCGAGAAAGTGATGCATTTCTAAACATGCTGTGGCTCCTTTTGATATTTGTTTTGGCATTGAAGAAGGAGAACTAGATCTTCTGAGTGTGAAGCATCCCGAGTAAACACTGTCACTCTAGTGAGGGACAGGGGGTGGTAGGTGGTTCAGTTACCATCTTTGTCTGTTTCTTCAGACCACTGATTTTCTGTAGGGAGATGAGAAATAACATGAATTCACAAATTCTCAATTGCCTTTGAGAGGACTACTCAGCAAACAGAGTCCACTAGGATGTCTGTCACCCTGCAATTAATGCTGCCAGTGATAGATGTGATTAATAATTCATGCACTCTTTACTACTCAGCTCTGTATAGTTGCATAAATCAAGGTTACACTGCATGCTTCCTATGTTACTTTTCTTTACAAATGCCTCAAAGAATTGTAAATAGAATATATGGGTTTTTTTGAATATTCTCCTACTGAAGAGGGGATCATCTTCCCAGTGATGAGTACATGCAGCAGCATTGTTTGTTTGCTTGTGACAGCCAGATGTCAAAGTCAGTCAGCCTGAGCTGTGGAGGAGGGAGGTGAGGTTTCCAGTGCTGCCTGCGCTGGCTCAGTTGCATTCATTTGGAGAGGAACATGTTTATATCCCCTTGTTCTTATGTCCCATTTTATGGTGAAAGTGTCAGAGAGTGCCTCTCCTCAGGACCCCAAGAGCTGTGGGCAGTGCCTTGGGTGCCTGGCCCACAGCAGCGGTCCTTTTCACCACACAGCTTAAAACCGTTCCAGAGCGAGGAGTAACAGCCATTTGTTCTCTCTTAGGATATTCTTACAGCAAGTTTCAAATTCTTTCCTTCTTTTTTAATGTTCAGCTTTTTTCCGTTATGTTAATACATTCTTCATTGCTGTGTGTTTAGATCCTAGTTATGATATTATTGATTGTATGCACTGCATATCACTCTTATGGCTCTGAAGCTACAACGAATCTCAGTTGATGGAAGACTGTGTAGCTGGACTGAAAAAGTGCAGCTGGAAAACTCAGTAATACAGGTGCACTGGGAAAACCCACATGCATCCTTCAAAATTACATTCCTTTGTTCCAACAGTATTATACTATTTAATTACACAACTCCCAAATCCATTCATATACCTCTGGGTGGAAAATATGCAATGTCTTTTATATGATTTTTTTTTCTGTAGGCTTTCAGAAAGATTTTTTAATTATTTTTTATCAGACATGAAAGGATTTTTATCTGAATTACTCTCTAGTTCTTACTTGTATTTCAATACCACCATTACTGGAAGGACTTCTCTATATTGATACAGGCGATAATTTCAGATTTCTTTGTAGCAAGGTATCTGATTGTGTTATAAGTAAGACCAAGTGCATTTATTTAGTTTCCCTTTGGGTGATGTTTTATCTTTTGTTTAACAGCATTTCAAACTTTTGAGTCTGCTGTTTGTAGAGTATTGCCTGTATTGTGCATCTGGGAAATTCCTCATGGAGTGGTGATAGCTGCTATCTACGGACTTCGTGAAAAGCAGATTTAATGATCATTCCTGTATAACCTTTAGTCAGCAATAACACTGTGTGTAATGAACATGTTGTCATGTTCATTCCTATTCCCATTTGTATTTTTATTAATTATTCACCACTTTGTTCAGCTAGAAGTATCAGAAGACATTAAGTCAGGCAGAAGGCATAACTTACATGACAATTTCTATTCCCAGTATAGATAGCCCTTTTTTTCTAGATAATTTTCATGAACTTGAAACTCTGTATTTCACTAAAATAGAAAACTTCATTGGAAGAAAAAAAACCTCTCTGTAGTTGTCCCTCTTTGTGTGGGTTTTAAGGAAAGAAATCTTGAATTTTGGAACAGCCTGAAGTTAAAAATGATTAGCCCTTGTTTTTTAATAATTTGAAATTTCTGCAGAGGAGGGATCATGTGGGTCAGACATCCCTTAGGGATTGTGTTGTGGGGGGTGCCACAGTCCCAGTTTAGGACCCATCCGTCATGCAGCTGCTGAGGAGCTTTGGGACTTTTGAAGAACTGTCAGTGGCTTGTCTTTATCCTTGGCATTGCTTTCTCACCCGTGTGAAATGATGCGTCCTGCTTTAGTTCTCCTTCTGGTCACAATAATGTTCTTTTAGAAGTGTTTTCTTTGGTAGGTTTCCGAGGTGCTGTGAAGCTTCCAGACCAAACTGTCAGTGTGTTGTGGTTTGCAGGCAGAACTGGCAAAAAAGGTGTCTGTTCTCACAACCTCAAATAAGAGCGAGTTGGAAAAAGTAAAATCTGGGTCACTGCTTGTGATGAGTAAGCAGTTACCAGGGCATTGAGCCATTTTCCCTCCTCTGGGACCAAAAAGAACATCACAGCAACAAAATCCCAGTGCAGTTTGTTAGGCCTCCCTTGCCTATGAAGGTTCTGCTACAAGTTACTATTTTTGCAGTTTTGGACTGTTATCTTTAACAAGGTTTCAGTTTCTTACCTTCTGTGCTTTCCCTGCTTGGTAGATTTTTTTTTTTCATGTGGAACACTGTAGATCATGTTAATCTGTGGAAGGTTTTACTGAAGTAAAATTGGAGTTTTATGGAATCAAAGAACAAGTTTAGCAGTGCCAAAGGTTACAGTAGACAGTAGCACTCTAGGCAGGACAAAGAAGATGGAAATTATAGCCCCAAAAGTCAGTGCAGTTTAGTTTAACAGATTGGGTCACTAATTCTCATCTTCAGTTGATAATTTTAGCCCTAGGCTGGAAATGCATTTGCAGATCCAAAGAGGGGAGAGTGATATGACCTGTCTGACATCCAGGTTCTGTGTTTTGCTCTGATTTTTTCTGTGGCTGTCTCTCTGAGGCCTCTCATCTGTAAAATAGATCTGCCTGCCAGGTGGCACCCACTTCGGTTTAGTGTTTGTGAGGTGTTTTGATCACTCCAAGTCCTCCTTCAGCACTAATGATCTCTCAGGTGTAGCCATGTGTGAAAGGGAACTGGCAGTCCCACTTCTGCTGGGCAGGATAAAGGGCAGGAAGCTGAGAGAGAGCTGAGCCCAGGACAGACCATTCCTGGCTTTGGGTGGGTGTCTGGAGCCTCCTGCATCAGGTGCCCTGGGAGGGAATCAGCTGTGAGTTCTGGTGATGCCAAGAGCCTTTAGGCAACTTGAACCACAGATCCATCTAATACCAGATCCCTGTGGATCTGCAAGGAGTAAGCCCACAGGTGTGTGGATTCAGGAGAGCGAAAGGCAGGTGGTGAGGTGAGCCCTGAAAAGTGAGACACATCACACCACACGAGAGGAAGTGCCTTGTCACTGCCCCCTGCAGGGCCATAAAGCTTCTGCTCCTTGTCACTTCCCGACAGGAACCTGCAGGCAGAGTACGACCGCTTGAAGCAGCAGCACGAGCACAAGGGCCTGTCTCCACTGCCGTCCCCCCCGGAGATGATGCCGGTTTCTCCGCAGAGCCCTCGGGATGCTGAGCTCATTGCAGAGGCCAAGCTGCTTCGCCAGCACAAGGGCCGCCTGGAAGCCAGGATGCAGATCCTGGAGGATCACAACAAACAGCTGGAGTCGCAGCTGCACAGACTGAGGCAGCTGCTGGAGCAGGTGAGTCCTCAGGCGTTTCTTCCAGGTCTCTGAAGAGCAAATTTCCAAACAGGGTGTGAAGCGTTATCAATAACAAGAACATTCCAAGAAATCATATCTGTAGAGTCGAGTCAAAGAAAATTGTTTTAGAGGCTGCAAGTGAGAATGGGGAATCAGGTTTCAGTGTTCCTATTTCGTCTTTTTCCTTGTTTTATTCAGAATTTAAATGCATTTGTTGCATGGATGAATTTACTTAAAAACAGACTGAAAATTTTGTGTATTCATGGAATAAATAAAAATTGCAGAGATGTAAAGTAGTGAGCTGTTGATAGCAATGTCTTACTTTTTTCTTCCATTTCAGCCACAGGCGGATGCCAAGGTGAATGGTACAACACTGTCATCTCCTTCTACCTCTTTGCAGAGGTCAGGCAGCAGTCAGCCAATGCTTCTTCGTGTAGTTGGCAGCCAGACTTCAGAAACCATGGGTAAGATAATGAAGCTCAGGTTGTCACAAAAAATAATTATGTCCCATTTTCCAGAAAAAAATCCTTAAAGGCAGAAAACACTTCTCCGTTTAGTTCAAATGAAATGAAGTAGACATTTGCAATGATCTTCAATGTCATCTAGCTGTTTACACTTTGCGTCTTCATTATGATTCAGGCTTTGGTTTTGATCATGATGCGCCCAGTAGCTTGGATATTTTGCTATTAAACACAAAGCTCAGCCAGGGCTTGACTTCTGAACACAAATGCGGCTAAAAAGCTAACTATTCTATTCAAACTGACTTTCAGTTATCAAGCGTGACGTGACTGATTTAAATGTACATAATATTAATTATGGCTAAGAGACTAAATGTATGATTAGTCATCCCCATGTTAAATGATGTGATCTTATTTTTAATATGTTGTGGCTCACTCAGTAGGATGGAGCTGTCGCTCACAGGCGGTGCTCATTGAGTGGCTTTTCTAAGTATCATGTCAGATGTGATAATGAACATCATAAGAGTTGTGGAGTAAGGTTAAATAATAATATTGTGTAGCTGGAGATTGGAATTATTATTTTGATGCTTTTAGTAACTGCCATGTGGCACTTTCCTAATTTCCTGTCTGTTACATAATTAGTAAGTATTTATTACCAAGTGGCAAGGATTTTCTGCTAGTAAAAAAGCAATCAATCTTTTCAGCATCCTTAAGCAAATGCACTTATATTACTTCAACAAGATGATGTTTCAAGTCTGATAATAATATTCAGCTTCATACAGAGAAATTTATTTTATGTATATTAGTGAGAGGTTTAAGTGAGAGCTTTTCCTTTCACTGCTGTTAGTGAAAGTGTCACTGGCAGTGAGAAATTTAATGGGAGGGCACATTCTGCTGTGTTTAAAGTGCTGTTGTGGTGGGAAATGCAGCTTTTGGGGGGGCTTTTTCTTCCATTCCTAGTATAACCAATAATTTCAACCTATGACAGTATCAAACAAGATGGGATGGGTTCTGTAAAATCAGCAATAAAAAATGTGAAATAAATAGTACCTTTAGGAATGCTGAAGTTGAAATCCTGAGGGCAAGAGTACAGTCACAAGTAACAGGAATTTATGGAAAAAGTGAAAAGGGACCTTTCATTAATCATGCTACCAGTGGGGAAATATTTTTTTATGTATGCCATACACAGGAGTAGATAAAATGTATTAGTAGTGTGTAATTTGCATCAGCTTTCTGCAGAAGTTTCATGAATTTCATCACATAAAATACATTATTTAAAATACAATTAAAAGAAAAGATAGGAAGGCAGTGTTTCCCAGCCATCTTATATAGAAGTCTTGTAGTTTTATATTTCTTTATATAAAACTACCTCTATATTCTTTAGTGGGACAAAATTCAAAAATATACTTCTTTTCATTTGACTCAGTGTAAAATTATTCCCATTTCCCTCGCAAGACTGGAATTAATTTATAAACATGATAGAGTTATATAAGCTGCTAAAACTTTTTAAAGCAAATATTTAAACATAATTTGATTTTATTTGATTTGTTCTATTGAGGGAGTATGTGGGAGGACAGAGAGATGTAATCAGTACTGAGACTCAGCAGAGCCACACTGTTGGCAACAGGGAGTGGAGCTAATAAAAAGAATTACTAACCAGGCTAACAAACTGCAACTAATTCAGTTTGTCAAGGGTCCTTTCACACCAGAAAGCTTTGCTTGCTAGGCTCAGAGTTGTCTGAAGCACAGCTTAAAATACTCTTGAATTGTGAAGGGAGCCAGAGTGGTGTTGTAAATAATGCTGCCATGTAGCAACTATGTGCCCAGGAATGAGGGAGCCATAATTTTTGAGAAAATACTGAGGATCTCTAGGTGTCTCAAGCAATGAAGCAAGGTAGTGGTAGCTTTTATATGTTTTTCTCTTTAAAATTAGACCTTAGTGGTTTTTTTTTTTCATTTGAAAACCCACTGCACTTTTGTCTTTCTGCTTTCCTGAGGCGAGATTGCTGTGTAAGGTATTCCACCAGCAGTGTTTTGGTAAAAGCAGTGACCCACTCAAACCCTCATTTACAAATAGAACTTTTTCCTTGTTAACTTGAAGTACACCTGGGCAAGTGGAAAGATTCTGCTTTTCTCCTCCTGGAGTCACAGTGGGAAAGTCTTTATCCTTGCCCTTTCTCCCCCAGCAGGGTAGCAGCAAAGGAGGTTCTCTGACATGTATGAGGCAAGAGGCTATTCTGATCTTTAATTTGTTCAGATACCACCAGAATATTTGAGACGCACTTAGTTCTCTAAATCTTTTGTAGAAACACAAATGGGGAAGGTTCTTTTGGGTAAGAGATGAGACTGAGCTCTGAAGATATCTTTACTTATGTCAAGTTGCTTGGCTGATATCTTATTTTGTCCTTTACAAGAAAATGCTCATTAAAAAATCATCCAAATGAGGAAAAGATTTAAGATAATGCATTTTAAATAAAAAATACAACTCTTTTGAGAGTCGAGAGTTCAGCTTGTATCAGCATTTATATGAGGACACTTGGAAATTGGTACCTGTCTTCAGTTCTTGACCAGGACAGCAGGCAGAACCACTGCCCTTCAGTTGTGATCTTTAGGGCCAGGAGGCTTTCTTCAGGCTGATAAAATCCTCAGTCTGGGTAGAAGCAGCGAGATCTCACTCTGAGTTTTCACCTTGACATTCAGCAAAGGCTGCAAGGACATTGCTTTTGCTGAGACACCTCTGTCAGTGCAATGCCTGATGTGAAAGTAACTCATGGTGTGAGTTGATTTGTGTGAACCCAGCACCACTCGAAAGCTGGACAAACTGCAAGCAGCCTCAGCAACTATTTTTAGACCATTAATGGAATAAAAGAAGCTGATACAAAGACCATCACTTACATGAATTAAGTGCTTCTTGCAGGCGTTCTATCCCACTTCTTGTGCAGGAGTGGGAGAAATCACTCTTGGTCAGAAATAACTCTTGTTAAACTCCAGGCTTAAATATAGGCAGCCCTGAAACAATCCTTTCATATGCCTTTTTCTAGGCTTTTCTCTAGCATGGAGCACCTCAATGTTTCAAGAATGTAAATGTTAACAGAAAATCAGACAGTTTCCTACTCATATAGGGCAAGACGTTAGACTAAAGGGTCATTAAGTCATTTTCAAAAGAAGTATGTCATTCAGCAGGCAAAATTGCTTTTGTGTTTTAGTAGAGATAAAAGACATCTAGTAAAAAAAGGGAATCTCACTCAAAGTATATCCTTTAGGTGTATTTTTTTCCAGATGCTCTATTTATATTGGAGAGTAGGATCTGCATTAAAAACAACATACAGATTTTAGTTATATGAAACCATGAGCAAAAAAAATCCAGCAAAAATAAAAGGTATTGAATTTCCCATTAAGCTGCTGCCCTATAATCAGGCTATAGAAATTATTCAGTGGGAGAAATGTATTTTGCTTTATTAAACTGCTGCTAAACCCTTTTACAGTACAATTGAGTGTTCTTGGAGCGCCGATCTGATGCAATTAAACTGTCAGAAATATTAATACTGATGCAGATGAGAATCTGGGTTTCTACTGATGTGCACAGCTAGGCAAAGCAGTGCCAACATGAACCCAGCACTATTAGAAAGCTGCTCAACAGCAGCACTCACAACAGCAATTTCTTTTTCCATTAATAGAATAAGAGAAGCTGAAATGATGAGTGTCATTTATGGAACTAGATGTTCCTAGTAGACATTTTACCCTACTTCTTTTACTAGAATTGATTATTCCTTAAATCCCTTTTTTCAAATAAAATAGTTTTAATTGTCTCAAATTCCTCATTTAATTTCCTTTAGATCCTTGTAAAGAAAGAGAACAGTAACAGTCAACAAAATTCACCTTTGAAATTTTTATTGTACACTAAGCAGAAAATGTGTCTGAGTGAACAGCCTTAGCTTTGAGGAGGACTTGGGCAATACAAACTGTTAGCACAGGCTCTCATGCAGTGGTGTGGATTTGCTTTGCAGGTGAGGATGAGCTGCTCAGCCCTCCCCAGGACACAAGCACAGGTTTGGAGGAAGTGATGGAGCAGCTCAACAACTCCTTCCCCAGCTCCAGAGGTGAGCGCTGCTGCCTGAGGCAGATGAGAGGGAAGAAGATAAAAGTATTTTCTGTTCCTTGATGTTTTCAGGAGGTTGTGTTTTGGTATCTGGCTTTTTGCTGTTCTTTGTTTCCATTTTAACAATAGCTGTAGAGAAACCTGTCTTGTTTAGAATGTAGGAGCAGCCTGTTCCTCCTTACCTTAAGCTACCTCCACAGGTAGCCCTTGCTAGATATGTGGATGAAACAATGTCTTTGTGAGACTCTTTCTACCCCAAGCATTTTCTTTGCTTCCCTTTTGCCATGTTCTTTTTTTCACAGTTTTCCTTATTTTTGGTTGATACTCTGGATGATTTATTTTTTAATACATTTTCCCTCTGTCCTTATCTTTATCCAAGACCATGGTTTGAAATAATATTAGAGTTCTAAACCATGTAGCCCTCAGGTCCAGAGGCATGGAGGAAAAAACGTGTGGGGTGCTTGTTTGTGCAGTGTAGGCTGCACTTGTTCATACAGCCACAGCCTTTCTTTCTTTCCATTTCACTCATTCCTGTTGTTTGCTAAAAATAGGCATTTGTGTTGCCAGGCTTTATTTGTCCAACCTTTTTTTCATTTAAGATCTTTTCTGAGCCCAGAAGAAAATACTCTGCTGCCAAGGAAAATGGCTGAGAGTCCTAGCAGGAGATGGGAAGTTTGGGATATTGGCTTTTGCTGTGAAAAGAGGCTCAGCCGTGAACCTCTTGGCAAGAGAAAGCCCTGGTATTGCCAGCCTGATTAGTGGATTTCAGGGGGCATAGACTTCCCTTTCACAAGTTTCACACATCACCCAGGGGTTCTTCTTTAGGAGATAAATGTTTTAACCACGGTACTAAACTTCCAGTGGAGTCATATTTTCTCCATCCTTTGCTTTCAAAGCAAGTTCAGCTCTCACCAGAAACCATCTGTGAGCTGTGGGATAAAAGTCAATATAAACTATATAAGATCTCATGCTATGGATCAAAAGATGGAATCATTTAGAAAGATATCATTGAATAAAGTCTAATACAATAAATTGTCAACTGCACTCAGCTCCACCTCAATATTATGTAAAAAGTCATATGTCCAGCCCTCTTTTTGCCTAGGTAATTGCTATGAAAAACAACAGATGAAAAGTCTTTCTAATATTGCTGTGTAGATTAAAATGGACTTACTTTTAAAGTTGCTGTGTACACAAGGTTACAACAGACAGTGTTTTCTTATTAGTGACCATCATTAGTGTAACTATGTTGTACATAGACCTTGCAGTCAGATGTGTCTAGATGTAGGTATCCCATGTGTAAAAGTATTCACCAAATGTGATATCTAATTTGTATTCATAGGTGATGACACTGGCAGTGTTTCTTTTTAAAACCAAGCTTAGTTTTCAGTGAAATAGGAGCAATTTATGAAACAAAATTTAATGAGATATTTGAAAGAGAGTGGTTCATTTCCTGTGTAGAATAAATAGGTAGAGGTCAGTTTGTTAGACATCCCCTTCTGCTCACTGAGAATAGGAGTTGTTTTTTTTATCTTATTAGTAAAAAATACAAAGCTTCATGAAGCAAACTGAGAGAACATAAAATGTAGTAGGAAAAAGAAGTGAAATTGACAATATCAGATAATATTTTAGTTTTGTAAATTAAGCCGTAGTAGCTTCAGACTTTTGTTCTCACAATGCAGAATGTGGTCATTTAGCTAGAGAGAAAGAATATATTTCCTTATTTTGTTTCTTCACTCAGTTACTGTGTTGAAAACATAGTTAGATGATCACAAGCATCCACAAAAGGTGTTGCAGCTTATGTACTTGCCTGTCTGACTAGCAGCCATGGAGAACAGAACTAGTCTCTGGCTGGATGGAGGGCTGTGAGTGAGGAGGGGGCACAGCCTTTGACGTGAGTCCCCCTCAGCCAAGCCATGAGAGGAGCTCCTGGTGCAGCAGCCAGGAGCAGGCACAGCCCAGCAGAGCCAAGCTTCCCACTGGACTTTGCTTTTAGGTCTTGGATAAGGCACTGCCAGGCTGAGCCAGAATCTGCCTCTTCCCCTCTCTTGGGCTACCCAAAAAGATTAGTCCAGCTAGGAGAGGAACTTGTTCATTTTTTTGGGAATTGTACCAGGTTTTGGCTAAAGAGATTAGCACTTCAATTATTTTTCTCTGTTCTGCATGTATCTTTTGATGTATTTGCATGAATGCCACGTTAGTGTAATTCCTTTTGGCTGAGGTGTAGGAATGGTCAGGCTCCCTGTACGAAGTAGTTTGTTCTACAGCCAGTGCAAATGGATTTCCATTCACTGGTTGATAGAGGCTGCTGAGAGCTTATGTAAACTTCTGAAGTTTTCTTCTATTCCCAATTTAATAATTCAGTTAAATTCAACTGATACCTGCATACACAAAGTTTACATCCAACATCTGACATGCTGCAGCATCACGAAGACTTTCAGTGGGACATGAAAGATGCTGGGGTCAGTCAGATTCCACAGGCGTCGGGGATCTCTGATTTAAAATTTTCAAGACTGCAGAAAGAAGAAAATGAAGCAGTGTTGATTGGTCTCAACAAACTACTGAATCAGGAAGTAGTTATTGAGAGGTGTAATCTGTATCTCAGATTTCTAATCTTTACCAGAAAATCGAGGTGCAGTTGCAGAAGAGTGAAAGCAGTTTGGCAAAGCAGCCTGAGAAGAGAGTATAATGTTAAGGACTCAGGCATGGTGCAAGTGAAATTTTGTTTCTTTCCAGTACAAGTTGAATTGAATCCCAGGTTTGAATACCTACCTTAAGAGGTGCTCAGGAAACAGAAGAATAAACCCAAACAAGCAATAGCACATATCTATAAACAATACTTTTTGTTATATTGATTCTTATTAAGTAGAATTAAAAAATGGTCAGATACCAGAAATGCAGTTGTCCCAGTCTGCCATTCAGAAATACGTTGTGATACAGGAGCTGAGGGAGCTGGGGTTGTTTACTCTGGAGAAAAGGAGGCTCAGAGGAGACATTATGACCCTACAAGTACCTGAAAGAAGGCTGAAGCAAGGTGAGGGTTGGTCTGTTCTCCCAAGTGTCCGGCGGTAGGACAAGGTGAAATGGCCTTAAGTTGTGCCAAGAGAGGTTTAAATTGGATATTAGGGAAAAATTCTTCAGGAAAAGGGTTGTCAAGCACTGGAACAGGCTGCCCAGGGAAGTGTTGAATCAACAGCCGTGGATGTATTTCAGAGACATGTAGATGTAGTACCTGGGTATGTGGTTTGGTGGGGGGCTCAGCAGTGCTGGGTTAACAGCTCAACTCAATGGTCTTAAATGTCCTTTCCAACCTTAATGATTTTATGAAATAATGTTTTCTTTGTGGCCTGTAAAAATAAGCATGTTAAATTTCAAGCTAAATAACAGCATGTCACAGCATAGGGAATGGCAGGCCTTTTGCATCAGGGGACATAATTCTGGGTGTTCTATTGCCATTAGAATAACAACAACTTGGAGGAGTTCAGAACAATATGACAAAAGCAAACTGCATTTTGAAGGCTTTGGTTGTGAGAAAAGTTCAGAGCTAAACAAGCAGTGAAGAGAGAAAAGGACTGAATTTCTGTGCTTGCGTGCATAGATGTGTAGTTGAGCATCACAGACACATTTAGCCTAAATATTGTCAAAAACACCTGAAGAGTAAGTCTTGCTCAGATTGGGAAATAGTCTACTGAAGAGAGTAGCAGCTCTTATTTTGGAGTTCCAAAACAAAGCAATGAAAAGCAATAGTAATTGTCACTCACCTGGAGAGAGATTCCTTAAGATTATATTTTTCAAGCTTTTGCTGCACAAAGTCGTTTTTAAAAGAGCATCAAGGCTTCATAGCATCATTTTGAAAGTACTTTAGAGAAGCAAGTGCAGAACAGATTGTGTCATAGACCTGTATAAGTAGGCATCAGATGCCTACTTATGTACCTTTTACCTTTTATCAGGTTTTTCATTTGTTGGTTTCTTCAGTTTAACCTTTTAACAGTTCTTGGCATTCCCTAAGGAGAACAGGACTTTCCTGCTCCTTGCACAGCTGGCTGTTGGTGCCCAAAGCTGTTTCATTTCTGGAGAGAGAGATTCTGCTGAATACCTGATGATTGCTGTCCTTAAGGAATTTTCCTTTCCTTTTAATCTATAAGGTTTCCCATCTACTCCTCTTTTACTTTGCTGCTCCCAGCAAATTCACAACTGCTGCAGCTGCTTCAAACAGCTGCTGTGCTAACTCAAAACAGATGTCAAAGCCAGAGGTCTGACATTTAGTGGAAATCTACCATTAAATGCCACCTCAGTGGTTTATTTGACCCTGCTCAATAATGGGCCACAGAGGAAAACATTTTCACGCCGTATTTGTGCCCAAACTACTAAATCTCCAGGGAATTGGTTGACAGTTGGAAAGCAAGATTGGCAGGCCTCTATTTCCAAAGCCAAATTCATCTCTCCTGCAGCACGGAGGATGAACAAGTTGCACCACTTCAGGTGGCTCTCTCGGTGGACCAGGCTGAGTTTTGCAGTTATGGTTTCATGGCAAATGCCTTCCGTGAATGAAGCTCAGAGAAGTGTTTAGGGACAGAAGTTCTTGAGCTAACTGAAGCTGGGGAGAGAGCTTCCCAGATTTGCAATGCTGGGCCCCTGCTGGGACATAATGAAAAAGTGGGAGCCAAAACTGGTTAGAAATGAGACCATGATGGCTTAAAAGAGCTAAGAGGCCATGACATAATGTGAGAACATTTGGACAGAGACCGCTCCTTACGATTTCCCGTGGTATTGCTTGACACAGTTGTGGTGTGGTGCAGTGGAATTGCAAGACCTCACAGCAATAAATGAATGGCACTAAGAATAGCACCCTGTTTTAGGAGTTTTATTTTTACCTCAGTCACATTAAAACACACCAGTCACATTTCCTCCTCTCACTTGTGCATCAGACAGGCTCTGTCATGAATGGAACTAACGTCCTAAGTGGAACTAGCAGCTTTCAGCACTGCAAATAATGCAGTTTCTCTTATTCTGACAGCAAAATGTCTCATGATGCAGGCTTTTCACACTTTACTGAGTCAGTGACAGAGTACCCTGGATTTACTGTACTGTGGAGTATTCTGGAAATACTCTCCCCTAGCCTCTCCTGGATTGTGTCATCTTCTCTGTGTTGTGGTCCTGCATCCCACCACAGTGAGCCCAGGTGACTGACACCCCTTATTGCTTCCCTTTTGCACAACAGAACTGATCTGGCTGAGCTTCTCTGCAGGTGGGACAGCGATGGGCTGGACTAAGTCTTCCCTGTTTTATAATGCCCAGTTCTGGCGTAAACTGAGAATATGGTAATGAATTTAATACAATTTCAACAGGTTGTTTGTTTGTTTTGAGAAAAAAGGCTCTTTGCAGACCCAGATCTCCCTTTTGTACAGCCTGTCCCTTTACTGAGCTCAGTGAGAAGGGGCAGTGCAGTAGTTGCTTTGTGCTCTCTTTTAACCTGGATCTGCAGAGACTCCTGCATGAAGTTTCTGGTGGTGCCTCTGATTTCAGGTTTGATGTGGTCACTTGCTGGGTACCTTTGCCTGTGATGCAATGCCATGTAGTTTTCAAAAAAAAAAAAAAAGAAAAACTTTTCTATTTTGTAAGGGCAAGAAATGTTGATTTGAGCAGAAATAATAGATAATTAGGCAGTCACGGATTGCATATCAGTGTTTTGATGCCTTACAGAACACAAATTTTCAGAACTATGGCAATACAGACAATCTTCTTCCTCTGCAATTTATGCCAAACCATATTCCTTGCCTTAAAACTTAGAAACACACATTCATTCATATGCAGAGAAGAAAATAATGTAAAATCCATTAAACCCTTTTTAATCTTCCTCCAGAAGAAATTAGCTGTTGCTGTAGTAGCGTGGATCTTTGCTGCATTTAACAAATTCTAGGGCTGATTACTCACCACAGACTGTCCTCACCAGCTGTTTTGTGTGGTGCTGAGCTGCCCGTTACCTTCAAATGCATTCATTCTCAAGCAGAATCCTGTCTGTCTCATGTAGATTTAAATTAAAACGCTGTGTAGCTGCAGTTGCACGTGCTCATGCAGACAGAAAGGCATTTTTTAAGACCTCCAGTATTTTGCTTGTAGGTAAATTTTCTCTCTTTTCTCTTCCTGACCCAAGCTAAACTGTGGACCCAAGCTAATCTCCTGCTGGGTCCCATTCCTGCCCCAGGACTCTGTCAAACCAAGCTGTACTGTGCTGCAGTTTCTGGAGTCCTTAAGCTGACCTAAACCCTGGGGCTCTTCCTCAGAAAATGACCAAAGCATGCAATAGATTTTGTATCTTCCAAGGATTTTCTGTTATATGATTGATATTGGTGAGATATTCTCATCTCCCCTTTTGGAAAGCATTTTTTAGGGAATTCGTGACTCCTGATGAAAGTGCCAGAGGAGGTCTCAGGCTGTGTAGACACACATGTAAGTCCTAGAAGGTTAGGCAGGCCTGTGAGGTGGAGTCCTTAGAAGTGAAATGACACTTCTCTGCACCAGCACGTGTGGTACAGACATCACTGGAGTCGAGATTTCACTTAGAAGCAGAATGAAAACCGATGTGCAGAGCATGTTGTTACTGAACCTATTGCTATCATTTTTAATAGGAAGTGTGCTGCTAGGGAGAGGGAGAGGGGCAGGAAGGGCCTTAAACTTCCTCTGTTCAGTAAATGGTAACCTCTGCTGTCCAGGCCTTCAGAAGCTGCCCCAGCCCTTTCCATTGCCTGGAGTTTGTGGGAGCTGTGGCTCAGACCCATGCTGGTCAATGATGCCATTCCCTCTCCTCCTCTCCTGTACTGCCTCTGCTCAGCCTTGCCGTGCTGTTGGCCCCTGTCCTGCAACTTGTAAAATACCCATAAAGCTGTTTATTGCCTCTCTTCCCTTCTCCTGCGGGCTGCCATAGAGCAAAACTCGACAGCAATTAGGCTACTGTTATACTGACTGGTGTGTTCTCCCATGTGTCTCTGTCTCTCTCCCCATTGTCCCACACATCATTTAAAATTGCATCATTTACAGCAGCTCTGAGGCAGAGATCATCCTACAGCATCTGCTGCAGTGACTTTCTCACTAGGACTGCAAGCCTGGCCACTGCAGAGCTGCCAGTGGTGGGACAGTGACAGTGGGACACTGCTTCTGGAGACAGCGAGACTGTTACAGGCTCTGTGGTGGGAAGGTGGACAAAGGGCTGTTTCTGCTGTTGATTAACACCTGACTTTCCTTCTCTAAAAACAAATATGCAATAAGAAGTGTTTGAGAAGAATCAGCATGATCAAAGTATGGCTTCTGTAAAGACTTGTTAGGAACATCGTTGCAGATAAACCCATTATTGAGTCCATTTTGGTAGTACTTGAACATGATGAGATACTTTCTCTTTTTTCCTTTTTTTTACTTGAACTTTTTTTCTCTGTTTCTCCCTCTGCTCCCTCAGTTTTACCATGCTTGCAGGTCAGCATGTTGCAAACATATTTTGTAGTATAGTTATCTTGAATGTGATCATGTTGCATTCCAGTGTACTTTTGTAGGTCTGAAATATGTGTGTACACAGAGGCATCTCTGTCAATGCATACCTCAGTGTATGAAGGCCACAATACAATCTAAAGTGTCTGGGTAAATTAATGTGACATTGGGGGAAATGTTTTTACCACTTACACTGATTGCTAGAAGTACTCAAATTTGCTAACGAGGATGCTCAGAAAGTGAGTTATGATTTTGTCTGCAATCCTTATTCACAACTGACAGGTGTGTAAGTTGGTGTTAGTAGTTTTCTCAAGTGTTTTTGAGAGGGTAAACCAAGCTGCAGGTTACAGACCTGCTGTTGAATGAATCAGCTCAGTCATCAGTGGATTTCAGTGCACTTTCGGTTTTTGTTTAAGCAGAAATGCATTTTTTTATGTTAAATTTCTAAATGGAGATTGAAGTGTCTTTTACAGTATAAAATATATGTGGTTTTGTTTTTTCCTTTCTTTCTGATATTTATTCCACTTCCTCTCTCTGTTCCTAAAGGAAGAAATGCCCCTGGAAAGCCAGTGAGAGAGGTTAGTGAGACCCAGGCTCACTGCCATGGCTTCTGTTTGTCACAGCTTGCTTTCTGTGCCCAGCATGTGTGTGACACAGCACGGGGTTGCTTGGGTTTGATGAAGGGTGGGGGTGGTTTTATTTTGCTCTGGGTTTTGTTTGGTTTTGCTGAGTGCCTTCCCCATGTGTGCTGTAACAGTGGTGTACCTCTCAACTTTCAGTGGAGACAATGTCAGCTCAGGGATCTGCATTTTCTTACACATTCCCAGAGGTGAAAATTCAGGGATGGAAAGGAGAAAATAATACATTGAAATTAAGCCTCTGAATGATAAATGTTGTCAGTAAATAAGCTGCAGTCACTGACTTATGATCTGTTGCTCTTGTGTGTAAGCACAACAGGGAGACTGGGGTCTCTTGCTGTTCTGCTTACAAACTCACAGCTGTATTTACATATATGTGCCAGTATACCAACCATCATCTCCAGTGATTCAATAGATTTTTTAATATTTCTTTAGAAATATGAGAGTTGAGAGGTATAAGAGATTCAGGTGTTTTAATTTCCTGATGTACTATTGCAGAATGAAGACTGCTACTAACATTCACCAGCTCCACAGTGTTGTATTCAGCAATGCAAATGGGCCATGGTTTTCACTGTGCACTTTGGACATGGTTGGTTTGGTGCAAAATAGGTTTTGGAATTTGTGTGTCGCTGCTCATTAATGGAGGAAAGTGTTTCGCACTGTGTTGTCACAGCTCCTTTGAAAGCATTTCCAGAGAGCCTTGATTTTTCCTCTGTGAAGCTGCTCTTCACTTGCCAGCCAGATACAGTGTTTGAAAGATTAATTTCTAGTGAAAATTATTATTAAAGGTAAAATATTCAGAGGCTGCCTGAGTGCAGTTGCAGTAGCTGTGAAATGACCTTTTCTGCTCAGAAGACGTTCGGTGTGGATGAGGCAGGAGTTGAAGGGTAACCTGGTTTGCAAACTTCTGCTGGTACAGAGGGGTGGGCTCATGGAAACACAGGGCACTGGGGTTCTCAGTAGAGCTGCTGTGAACCCCCAGTCTCTGCCAGGGCACCCTGGGAATGCCAGGATTTGTCCTGGTGTGGTGCTGTGAAATACAAAGGTTCTCTGATTTGGCTGTAGGTGCTGGGCCAGGTCCAGCTGCTTCAAGGTATAAGATCTTTAGTACAGATTAGGTCTGTCCTTGAATATCAGGTCCTCTCATATGGATCAAAAAAGGGTGCTTAAAATAGCATAAGCAGACTGTACCAATCCAGAAATTTTATGGAAAATACTTCACATTCAGCCCTGCTTGTTCTCAGCTCATATAGTCTGAGAACTGTTCTCCATTTAGCAAAACACGTCATTGATTTCCACTATGCTCATTGTTATTAATGCATATTACTCAAAAAAACACTTCTGCAAAGGGCATAGTCAATACAAGTAATTAACAAAAAAAATTAAAATTGGCATGTTCTACCTGTTCTGATTCCAGCAGTTTAACCCTAAAAAATTTACTTCAGTGAACTACTCTCCACTCTCTGGCTCAGTTTGTGCTCACTAATGGTTCCAGAGGGACCTTGGTAACTTGGAGAGCTGAATATAAAATGTATTTGTCCACCTGGTTATAAAGGATATGAGCTAAGGTATAAAATAGCTTCTGATTTAGGTGTGAGTCTGTATGTGCAAAGGCAGATCCTGTGGTTTAAAACACACCTGGCCAGGTTTTGATTACTTACATTTGGCATTGTCTTTATGTGTAATCCCATGGATTTTGTGGCATTACTCAATATGAATAAGAGTATCAAAACCCAAGTCACCAACAGGAAGGATTTTTCTTTTGTCAGGAGAGGGTTAGAAATCTCTTCTGCTAGAAAAGGCCCTGCATTGTGTTGGGATTTTTCGATTTACTTTCCATCCACTCTTTCACATCTGAATGTTCCACGTGTATTTCTCTGACAAGCTGTAGTATAGGATTGGATATCTGTTACTGTGCCCACACCTATGGGCCTTGATTCCATTTGAGTCTCTAAAGCAAATTCAGCAGATGTGAAAAACATCATTCTCTGTGTGACCAGAAGTGAAGTAGTTCATGTCTGCAGAAATAGGTGTCTTCTGCTTTCCAAGCAAATGGCAACTGTGGATTTTATAAGTTGAAGTTAATTCTGTCCATGTCCATTTTGAGCTTTATTGCTGCATTTCAAAGTGTCTACTATTTTTTTTCTTACACAGCAGCATTTTTCAACCTTTCAGTGCCTCAAGCATGGATAAGACTTTCTCAGCTTTAATGTTAAAAAAGGAAGAATGGAATTAATGCCTTCTTTGATAGCATTACTTTAGAAATATGAATAATAATGGAAAGTTCTGATTTTTATTTTTCTAAGTGCTTTTAGGACAGTATTTCTCTCATTTGTGTCTTAATTAAAAATGTCAACGTCCTACATTTCAGTACTAGAGAGGGCAAGTGAGCAGCATTCAGTGGCAGCAGCAGAGCCCTATGGAAGCAGTGACCTTGAGCACTAGTTTAGGTACAGACATGGCTGACAGGGGGTTGCACATACAGTACCAGGAAATCATCATGTCTTTTGTTTTCAGCCCTTTGCAGTCTCAGTTGACCTGGCTGTTACTCCCATGTCCAAGAGAGGCAAAAGTCCAGCTGGCAGTGCAGTGACACCCAGCTGAGGGTCTGCCAGTTGTGTGGCTGGACACAGCCACCACCTGCTCCTCTGGCCATCCCAGGGCTGTCCCAGAGACCAGGGTCTCCCTGCTGCTGCATTTACAGTCCAGCTGTCAGCACAGACTGCAGTCAGCAGTGCTCTGTGGTCATGCTCTGAGCTCTAACCTCAGACAGCTCTGGAGAAGACAGGAGTGTTCAGTTTTTATGCAGAGGAAATCAGGACCTGTGCTGGAGAGAGTGTGAATGTTGTAGGGGAGAGGGAGCTGTATCTCCTTAATCACTGCAGCACACATCTGTGCAGCTTTTGAGGAGGGAGACCAGATTTGAAGCATGGTTATTTCAAAAATATTACATCAATTAACAGAGAGAGAAAAAAAGTACTATGGGATATTTCTGTAATTTTTAGGTATTACAAAGTACCTAGGGATTTGTGGATCCATAAGGACTTCTAATTGCCTGAACAGTGTTAACAGTTTATACCTACTGTGGCATATGTCTGAAAGGGTTTTTGGTGTGTGTGTTTTTGGTTGAAGTTATTCTTTCTAGACCTAACCCTTTTTTTGACAGAACAAAACAGTATTAATTTCTGAAGATGCAGTTTAGCAGTCTGGGTTGTTCTAAGCCTACGAAAGGGTGACCAGTCTCCCTGGGAATGAGCGGTGTTGAAATCCTGAGCCCTGGAGTTTTCTAGAAACAACAGATCACAACAAATCTGAATGTGAGCCCAGGACCCCACAGGCAGCATCTCACAGCTGGCTACCCAGTCACAGCGTCTCTCTGGTTATAGAGGGGTATATTCTCATAAATTTATGGGAATTTATATATGGGAATATACCAGAGGGGTATATTCCCATAAATTCATGGAGTTTCAGTCAGAGTTTCAGGTGAGTAGAGCAGCTCAGTGCTTCTGTTTGCACAAGCATCTCCCACATGTCCTTGACTTCATATGGCTTCATCAGATTTTCACTTGTGATAGTGTAAATTGCTGAATTGATCTCTGCATGATGCCAGTGACAGAGATTATCTGTTACAACTAAAAGAAATACGGTAGGATACATTTACTTTAAAGTAAACTATGTTTTGACCAAAACTTGGCAGGAATCTTTCCTACGCAGTTACTTGCCATGCTGATGAGGAAATTACAAGGTTTTGCTTCAGATGAATAGGATGACTGTACATTTGTGATGTATGGATGAAATTGCTGATTGATGCATCTGTTTCTTTGCACATTAGTGCAGTTAGCAAACTGTCACCAGATATCAGAACCAAGTATTTTTTGTATTGCTGTTTGGCAAGCTGTGTCACAGCACAGCTCACTGTCCAATGGGCAGCTTCTTGAATAGTTCTTGTTTAGATCCAGCCTAGGTTTATATCATCAATGCTAAATTCTAAAACAAACAAACAAACAAAAACAAAACAAAAAAAACCCACTCCAACAACTTCAAATAAAACTAATATTTGAATATAGAGGGTGGTGGTAGTTCCCCAAAAGAATAAAGCTCCTGAGGTTGTTCAGCCTGGAGAAGAGGAGGCTTCAGGGAGACCTTCCAGTACCTTAAGGGGACTTTAAAAAGGGAGGGAGAGGGACTTTTATGTGGACAGATAGTGCTAGGACAAAGTGCAGTGGTTTTAAACTGAAAAAGAGCAAGTTTAGACCAGATTTGAAAGCAATTCTGAACGGAGGGTGGTGAGACATGGGCACAAGTTGCCCAGAGTTGTGGATGCCCCACCCCTGGGTGTGTTTGAGGCCAGGTTGGATGGGGTTCTGAGCAGTCAGGTCTAGTGAGTGGCACCCTGCCCAAGGCAGGGAGGTTAGAACTACATGGTTCCTAAGATCCCTTCCAACCCAAGCCATTCTATGGTTCTCTGAATAGTTCTAAGGTAATTTTTTTCTATTCCATAAAAACTGCTGAGCTAAGATCACTCCAGGCTCTTATTTACTGTAGAAATGTCAGCAATGCATGACTACCACAAAATACGAGCACTGGGAAGAGGATGGTGATTTCCCCCCCAGGGAAGGTTCATTGCTGTTGCAGTTGTGTCAGGAGGGGAAGCCAGGTGTGCAGTGGTCAGTCAGGCTCCAGCAGGTTACAGGTAGGGACTGCATGAAAGGTGTATCCTGGATGCCCTGGTCATGTCCTTCCCTCATTTGGGGGTTCCTTCCTCAAGGACCATAATGAGGACTCAGCATGCAGACTAATGCAGAGCGTTTCTGAGAACCAGAGTTGTGGGCAAGATGGCATTGCATTTCCCGTGTTTTTCCAGACACATATTCTATCACAAGTGCTCCCAGAGAGTAAATCAAAGCCCCTCAGGCCAGGGTGACATACAATTTTATTGAGTAATACTTCACTTCTTATACATGTTCAGTTGCTGACACTCTGCGACATGGAGACTTCTTGAGTTGGAAGTCATGTGCACTTCTTTGCATCTAAAAAAATCTTTCTTCAGTGATTATTTTCTAACTCCTCTTTTAATTCATTTATGTGTTTGGCCTCAACATCAGCCTGTAGTGATGGGTTCAGTAATACAATTATGTGCTGTGTGGAGTATAATTTCCTTCTGCTTGCTTTAAGACCTTCTGTCTGCTCATTCCTCCTTGTCCTTGCAAGAAATCTTGAACACTCCGTCCTTGGTTTAGATGTTCATCTTGTAGGGTGCCTAGATCTCAGTCATGTTTCCTCTTCAGTCACATTTTTTCAGAACAAAGACTCCAGATAAGGTTCAACTATTTAAACCATGATGTCTCTGTCATTTGAGGTGCCAGAAGGTATTTGAGACAGTCATAGGGGTCTGAAAATCTCACACAGGATTTGCAAGAGAGCTAGCTTTCCTGAACAGTAGTGGGAGACCAGACAAGGCATGGCAGGGGCAAAAATGGCAGTTTTTGGCAATTCAGTCTCTCCATCCTTGAGTTTATTTGATCTCTAATTGTGATGAAGCCATTTCTTACCACCAGCACCATTTGCTGCACTGGTGATATGAGTGTGAGAAGAACTGTACTGTGTGTTTATTCATCACTTCTGTGTAGGAGGTTGTGGTTATACCATCTTAGGACTTCAGAGTGGATATGGGTGAGGGGAAATGCACAAGTGAACCCTGCATAGTAGTTGGCTGATAATTGTAGCATCTTTCTTTGTGCTGGACTGCTGTCCAAAAAAGAAAGGATATTTTTTTAAATGACTGAATGAACTGAGTTGCTTAGTTTGGTCACCATTATATCTATCTTTACAGGTGTCCTGCTGAGACCTCTTGGCTTTAATGATTTAGTTAATTACTGCTGATCTGTTTGTTTCTCTTTTCCTCCTTGATAGAGCACTGGATGCTCAAACACTTGCAGCATCAGTCAGAAATTCTTCCATAATGTCAATGGACTTAATTGTTGCTTTTGGTGAACACTAATAATGATGAAGCTTCATCACCACAGGGGGTGATGGCTCATTTGCAGGGTGGCTTGCCATAGCCATTCAAGGCAGTATTGCTGTTAAAGTGTTGTACAAACCTGGCAACTTCTGCTAATGACAACCTCTTGGACTTATCCAGGAGACTTTTGGAAGCCTCCTCTGGGGATGGCAGCGAGTGGCACACGGACAATGACGCATCTGTGAAGTTTTGCTATCCACATGCTGCCACATCCTTCTCTTCATTTAATTTCCTCTTTGACTTTCTTTTGCAGGCCACAATGTAGGGAGCCTTTTCCACATGGCAGACGACCTGGGAAGAGCGATGGAAACCTTAGTGACCGTGATGACCGACGACAAGGTGTTAGAATAGCAAGATGTGTTTTACAACTTCAGGCGTTCCGCATGGTTTTTATAATATTCATACTACAAAGAGGATTAGACTGTAAGAGTTTACAAGAAAACAAATCTATATTTTTGTGAAGGGTAGTGGTACTATACTGTAGATTTCAGTAGTTTCCTAAGTCTGTTACTGTTTTGTTAACAATGGCAGGTTTTACACGTCTATGCAATTGTACAAAAATTATAAGAGAACTACATGTAAAATCTTGATAGCTAAATAACTTGCCATTTCTTTATATGGAACGCATTTCGGGTTGTTTAAAAAAAAATTTATAACAGTTATAATGAAAGATTGTAAACTAAAGTGTGCTTTATAAAAATAATTGTTTATAGAAACCCCCTTAAAAAACCACAAAAAAATATACTGAGGCAGTGCATTTGTTTAGTTTCATTTCAGCTCTGTAACAGCTTCAGAGAGATTCATGTCCTGTGTTCTTTTCCTTGCCTATCAAAAAGTAAAAAAAAAAGTATTTCCTGCAGTGACACCAGAATGGCCACCTTACATTTCTCATTGGTTTTGTCTGACTAGGGCTGGCTTAGAAAAAATAACCAAAAACCTGAACTTCCAATGAAGGTAGTTATATTTTATCTTTCCAATAAAATTAAGAATTACATGACTTACTGTCCTGGTTTCGGACAGCAGCTAGCAATTACACAGCTAGTTTGCAATAATGAAATGAAAGAGCACATTATATGACAGAGCCTGCAAAAAAAAAATCAATTAAAAAAGAAAAAACTCAGAAGAAAGAAAGAAAGAAGGAAAGAAGTTAACGACCATCCTGTGTGCCAGTGTTTCCTCTGCTGACTAAATTCCTGGATACATTTAGTAATGGAACGTAGGCATTGCCTTACTGGTTTGAGCCCTGGGCTCGATGGCTCAGCAGGGCTGGGGACAGCTCTCCCCCCGTTGTCACCTCTGCTGCAGAGCAGGGAAGAGAGGGAGACCCCCTGTGGGGTCAGCTTCTGGCCCCAAGCACACGTGGGATACCCCCAGGGCTCTGTGCAGCCCCCGGTGCTGGCAGGGAGCACGGAGCTCCTCCACCCTCTGCAAGAGGAGCCCAGAGTTCTCCCCTGTCTGTCTCATCCTGCTGCAGCAGCCGGTCCCAAGGAGCTGTGGTGCTGCCAGCCACCTTTGGGAAAGGCTGTGGAAGAGTTACTGCTGTTCTTGCCTCACATGGTGATCAGGTGAAGGTAGTCACACTGCTGCATGGATATTTATCACCAAAACAAAGGCCCTGGTCCTTTCTCCTTCCCCATTTCTCTGTACAAGTAACCCCTGCACAATTAATAATAACTCGAGAAAGAGAGGAGCTGGTAGAGAAATAGATTAACCAGCTTGACTGCAGCTCTGTGAGAGAGAGGTTTGGGTATGAGGTGCTGTCAGCAAAAGCTTTACCACTTCATTTTCTTAACCAGCTTTTAATTTTACCATAAATACGTAGAAACACAACCATCTGACTTTATATTGCAAGAGTAAAAAAAATGTTACCTCTTCTTGTATGAAGTGTAATTAAACTTGGGAAAGATTTTATTTTGAATGCTAGTTAACATTAAACATGGCTAGTCATGCTATTTCTACCTCACTTTGGTTTTGTGGTGTTCCTGACAATTACGTATGACAATGTTACATCATCACCACATGTCCATTGTGTGACCAGGTCTCATTGTTTAAGTAATAGCAACAACGTTAATCATTTACAAAAAAAAGTACAATCCCCCCCAAACCTCTGCTTTCCTAATAAAGAGCTTTTTAACACTTGATTACAATAGGAACCCTCACTATTTCTCATGGCCTTTTTTATCAGAAGGTTTAAATCGTGATTTGAGAAAGAGATGGGTTTCTTCTTTTTCCCCCCCTTATACATTAAACCTTCTCTTCAGAAAAATTATGGAGGAAAAACAGATTGCACGATTGTTTTCATCAGGGTTTTGTTTTGTTTGTTTTACTTTCTAGATCTTAGTTTTGGAGTGAGTCTGTCAAAAAGTATTTAAAAGTTGAAAGCTTTATTGCTGCTTTTTTAAGCATAATTTGGGAATTATTTCATATTCCTTATAATGACAAAGTATTAAACTGTAAAACATAATGAGTGTAGTTGAATACATAAATACCATATGGCATGTTATTTCATCGTTACTCAGTACTGGTTTGTTACTTGATATCATAATATATTGTGTTTTAACACCAACACTGTAACATTTACTAATTATTTTTATAAACTTCTGTTTTACTGCATTTTTTCACAACATACCAAATTTCACCAAATATATGCCTTACTATTGTATTATATACTGCTTTACTGTGTATATCAATAAAGCACGCAATTATGTTATCTAAAGGTGCAGGAGTTTTTGTGGGGGTTCAGCACTCACCCAGCACTTCTCCCCAGCAACCCTTGCCATACTGCACTGGCCAAAGCCCCTGCTGCCATCACCTCAGTGCCTCAGCTGCCCTGCTTTGGGGATTTCTCCCCTGCTGAAGTTGTGAACCTCCTGTGCTCCCCAAGCTTTTGGGGATTTGCCAGCCCCACGCTTCCTGCCTCATCCCTGACAGGACCTTCAGACCAGATTCATTCAGTCCAGCACTTGATAGTCTCCTTGCCACCAGGCATAGTGTTAGGAAAACCCTCTTTGGGGCTTTGGGAAGTGTATGTTCTCATCAGAGAGGCTGATCACACATCTCCCTTAGCTAGGAAACGCATAGGCTTTGATACCCAGACTCCTCTCAGCTGTGTCACGATGCTACCTTTGAGCTACCTTTTGGTGGTAGAAATAATGTGATGAAAAATAATAAAATACAAAGGCAAAACCAGCATATGTTTGCCTATGATTTCAGTAATACAGTGAAGGAGAAGGTGAGAATCTACTCATTTCATTCACTTGAGGAAATAAAAACACATCCTACATCTACTCTCCCAGACTCGAGTTACTCTGGATTCACTCCTACATAAGTCAATCAGCGTGTGCTTGCTGTACTGAAGTCTTCCCTGAAGACTGCACAATCCACAGAGCACAGCAGCCCCCCATGATGACTCTGTTGAATTCAATTAAGCAAGAGGGAGGATAGCTGCACTCATTTCCCCCACACCTGTGACCCCATGATTTATGACTCCTAACATCCCATCAATAAAAGCTGGTGTTCCTGAGTGGCTCTCAGGAATGTTTGTCTTATCTATGTTCAGCAAAACATCCTCTTTATTTTAAGGACTGGTCAGTGTGTTTCCTCTGCTCTCTGGGCAGAGGGGAAAATTAGTTCTCTTTGATTTTGTCTGCCTTGTTAATGTGCTGCTATTTACTCCTTGACTTCACAGTCTTTGTTCTGTCTTTTCAATAGATGGACAAATGGATAGATAAATAGGTAGATAGATAGCTGTGATAGATATGATAGATACAAATCCTTGAGGCCCTGCTAGCCATGGGAGCAACGCTGGGGCGGTTGGAGGTTCCCTTCTCAATGAGGCCACGTGTCTCCTGCTCCCCACTGCCCAGCAGGGTAGCAGACACAGCTCAGGGCAGCACATGCTGCTGGTCACCTGCTGCACAGCCCCTGGTCACTGCTGCTGGCCCGTGAGTGCTGCCCAGCTCAGCCCAGCCCAGCCCAGCCCAGCCCAGCCCAGCCCTGGGCTTGCTGCTGCACCCTGGGAGCCCAGCACACCCTGCCAGCCCCACGAGGCTGTGTGGGCAGCTCTGCTCTGCTGCAGTGGTGGGGCACAAGAAACCAGGGAAGGGGACAGCTGAGCTGAGTGGAAGAAACACCCATGCCTTTTCAGCTGGGATGGGGAAAAGGAGGGAAAGCAACGGTGTGCAGGATGCATGGAAGGTCTGCAGCTGCCAGTGTGTGCGATTCACTCCATGGTGGTGCTTGCAGCAGAGCATCCCTGGCCTTGCTGAGCTGGGTACACATAGCAGGCACAGTGCCTGGAGTGCTGCAGGAAGCACAAATGCTTCCAAACCCACCCACGTGCCACCAGCAATAGCTGCCTGTCCTCCTTGCCCAGCGGCCAATTCCAAGCTACTGTGATGCTCCATACAGTCACTTCTGCACCAGGGTGCCCTGCAGTGAAGGACAGCTCCCAGCTTTGTGCAGGGTGGGCTGAAGCTCTGACACCCTGCATGGATGGGATCTTCCCCTCACTGCAAAGGTGCAGGAGCAGCAGGACCCGCCTGGGGCCCAGCCCAGGCAGCACGGGCACTGCACTGGCTGTGACCCATTTTGGCTGCCTCTGGGCACATGAGTGCAGCCAGGCTGAAAACCAATAAATCTTCCTCTTCTTGACTCGGGCTCACCAGGAATTTGTTTCGCCTCTGAGCAATCATATCAACTTGCTAGAAAGTGCCATAAATCTGTGCAAGAAAAATGGGCCTGCTGAGACCAACCAAGGTGTAGCATTTCCATACATGAACCCCATAAGCTGATAATGCTGCCCACCAGCTGAGGAATATGACTGCAGCAAATAAGTAGTAGCTCACAGTGCCAAAACCTTGGTATAAAATCACCTGTGGTTAAGGGAGGGATGAGAGTTAAGGAAATCTTGGAGCTATTGAAGTGAACTGTGGGACTTCACAAATACAAGGTGCTCTTTCAGCCTATTGCCTAAACCCGTACTGTATGCCAACCCAAGGCTCATATTAGTCAGCTTGACAATTGTTTACCAGGTGTAAAGACTTCTTTTTGGTGTTGTTATCTGAGCATTACAATGGATAAGCCATTTATTTAATAGCTGGCACATGCTTGTAAAAAGCTGAGTCCAAGCAAGTTGTCCCTATTTGCTGACATAAGCAACCCACTGTTGCAAGGCTTTCCTCTTTCTCTCACTCTCTCTCACACCCCTCTATGCACACATTCACAGATACAGGAAAAGAAAAAACAACAGTACAGTATTTTATTGTCTTTCTTGCTGAATGGAAGAGGGTTTTTTCTCAAAAAAAATCATCTCCAGAAAAAACAGCATCCTCACACCAACATATTGGTATGTCTAAATTTGCAGCAAGTATTAGATAAAAAGACATAATTATATACAAATATTTCTATAACAGGAAACCAAGAAATTATGTTAATTCACTCAGCATTCCTTTACTTGTTTCCTTCACACGTGCTCTTCTTGATGACCCAACCAACAACACCGAGTGCCATTTTGGGTGTATAATCTCTTTCAGACCATTAACAGCAATACCAAATAAAATGAGAGTCTTTAAGAACACAATATTATATAAAGTCAATCACAAGTTTAGCATATCCATCAGTTGGACCTCCATGAGGCTGTAGAAGATGCCTTGGGCCCTGGCACTCGCCATCTTCTCGCTTCCTCTTGCCTGTGTGCTGTGAAGCTGCTGCCAGCAGCTCCTGATCTCCCAGCTGCTGCAGCTCACTGCCGCCGCTCTGCTGTGTGTCAGGGCTCCTGCTCACCCCCAGAGCTGTGCTTTCACCTCAGCAAGGCAAAAGCTCCTTCTCTTCAGACCTGGAGGCATTTTGCAAACAGCTGAGCAGCTGGCCTGTGAGGCAGCGCGGTCCAGCTGGGGAGCACACGGTCAGGGATCACGCCTGGACCACACCAGTCAGGCCTTGCATGGTCATCCGGGGACAAAAGAGGCAGAGTGGAACCCCAGAGTGTTTGAAGGAACAGAAGTCAGGTGTTGTGTATACAGGGAGATTTACACAAGGGTGTTTTTATTCACTGCTGGTGTTGTGATATATTGTGAGGTTAGAGCTATTTCAGACTAGGTACCATGTCCCAAAATTAGACTAAAACTGTTCAATTAAAACTTTTCAAACTCCTTGCTGTTCAGTTGACACTAAAGATGCCCTTCCTGATGGCCTCGGGTGGGCTAGCACATCATCAAAAGTATCATCATGAGAGGATTTTTTGCTTCTGCATCAGGGTAATTACAGAGTTGTGCCTCATTCACCAGACAAATGGGTTTATTCTAACACTGATATAGGAGATGCTTCTTTTTGCACAGAAGATTAATGGCAGTTGCCAATATAATTCCCTGCTGCATCCCACAGTGAATGTTTAGATAAAGGCTGCAACCAGCTGCAGATGATAAGACATGAAACTACTGGGGTTTTTCCTACCAACCACAAATATGTGATTAGAAATTAGAAAATATTAGGTATGCTAGAATAAATGCTAGATGCATGAATACATAGCAGTATGCACACAGACAGAGGTATAAAACACAAGACTTTCTTGTGTGTGTGTGTACATTCATGAATGCACACACATCCCCAGATGTGCTCACACAAGCCCTTTGCTCTGCTGAGCCTGTGAACCATTCAATTTAAAAAAAAAATGAACTGGAATCAGTTGTGTCAAAATAGATAAAACTTGACAATCTGCATTAATTCAGCTTTATGTTAAATTATAACAGCCTGTGTTTTGCAGCAGCAGAGCAGTATTTTATGAAGCAGTTGCTGAAGTTCCTTCAGGAATTTTGATTCCTAAGGAAGTGGCTCTAAGCACATTGGCTCAGTTTAGTATCTGCTTTTGTTATTCTTCTGAAACACCTGGCAGAGCTGGCATGGCCTTCCAGCCTTGGCAGAAGATAATAAAACACATCAAGCCTATAACTTAGCTTCTTTCATCTCGTTTCCCCCCTCCCTTTTTTTTCCAACCTCACGGATGAGCTCAAAGCCTTTCTTCAGCAAGACCTTGCAGGCAGACAAATACCTTCCAATGACTTACCATGCATGTGCTTTTTTCTACCTGTTTTTGTCGGCTTCCTCTCCTACATTAAGAAAAATTATAAGTCAAAACAGTAATGAAGGGAAAAGACCATTTGCATCTCTAGGTCTTTTAGCTACAGGTACTCACATGATGCCCCAGAGTTTCCAATTTTCATACTGCGAAGCTGAAGGAGGCTTTTATCAGATGCTGTGTACATGGTACATGGGGGTCTCCACTCCACTCCCCGCCACATTTTTCAGTATGTAAGGATTCCTTGAAAAGTTCTCTAATTCTTAGGATACTTTGTGTCTCCCAACAAAAATATGAAGACTTTTGCTTTGCGGTCACCCATTTTTTGCTTCTGATGTCCTGGCCTGGTTGCTCACCGTCCCCTGCAGTGCTGGACAACTGAAGGCAGCCCTGGCTGTACCATCACCATCAGCACTTCCCTCTCCCACCCAGGCTGCCTGTCCCTGTACCCAGCCTCACTTCCATCCCCATCCCACACTGTCCCCATGGGCAGCAGGATGGAATGGTGTCCCAGGCCTCCCCTCGCCCACAGCCTCCACCCCTCCGTGACAAGGAGGTCCCATTCCCACCCCACTCTGGCACAGGCTCCAGCCAAAGCTCCCCATGACTGCAGCCACCCTGAGCTCCCTGTCACGTGGCCAACACTGCAGGGCTGTGCTCGCCACAGCCTCATTACCCCGGCTCCCCTCGTGTTTTTAACAAACCCCATGAACAGCATCTCACCACAAACCTGATCCAGGGATCCCTTCCAGTGCAATTCATTTGCTTAACACTCCGTGTTGCCTTTCCTCTTGCTGAGGTTTTTATTCCCCTTCACTAATTTCCCTACTGAGTCTCATTTTTTTGTGCTTCATTAACATTTTCCTTTATATCACTCCTAATACACAGCTTTACTTACAGAGCAGCTCTGCCCCTCTGGCCCCCATCTCTCATTCCTGCTGGGCTCTCTGCTTGCTCTCCATACACTTAGGAACATGTAGGCCTGGGGTCCCATTCCTCCCTCATAACCTTGGGCTTGATTTTCTGTCTTATCTTACTCTCAATGTCTCTAACACTGAAGACTTTCAGTGAAAGATTCCTTCTTTATTTAATGTACTGATGCAGGTCATTACAGTCTCTGTAGGAAGGTATGCTGGTTCTCTTTTGATTGTATAGGTGGTTTTTTTTCCTTGTTTTGTGTCTTCAAGGACTTTTTTCTTGTTTGCTTGTTTTGTTTTTTTTTTAAGGACAGGGGTTGTCACCTGCTTGCTTCTGGAATTTGTGCTGGCCCACATGACCAAAGAGGCCACATAACCCCCTGTGAACCGTGACTGCCAAAGGCAGCCCAAAGGACTCTGCTTCCAAAGGGGGCTGCAAACTGCACGGCTCATGTCCTGTGAAGGCAATTCACTTAACTGGCCTATTTTATTTTTATTTTTAAAGAGATAAACACACAAAGCCGTTATCCACTGTGCTTGCAGATGGATAGCTGCACCTCACAGAACAGCTTCGTGCAGACCTAGCAGCCAAACCTGGAGTATGTTGCTGAGGAAATCAGGCACTAAACACATTTTGCTGCTTACCTACACCCACCCCTCAGCACCGAGGGGCTTAGGGAGGTGTGACCCCCAGCAGGCAAAGCCTGTGGTCACAAGCCCAGCTGGACAAATGCCAGGCACCAGCAGCTCTCACGTGCCCAGGGTACTGGGGCTGGCAGTGGCTGTTGCCACAGGCACCAGAGCAGGGAATGAAAATAATGCCACAGCACACTGAGGGGGAAAGGGCAACACAGGATATCTCCATTTCACTTTGAATATGGCTCCAAATTAACTGCAGTGAGTAATTACCTGTGAAAAAGTAATAGTGATGGTTTCACAGTTTAGAGGAAAACTCCTTTAGCAGCGGGCTGCAAGAGACACTTCTGATTTCTCCTGCCATATAAGGGCATTTTTTGCTTTTGTATGAGAAAAGAAATCACAGCCATGAAGTAGCTCACATCAGTTATTGCTAAGGCAGCTGTTTCATTATTGAATGCACTATTGGGTATTGTATTTTCCAGACTGTTGACTGTTGTGCTCGGGTGGCCTTCCCACCCATTCCCACCAACCCAAATGGAAGGATTCCATTTCCATGGAAAAGGTGACATTTTCTCAGCTCCCGTGCACAGAGCTTTTCTCCAGTTAGGCTCTGTGTATGATTCCAGAACTTTGATCTTTGCCTAGCTCCTGCAGAAATCAGGAATTAATTTTCCTGACTTCCATCCAATGTATACAAATTATTTGACCTTTTTCCTTTTGCCTCTAGTCACAAAGCACTAAACTGCCAAGGAGAGCCAGCTGAGTGTGGCACAGCCTTCCAGATCCCACAGAAGGAGCAGAGCCCTGTTGAGGCAGGGCTTTCATTAACAAAGACACTCATTGCCCGACAGCTTCCTGGCTGACCAGGGCAGGTAATAGCATTGCTGGTTGGGATCTTGTCTTTAGTTCCCTTTCCTACAGCTTCTTTTCTGCCTGGGAGTCACCACTGTGACCTGGCTGCAGCTGCCACTCCCAGTGAGGACCATGCATGTGCTTCAGCCCTCGGGAATGTGTACACCAGAACAGCCTTTTGGTGGGATCAGGGCTGGTCAAGAGCTACCTCCTTCTTCCTCACCATCTTCACACTGATTTATTTAAGGAAAGAATAGCACAGAAGTGAGTCATCCCAAAAGACCCTGTGGACCAGGGGAGGCTCAGTGGAAAGGCCCTCACTTCCCTCATCCTTCCCATGCCACATTCCAGAGCCAAGACTTCCCATATGCCCAGGGCTCTCCTGCCCTTCCCTATAACACTTTAAAGGATGGTCTGTGTGGAATGAGGGGACACCTTTAGCCTCTGTGCATTGCGAGGCTCCTGGCATTGAGAAACCTTGCCCCTTCCTTCTGGGGCAGGAGTTTTAACCTAAGTTAATGATGCCACCTAAAATTGGCATTTCCAGAGTCTGGGCACCTCATAGTCTCACCTATAAAAGGAAAGCTATTGAAGTTAGTGCTCCTGGTCTTACTTCTTTCCCTTTTTCCTTTCTCTTCCCTTTTGCCTCCTCTGCTTTCACTCTGGAGCTGTGGGAACAGTGAACCTGAGCTGGCAGCAGCAGTGTCACCCCTGACCCCACACTGGCTTTCTTGGCACTGTCACAACAATGTTGCACGACACCGAATCAGCTCAGCTCCATAAAATTTCTTCTGTGAGGCACAAAGTGCCACTGTGACTTAGCTGTGCCTCTGCCAGCTCACAAACTGTGGCCCCAGAGCACACAGGCAGACACAGGCTCCAGTGCAGACAGAGCAGAGGTGTCTGTACATCTGTCCTGCTGTCCTGCAGCTCCCATTTGTGATTCCACATGGCTCTGATCACTTTAATGGACTGTCTGGGTACAACAAACACTGAGGGAAGGGCTCAGTGCTGTGAACTGGATGGTCACTTAAAAAGCTGTAAGAGCTAGAGAGACTGAGAGCTGCATGCATTTTTTTTGTCATTACTGCGTAAGAAACTGAGAAATCCTGTGGGTTGGATCCATTATGTGCAGCACATTATCCTGTGACATGGAGAAGAGACACGGGATCATTCCCAAAATATCCTTCCCCACTGATAAATTGCAGCAAGCAGGTTGGAAGCTGCGCAGCGTGAAGGATAACCTACTTAGGATGAGCACATGCATGATGCTATCAGAAATATTGATGCAGTTACAGCCCTCATGATGGCTTTGAGGAAGGGGTTATATCAAATCACAACTTGCAGAAGCACGAGGGAGACAGCAGCCTCAAAGCAAAGCCACTCCACATTTCCCCCAGGCTGGGCTTTTCCCTCAGCACCAGGGTATTTGCTCACTGCAGTCTCCATCCTGCCACATGTAAATGTAAGTATAGGAAAGAGAAAACAGGTGAATACTATTGTGTTCCAGTGGGTGCTGGAGGGGTGTGTCTGTGTGCCAGCACATATTTAACTTGGGGAAGCCCCCTGCAGAGGTGCCTCCAAATTATCAGAAACACTTCAGGGAGATGGCACATAAGGGCTGAGGCCACTTCTTGAGAGGGATGAGAATTTAGGAATCCTTGGAGCCAGATCAGGCATTTGCACAGAGGAATCTAAATCCATTCTTTCTGATGGTGGAAGTGGGGGATAAGGAGGATGCACAAGAGAAGCAAAGCGGCAAGAGGACAACCCATTGGTTGAGGTGTTTTGGTTTACACATGGCTCCAGATGTTTCAGAAGATAATTTCAAGGTGGCATAGGCTGTGGGGCACCTTGTTCAGCAGTGCACTTGCAGCAGAGGGCTCTTTAAGGCAGAAATAGTTTAATTTATGAAAGGCTAGTGTGGAGCTTTCCTGGCTGAGGCAGGAGCACAAAGCAACTGATGTTTTCCAAGGCAGTCATCCATTAACAGGTGATTTCCCCATCCTTCCCTGAACTCTACAGCCCTTTGCTAAGCTCTGGTGCACATCATTTTTGTAAGCACAAACCAGCATTTTAATTTTAAGCACTTGACAGTGCCATGGGTTTCACTTCAGTTGTTCTTACATGCAGCAAAACCCCAGGTTTTATGCTGCACTCCAGTAAAGGCAGCAAATAGCAACACAAGGAGCAAATTGCTTGGAGCTTGACATTTCTCCTGTAATCTAAAGGAAAGAAAGAGAGAAAGGGACAAAGGGGCCGAGGGGGCGGGGGGAGAGAGAGAGGGAAGAAGAAAAGATCTAAAACTGTAGGAGCTAACAAAATAGCCATAAAATATTTCTGCTTCCCCCCCAGTTAATATTGAATATGATGTGTAGGTAGGATGCTGTACCAGTCTGAAGTGTGAGTCCCTGACTGAGCACAGTAAATGCAACTGTACATGACTAAATGCAGCAGTACACGACAATCAAACCTGCTTGCACACAGGGAATATTCTCCTCAGTCACAGCTAAGCAAACAACAAATCTTTCTCTCTTCTGCAGCCAGCCCCAGTGCCTTTGCTACCCTTTGGTGATTGCACCGCAGTCTGCAAAGCAGCTGGGGGCACAGATGTGTCTGCAAGCAGCAGGGGTTATATAGAAATAAATATCTAATCAAACTTTTATTAACCCATGGCCTTCCAGCTCAAAAAAAGCACGGTCAAAGCAGACATGGTTTGTAACAGCTTCAGCCTCCTGACTGAGTAGAAAATCATTTGCAAACTACTTCTGATTTTCTGTGAAGGGTTTAATCATGTGCCAGCATTTGCCAGGGGCTCTTGGACGGCTCTGAGGGCTTCTCATGGTTCACTGGCCTGAGGGGATGCCCAGGGGTGGCACTGGGATCGGGTGTCCAGGGCTGTGCAGCACCTTCACTACCCATACATGGACCCCTCCAGCAGGGGAGGACAGTGTCTCTCACAGAGAGGTGACATGAGGATGCTTCACCTGGGTTGCTTGTGTGGTTTTTTGCTCCATTTCAGTTCAGTGAGGTGCCCAGCCATGGGGAGGGCAGCCCCTGACACCTTGCAGCCTGGGACACCCTCACACCAGCTTGTAATGGGAGTGTCCTCTGGAGTCAGGGCTTATTGCTCCTGCTGCCAGGCTGGAGTGCTGGATCCAACATCCCACTGGGGAAAACAGATAGAGAGAAGCCTTTTCTTTCTTAAACAAGCAAGTAACAAGGATCTCTTTGCCCCAAATACTAGCCAGCTGTGCAAAAATCCTGAGACTCTCAGACTTCCAAAAAGTTTCTGTTCTTTATTGTTTAGTAGCTCCCATAGGATCCCCTAAAGCTGCCCCAAACTATCCCTCACTCACCCCATCCCTGCCCATTCCCACCTGCTCCAGGGAGTGCTTCTTACTCATCTCCTTATTCCTGCTCTCTGTCCTGGGAGCTCTGGTGGTGTCCTCACTCCAGACTTTCTGTCCCCTCTGCCAGCACCACAAGGTGCCATTGGGGTGCCACAGGGAGGGCAGGAAACTCCTCAGCCTCTCCTGAGGGGCATGGCACAGCAGCTCTGCTGCCAAAGGAGCAGTAGCTTCCCTGGAGACAGCGGAGACAGGGGCAGACACAGCCACCATGGTCATGACAGTAGGAGATGAAGGACCTGAGGACCAAAAGGACCACAGGAAGGTTTATTCCAGTGGGGCAGAAGTGGAGGAAAGGGCCAAGCAGCTGGAGGCAGGAAGACATTCTCAGCTATCCTGCTCAAAGCAGCAGTAACAGTCTTGTCTGTGAGGCAGCAAAACTGGGATGAAGGGGTGAGAGAGAAAATGAAAGCTTAATTCACTTTCAGCCCTGCGTAGAGGTGAGCTTGTGGCAGTTTATGGCACACTATTCCCTCAAAAGTTGTGGCTCACAGAGGAGCAGAAATCTTTCTGCTACAGTTTTCATTTCAGCTACAGCCTGGCTCTCCCAGTCACTGCTGCTTGCTGCCCTTTGTGCCATGCTCCTCCTGGCTGCCTGCCTTTTCCAGAAGGCTTTTACCCTGATCTCCCTCTCGAGGGGCCTTATCCTCCCTCCATTTTATCAGCAGGTCTTCTGTTTCTTTGTCTCCATAAAGGTTCTGGGGGCTCTGCCCCATCCCTGCTACCTCTTGCTCCCCACACGCCTTTCACTGGCACACACTGTACCTGGAGAGCAGGAATCCACCAGCCAGCCCTGCTGTCACTCTGTCTCCAAGAATTACAGGAGCCAAGCCCATGGGAAAACAGCTCCTGTTCTGCTTTCCACCCCAGAAACTCAACATGATGAGACCCGCCCTCATGACCCAGTGGGTGGTGATGAGGCCCCACTGGCACAGCCAGAAGGGACGGGGGGCAGAGGGGCTCTCTCAGCTGCTGGCTGGCACTGGCCTTGGGCTTTGAGGGCAGAGCAAGGTCCCACTGGCTCTCAGGCCCTGGTGCAGCTCGTGCACCACACAAATTTCCCAGCAAGTGGTACCTCTGGACACACACAGGGCTGGATGAGCTGGTTACAGTCTCTGCAGCTCAAAAAAGAAAGGGGCAGAAATGCCAGCCAGCATTTGCCTTCTTCAGGCAGGCAGAGCACAGGTAGTTGGTGCCCAGCAGGGGGATGTATCAAACACAAACGTTGTTCTATTACCGCTGGGGGAAGGTAAGCGCAAACAATCAGATGTCCTTTCCTATTTTCTGTGTCTCCCTCTGCGATGCTGATAGAGGGACTCCAAATGTTTCCAAGCAGGCAGTGCCTATCTGCAGCAGGCAGACAATTTCCAAATGTATTAGCGGCACAGAGTCAATAGAGAAATAGCAGTCCAGCATATCATCCAATTTTCAAATGTAAATAACTAGACCACTGTTAATTTGAGGGACTACAGCAGGGAATAAAATGAGCCCTGGAAAACACACACAGCAATGACCGCTGGTCGTAATCCATTACCTTCAGGCGTGCCGTTGCTTTCCCCCACTGGCTGCTGTGCTGCAGGGCAGAGGAAAACCAGTGGCCTTGCATGTGACGACTGGGATGAGCCCCAAGAGCCCCACCAGGAGACAGGGAGGGCAGGCTGCTCGTGGGGGTGCCAGCCAGGCAGGGAGCACCCTGCACAGGAGGCAGCCCTGCCTCTCCTCTGCCACTCTGGCACAGCTGGCAGGGAGAGGACGCTCAGGAGGGGCACTGGCAGTGAGTCACCAGCAACAAGGCTTGGCCACCCTCTGGAATCCCTGCTCCTCCTCTCCTCTGGCCTCGAGAGCAGCAGCAGCAGCACCTCCATGTCCCATCTCAGAACCAGCACTGAGAAGGCATTCTCTGGCAGAGGAAGGCATGAGATGAAGCACCTGCCTCCCTCCACAGCGACTGTGAGGAGAAGGGAAAGAGCGAGAAACCTTGAGGGGATCTTGGGAAAAGGGAGAGGAGGAGGAGGAAAGATGCTTTTAGCAAAAAGCCTCTTGGGGTTTGCCAGTGTAACTGAGAGTAAAATTGTCCCCTTGTCTACACCACTATTATATGACTGCTGAAGGCAGGCCCCTTAAATCCCACCTCTGATGGCACACACCAGCTTACAGAGAGCCCCAGAGGAGGGAATGTGCTGCAAGTGCAGCCAAGAGGCAGCAGAGGGGTGGCTGGTGAAGCTGTCATTGCCCTTGCTGGAATGCTGGGAGCCAAGAAAAGGGCTCTGACACAAAGACAGGAGAGACAAAATCGGCCTGTTCAAAGGAGGAGACCAGTCTGGCAAATGGTGTCTTGTGCAAATCTGCTGGTCTCCATTAAACACAGCAGGAATGGGCAGGTTTAGCTCAGTGCAGTGAGTTCAACCTAGGGCTCCCCGTCCTACTTTGTGCTTTCCTCACTCCTTCTCTGAACCACTGGTGGACATTTGTATGGTGCCCACAATGGGGGGTGCACTGGAGGTGCTAAATTTAAGGTAGCCAGATTGGAAAGGTCACCACTTCACCTCTCACCATTAATAGGAAAACACTCTGAAAATGAAAGATGAACACATGCTTCAAATCCCAACACTCCCCAAGGCTCAGTGGAGAATGGAGGGGGTGGGATATTGCTGGGGAGAAGGTGCTGGTTTGGCAGGCCAGTGACAATGCCAGGAAGGCTGGCTGAGACCCTTCCAACATGAGCTGCCCTCTGCAGCTGGGCTGTTGGAAAGGCTGGGTTTGCTTTTCTGCAAGAGCTGTGTCACAGCAGGTTGCACAGAGCAAGGGAGGGCCCAGGGCTCGCAGGGAGATGCAGAAGCCTGCAGTGGTGAGACAACCTGTGGTGTGACAGGAGTGATGTATCCAGGGTGATTCGAGAATGAGTGGATCCAGATTTGCAATCTCTCTCATTACAGCAACTGATCTAGTTGGAAAAAACAGAGAAGAATTCAGGCACATAGGACTTTTAGATTTGTTTGCCTAAAAGCTAGTCTGTGCCTGTTGCCACTGTTCATTTTTTCCCCAGACCTATGAAAAATACACAGGAGACAAAAAGTGAAACATCAGACAGAAATAATGGCTGCCCAGAGATCTCCCACTAGCCCAGCGCTCATGTGGAAAGGAGGTCCCATGTGCTTATGGGGAGTTTGATGCTGAGCCCTCAGATGCTGCTTCAGCCACTCCAGGGCCCTTCAGCAGCCTCAGCTGCTGCGGTGGTGCAAAACCATCATGAAGATACAGACCTGGCACAGAATGGCAGGAAAGCTGGGGAGGGACCCCAGCCTGTACTCATAGAACAAATCTTTCTTAAGGGAAAAAATATTGAAACAAAGCAAAACAACACAAAACAAAGCAAAACAACACAAAACAAAACAAAACAAAAAAAGAAGAGCTGTGCCCAGAACTGGAAACAGTAAAGGGACTGTTTTGTTCCCAGATTTTAATCTCCCGTCTAGATCAGCCGGCGCTTGGCCCCGTGCGGCTGGACGTGAGTCACGATGCTCTGTGCTGAGGGCCAGCCAAGACTGGCTGCTTTGTACAGTGCTGCACTACCTTGCAGCTACTGATTCACTGCAGTAGAAATGATAGATGGTTTTACAGGAGGAAGAGAAAGGAGGGAAAAAAAAAAAATGAAACCCACTGGTACTTAAAACAGTGGATGTGCTCCACCTACTGTCCATTGACAACAGAGTGAGCAGGGATAAAAGGCAGCTTCCTCACCGAGAGGCTTCATGCCGCCGTCCTCTCGATTTTTATATTTGGAGGGAAGCCAGGGGAAAGGGGGAAGGAAAAAATGATGTGAAGAAGAAAGGAGAGTGAGAGAAGATGAGAGCTGCATGGCAGGGGAAAAAGATATAAAAGAAGACAGAGTTCTTTCGATTTAAAAAAAGAGATGCTTCAAGCATGTGTAAGCTTGCAGCAAGCTTGGCCATATAAAGTCATTTTGACTTATTTCAAAGCTCCCAAAGGAGGACAGTTCTGTGAATGCTACATCCTATTTCTGATTGATGACAATGGGGTTTATACCTAAGACAACCAAGGTCAGATTCCCTTTGGCTGCTGCCACCTTCATCTCCAAGGTTTTGGGGCTGGGCAGGGCAGAAGGACAAACTTCCTGACCTCCCCCTGTGTTCTCTGCACCCCCTCTCCCAATAACCAGAGCTGCTCCTACTGCCACTGCAACGTGGAATGGGCAGACATGTGCCTCTTGCTCCTGGGCTTTTATGGACAACTAAACCTTGCTTCTATTATCTCCTTCCCCAGTCCAGGACTCTTTTTCCTTTCAGATCAGTGAAGCCTGTGAGCATCTGTTGTCTGCACAGGATGTATCTCGCCTCATGGGATCTCCAATCCCAACAATGTCTCCTGTGAAAGAGAGGAGGCAGGGACATGAAGCAAACTGAAGGTAATAGGTTCAGGAATACTCAGTGACATCATGACAGCTTGAAAGTAGATATGTAGATATTTAAGTGTCATTAAGCTGATTGAAAATCCAATTCCTAGTATGATCTTCTGGAGATTTTTTCAAATTCCCAGATTTGAGAGCCAGGTCTGGTGTTTTCTCACATCCAGGATGGAACTGCTGCTCAGACAGGGACAGGGAGGCAAGACTCTGCTTGTGCCTCCATCAGCCAAAGGGTTTGTGCACAGGACACAGTCAGGGGAGGAGCAAAAAAGTAAACATTACTCAAAATCCAAAAGGCAAAAAGTATTGCAAAATAGGACTTATGCAATGGTCTGAGTTGTGAAAGGGATAATTTACTCAGTGCTTGTTTTCTCATAAGAAAAAAACAAAACACACTGAACCTTTAGAAGGTCTGTCCTGAAAGACGAATATTTTTGTGTGTGTTGAAATTTATATATCTTTACATATATATAGTATGTATTTGCATGCAAACACTCATGGATATGTACATACATAAATATACTGCTGCCCTCCCACAGGGGTCAGGGGTATCACTTCTGCCAGCCAGGATCTATTTCTTTGCAGTGTTTAAGCACACGGCTGCGATGCACATAGTCAGGTACCCCTGCCCTTACACTGCCCACTTGCACATTCCCTCTGCTATAGCGTCATACTAATGAGAATATACGGCCCTGGGCTTTCTCCTTCTCTGCCCAAACAACTTTGAGCATGGTTGGAGTGAGCATAGGTCCCTCTGTATCCAGCCATACAGACCTGCCTGAAGCTCTGCAGGTCCCTGCTGTCCTTGAAAGCCTTGTGCAAAGCAATTGTCCCAGTGTGGTATGTTTGTGACAGAGCAGTAACTAACCATAGGTTAGTGTACTAACACTATCACTTAATATCTCACAGGACATCATCTGAGTATGTTTCACACCTGTCCTGAATACAGATACTACTGGTGGGTTGTAATTTGTCTGTGCCTTTGTCTGCAGCTGCTTCTCTCTATTATTCTGGAAAATATTGCAGAAATTCATAAAAGCCACAGAAAACTAGTAGGCTTATGAAGCGTGCTCCTGTTACCATTTCCTTGTCCTCATTATTAATCCACTCTACTTTTTCTTTATTCTGTATCAGGTCTGTCTCCTACTGAAAAGAAGATGCTTCCTTTTTCACTTTGCAGTGATATGAGCCTTTAATTCAACCCTGTCTGCTGGCTTTGACAGAGATGAACTAATTTGTAATCAGATTGAGGCTATGACACTGTTGAAGTGCACACAAAATATTAAGGATACAGGAGAAAGAAGGAGAAGGGAAGAGAGGAAGAGAGAAAGAAAGGGAAAGACTACATGTGCAAAGTCTCTGTTTCTGATGTGACATTCAGCTCCATGCACAAAGGAACACAGAGGGGCCCAGGGAATGAGACTTGCTTGAGAAGACACTGCTTCCAGCCAAAAAACTGCTCTGCTATACCTCAGCCTATTGCCAAAAAAAAGGCAGTAGGGAGGAGAAAGAGATGACGAGGTCAGCCAGGGAATGACAGGAGAGGCACTGGGGACCAAGGGCACAGGGAATGACAGGAGAGGTACTGGGGACCAAGGACACGGCTGAGGGCAGAGACACAATGGAGAGGCAAGCGACCAAGAAAGGGAGGGATGTAGAACAATAAGGTGGGGGAAAGAATGAAAACTTCAAAGCAAAGAAAAGGTACAGGAAGAAAAGAGCAAGAATAGCACAGAGAGAGGAAAGGAAGGTGTCCTGACTCCTTGTGGCACACCTGTGACAAGCAGGCAGGCAGGAGCAAGTGCCCGGAGAGACTCGCTGTGCCTGACCGGGTGCGTATGGGGCCAGGAGCTACTGAAATGAAGCTGCCACGGTCCAAATTCATCTTTTCCCCTGTAATCTGTAAGGGCTCGAGTAAAATTAGATGCAGTTTGTGCTTTTTCCCTGGCACTCTGTTCAGTTATAGCCTTCCTACTCTTCTTTATGGAGACCAGGGATAACCCATTCCCTGCCCTCCCCCAGGAGACAGGCAGGTTGGAAGCCCAAGAGGTGGCTATCCCAACCTCTTCCAACATGCCTTTTACATCAGATGGATTATTCCAGTTGCATTTAGCTTCATTTTCTCCTCACTTTATTGAAGGTACACACTCTGGTGGCCTTTTTGCATGACCAATCTCCGGGGCTCCAGGATATCTATTTTCTTTCAACTCCTTTGAGGGGAAATTCCTCCCTGTTCTGCCACACACATGGAATGGCTGATTACATGTGAGTTGCTTCACCCAGCAACCACACATTCTGTATTAAAATTGTAATCCAAGGGCAAAGACATTGAGTATTATGAACTATTTGTCACTCTTTCTCAAAGTTTTGGTCCAAAATTGTGATCTTAGTTACTTGTCACTTAAAAGGACCTAGGCAGAAATAGAATTCAAAGCTATTGATTGCAAACACTTTTATCTACAAAGCCAATACAAAACACTGAGAAAACAGCAGCCTGACTTGTGTTACAGCTTCTTCTCTTTTATTGCTTCCTGAAGAGGTTTCCCTAGGGATTAGACCTTTATGGTGCAGAACTATGTTTTCCAGGTGAGCTGAGGCAGGAGGGATTTGAGGTTTGACAGTCTGTATCAAAGTCTTCCTCCAGTTTAGACAGCACGAGCAGAGCCTTGAAGGCTGTCAGCCTCAGCCCAGCTCTGCTCCCATCACACCAGCAGGTGTTCAGAGGGGACAGAGCCGTGGCACTGCTCGGGGGCTGTGCAGCCCAGACCCATGGGGGCTGCAGAGTGCCCTGGATCCAGCTGAGTGCTGCCAGCAGGGACAGGTGGACAGGCAGGTACAGACACATACACGAGACCCCAGGGGACCTCCAGGCCCTGCACTCTGCCCAGCCTTTGGCTTGAGCCTCAGGGTCCCTCCACGAGGCAGATCCCCTGGTCTCTCCCTGGCTCCAGACCACTCTCTGATTTACTCAATGGGCAGTCCAGCCTGATGCTCGCTGGTGGCACAGGCTGACAAACACACCCCTGCACACGCCCCTCTGGGTCCCACTGCAGCTGCTGCCACTGAGACCACACACACACACACACAGGAGAACGGGCAGAAATGGTTTTTAATGAGAAAACAAGGACAGACAGCACTGGCCAGGTGCAGAGCAGGGTCAGATAAGTGCAGTGACCCGCAACTTATACACACAACCCCCCTCTTTTAACCTTTAGTCCTTATGCTTTCCATGCTTATTCCTCCCAAAAATGTCTTGATCCCTCCCCTTTCTCATTTTGGGTTCCTTCCCCATCCTGAAACATCCTATAAGTCGCACATAGTCCCGAGATTCTGTACCCTGCACCCCAAAATGTCCCATCCTCATGCAAGGCCGTGATGGGGGGCTGTCGCAGTCTTCGCCAACATGGGGTCCTCCTGACCTCTGTGATGGTGTTGTGGTGTTGTGCCACGCTTAGAAATGAGGCAAGAGCAGAAGGGCCTTGCTGTTCGGTCTTCAAAGATGTTTATTATTTTCTTATCACAGTTCAGAGCCTTAGATGACAACAGGCTCAGCACACACAGAGAAACATGCACAGCAAGACACAAAATGAACAATTTCCAGGATACATATAAAGATACCTTATCCAATTAAGTTTTACAATGTACCTAACACGTAGTGAGATTTTTATTTTCTACCAATTCCTAATTATTTGTCAGTCACGTAACATCTGCATTGTGACTTTGTCTAACCAATCACTGTGCTACCAACCCTGCAGAAAAGGGAGTAGATGAAGAAGAAGGAAGAAGCTGAGTCAACACCCAAAGTCCTCCATTTTGTCTTTCATCTACCTTCCATACTAAAACCCAAAATCTACTTTTTCACCTGTGATAAACTACAATATTATCTACTACATACATTAACAAAAACTCAACTTCTCACAAAGTCCTGGAGGCTTTTTCCATAGCCAAAGACTAAAAGTTGTGTTCTCTTGAGGAATAAAACCTGTCAGGACAGGCACAGGAGATATTCCTGTGTCCTGGATTCCCACTGGGGGGAAGGCAAAGGCATCCGAGTGGCTTTTGCTGACCCTGTTACAAATAAAGTCCCCCATGGCCATGGGGCTGGTCACCTCCCGGGAGGGGCAGGAGCAGGGTCATGTCCCCCTCCCCCTTGTCCCCCTGTTCCCCTTCCATGCATGAGCACACCAGTCCTTCCAGCACTACCAAGCTGTTTTTCTTTATTCTACATAACTCAACACTGCCCAGCTACTCTGAATTCATATGAGATTTTGGAAATGTAAGCAGTAAACATAATGGTACTCTAATGGAAGGGAGGGGGTGACATGTTGAGGTGCAGTGCCATCACCTTCAGCAGCTGCCATCACCTGCCACCAGCATGTCCTGCAGGCAGGCACACACACACATACCTGGGATGAGGGCAAGTACAGGTTTCTAAAGCAAAAGAGGAAGGATGAAAGGAGTGTGAGGAGAGAAGATATAAGGCAGAGACAAGCTGGGAGCTGGGCTGACCTTGATCTGCTGCTTGCAGAAAGGAGGCAGAGGATGAGGACAGAGCACAGAAAGGACAGTGAAACACTACAGGAGCAGAACAAATCTTCTGACAAGGAGAACAACGTGGTCTGCAAGGCTAATTTTCCATCTGCAAATACATGGATACACACAGTGAAGGAGAATGTGGAAAATAAGAAAATGGAAAAAGAAATACATTTTAAATGAGCCGGTGCATTCAAATGTGGAAATGAGCCGGTGCACAGCTGAGAGGACCCGTGTCAAATAATCTGATTACACCAAAGTAAATTTTCCAGGATTTCAGAGACAACTAGAACTGAACCTTAAGAGGCATAACTTATGAAAACCTCAGTGTGACTCTGCTTTGCTGAGTGTGAAGTAAAAAGTAACCTTTTTTTTGTAAGTCATTTGTCTTGGCTCCAGCCAGGATAGGGTAATATTTGCAGTAGGCAGGAGGGACATGGCTGGGACCTGGAGGTTATTCTATACCACCTCCTGTAATTGTAGGGAGTAGGGGAAGGGAATGTCTTCTGGGAAGAAGGGATTTCTTCTGGTAGAGTAAGTGTGGTGGAGGCAGCTGTTTGGTAATGCCAGTTCTGGGCACTCATGTGTGAATTATTTCTCGGTCTTGTAATGAAAAAATTGCACTTTGTAATTAATATCGCTCCTGTTATTGTTCTCTTCCTTAACCCATTGCTGTTTTCATTAAATTGTTTTTACCTCAACCTGTGATTTTCACCATTTGTGCCTCAAATTCTCTCTAGCCCACCACAAAAGGAGGAGGGGAACTGAGGGAGTAGCACATGGCTTGGAGAGTCTCTTTAGTGGAAACACTAAACTGGGGAGTACAATGCCTAAAGCACAACAGCCCTGCAGGTGGAAAATTTTCTGCAAGAGGTCCAAGATTATATCCACACTGCAGGGTTTGGTAGAAATAGCTGTAGAAATGCTCAAGGCCGTGCAGCCAGGAGCTCTGCCACCGATGAGCAGGGCAAGTTACCCTCCCTGGCTCTGCTCCCCTTTCAAAGCAGTGACTGGTACAGGAAGGGGGCTGGGAGGCCCTGTGGGCCAGCCTGTGCCCTGCCTACCTCTCTGCCACAGCACCATCATTGAGGCACTGAGATCATTTTAACTGAGGCACTGAGATCATTTTAATTACCAGCATGAAATACTTGCACGAGAGTCCTGTAATCATGGACCCACAGGACGTTTGGGTCAGAAAGGACCTTCAAATACCAGCTAGCTCCAACCCCTCTGCCATGGGCAGGCATGTCTTCAACCCCATGAGCTGGCTCAAAGCCCCATCCAACACAGTCTCAAACACTTTCAGGGATGGAGCACTGCTCTTTGTGCTCTGAAACTTCACTTGGTTCCCCACTTTAATCTTTGGCAGCTATTAAAATGAAGAGCTGGTAAACAACCATTCTCAGCACTTCGTAGCCTGGGTTCCAGCATTTAGGCTTTTCAATCAGTAACATGAATTTTTTAGCTCTTTGCTTTTATTTTCATTCTTCCAGCTGCACTCTTGAAAATAATTCTCTCTCATCTTATCCTTCAGATCTCACAAAAAAAGGAGAGAAGCTCAACTTACGACTGAGTAATTTTCATAATAAACAGACTTTGAGAGGTAAAAAGAAAAGCATGATAGAGTAGGAGATGATACTCCTGCTGAGAAAGAATTTAAGAGACCTATTAGAGAAATACTAACAGTTTTGTTGCAAGAATACTACATTTTTAGAATAGACATTAAGAAGAGAAGTAGATGCTAAAGGATCTGCGTTAGAAATTTAGAAAAGTGTGCTCAAAAGAGCTTACATTCATAGAGAGAGATATCATTAATTACATAACTGATTTGTGTTAATTTCACCCCTGGAAGTGCAGAAAAAAAAAATTAGATGCTAGTGTTTATAGGCCACAAAAAGTGTCTGTGACTAGGTAAAACTGTCTGAAGCTGCTAAGATTACACTGAAAGCTAATGGAAGGATAAAATTTTTTTTAAAGTAAGCAAAGAACTGCATTGCAATACATCCTTAAAAACACTTTAGGAAATGCTATCATAATGGTTTCAATTCCCACACTTCATTTCTCCTGGTGAGCTGTTTGGAGCCACAGCCCCACTCAGCATGATTTAAAGCCTCTCTCTGCACCGTATGTACACAGCTCTGCTTGTGCCTGGGTCTCAACTCCTCCAGCCTGTCCCCAGCTGGAACTGCACTCACCATTTCTCTAATCCATTTTTTCTGGTGCCTTTGGAGATTTTCCTCTGGCTTTACGTCTTTTTCTTTGACTGGCTTTGTCATAAAACTTGCCGTTAGGGCTTGCCCTGGCATCAGCCCATCAGTTTATCTGCAGTCTGAAACAAGCATTATCTTTTTGTCTTTGGCAATTGCCACCTCCATGGCCTGACACAACTGACTCCTTTGGGTGCTTCTGGGAGCTCTAGCAAGCACCTGTGTATCTTGCCTCAGTAACATCCCCGAAGTCCAGAGCTCTTAAAAATGAATGAAAGGTGTTGAGAAGGATCATGGTCACTCCCTTCACGGTTAAACACATGTAGATACAGAAATGCCCCTGGTAATAGAGTAAAAATAAGAGAGGCAGAGGGGGTGACACTGGAAGGCTGTTAAGAGGTCTGGAGGGATAAAGCAGTTTATGGAAGAAGTGAGCTTTAGATTTAAATTGGAGAGGCTTTTGAAATAAAAATGGTGCTTGAGGAGAGGTTAGGCTTTACTGGATAAGATTCCTGAGGTGAACATATAGCAGAATAATTAGGATCAAGTGAAGGGGAACATAATGAGATTGGATGGAGAGAAGTGCCATTTCATTGCTGTGACTGAAGGAGTTAGTGTTCCAGGAGGCTTTTGGCTATGGAAAAACCAGTCTCACAGATAAATTATGCCCCCCTCCCCAGCACAGAGATGTGCTAATATGATTTTGTGGTTCAACAGTGTTCTCACATGGGCTGTAAAGCAATTGGTTCATAAATTAAGAATAATCACAAATTAAGAAAATGCAATTCACAAACACTTTTCAATATCCTCTGAAGAGAGGTGTCACTGGGGATTGATTTGGCTGCTTTGAGCTGTATGTCCTCGAGCATCCCAAGCAGCCACCACCTCCACTGCCCCAACAGCACTTTTTTTCCCCTTCCAAAAATGTTAAAAAGGCTTCTTGGGGCAGTCATTGAGGATTTCAGGGCATCTGAGCTCTCAGCTGGGGCAGTGGCTCTGCCCTGAGACCCCACAGATCCCAAGCCAGAGTTCACATGCTGTGCAGTGAAGGTGCACTGACTCCTGTGTGCCAAGCATCAGGCTGGGCTCTGTGTGCTGAGTAGCATGTCAGGAGGCTCAGCAAAGCCCTGGGTGTCCAGAACACACTGGATTTTACTGTGCATGCATTGCATAAGTATATACACAGAAGTTTTCCAGGATTTCCCTGTGGAAAATATGGAAATCCCCCTGCTGAAAGTAATTTTTCTTACACAAGCTGTTCAGGTCTGGTTTTCTGTATATTAATTACATTTTTAGTGCATTTGCTGAAGCCTTGTTTTGCTGGGCTTACTAAATTATTGCCAGGAAGATGCTTGTTACAGGCAATGGAATGTAAAAATTATTGAAATCCAGAATATGGTTTTGTTCATTTTTAGCATATGTATTGGCTAGAAAATACAAAACCCCAGGGTTTAAGCAATTGCAGAGCTGATGTTTCTCAGGAATAGCACAATCTCTTTATGAAACTGCTGCAGATATGGAACTGTGCCATTTGCCTTGCCCTTATTTAGTACCTTCAGAACACAGACACCATTTTCTGATTTCCCTTGTGTGCTTAGCTGATCCCCACCTGGGATGGTGCTCACATGGTGCCTGGGAGCAGATCCTTAACCCCTGCCAGAGCAGCAGTGACACGAGTGCTGTGGTCAGGCAACCCCTGCCATCTGCTCTGCATCCTCTGGTTAACACCCAGCCATGAGAAAATGGTGCTGCTGGAGAAGGTTGGGGTACAGAGCTCCTTTCCAGACCTTGCCCACACCAGCTTATGAAACACAGACAGAAATAAGTGGAGCCTTCTGACTGGGACATGTCATGGTAAAGACTAACAGTGGCTAATTGCATTTTCTAGTACTTTCTTGATGTATGTCAGATGTAGAGACAGAGATTGGTATCATGCATTTGGTTGGAGAAAAATAATACATGGCACCAAAGCAACATCAGAATCAGTGCATTTGCACTTCCCAGTTCCCACTACTCAAGCTCACTGTTTCCTTCCATCATCAGAACATAAGAGACTCGTGGTGTCTTCAGCACTGATTTGCTACACACCCCTTCCAGAGGACACAGGGCACAGCAGGTGTTTCCAGGTTCCCAGGCTTGTGGGTTTAAGATCCAGCAAGCTGAACCCAAAAAGGAAAAATAATGCTCATTCTGCCACACATTTCTACATGTCTTTGTAACCTGTAACCCATGTACATATATATTTTGGTGATGCCTGATAGTTGTCAGTGTTTCCTAAGCAAGAACAGACAGTGCCATTTTTCTACTGGCAAATAATACTGCAATTACAACCTAATGCTAATATAGCAAGTAATACTGGAGCAGAACTTTACTGCAGACTGCTCTCTGGAAACTTTTGCTCATGAGAAGAAAAAAAAATCACAGGTTCAGACACACAACAGGCAAACATTTACCCTGTAATTATACCAGTCTGGCTTTTCTATCTCCTTCAGCCTTTGCTTTCTGTTGGTATCTCTGATTGGGACCAAATGCCACTTACCCAAATTTGCAGAATGCTGCTCTGCTGACCTGTTATGTATGTTGTAATGTCACCACCTGTCCATTTGCATTGCCCTTGTTAAACTTCTAAAATGGTAATTTAATAGGAGAAGGTGATATGAATCATCAAGGAACAATTTGAATTATCATCTGTAGATAATTCATTATGCACACATTTCTTATGAGATCCTTAAATCAGCAGGGTTTCTTAATCAGAGACTTAAAAATTTTGTCTGTAACAGCTAGAGATTTGACCCATAAATCAGCAGCCAGGCCAACAGGTCCAATTCATGCTTCACATATTTTTCCCTGTGAGAAAGAGACACTTAATTACCACCAAGGTCACAGAAAAGGGGAAAAACCCTGTAACACAGAGTTGGTTTTGACAGCTCCAGTGCTGGCAGCATTTTCTGAAAGCAGTGATTTGCAAGCAGAAGATGGCCAGCAACACTGCTGCAGTGCTGCCGTCCTGACAGGGTGCTCCAAAGAGGGCTGCTGCCATTAGAGTTAGCACAATTCATCTTCCTCTGTCAGTGGGAGATAACATTTGCTCAAGAGAGACAGTCACTCTTTGTCCGATTTTATTAGCAAAAATAATTAGGGATTCTGATACAGCCTCCTTTTCTATTCTTCAGTGAAGAAAGCACGTGGTTTGCATCCTTAACTTTGTGGGAGAGAAAGTGTTTGTGCAATTTATGGGAGGGAGCCGGTCACGGCTGGGTCACGGCGCCCAGCTCTGGTGCAGAGTGCCCGGGGCTGGGCAGGTGGTCTGCAGGGACAGGCTGCACCCAGCCAGCACTGATGCTGAGGAGGCAGGGAGGGCTGGGAGGGCCTCAGCAAGACCCACAACCCTTCCTAAAATTAATTCAAAAGGAGTGAAGCCACCAGCAGCAGGTCCATATACCTCTCATACACCTCTGTCAGTGATGTCTTCTTCTGCCCCATTGAGATGGATGGGCCATGTAAAGGGGAACAAGGACTGGCACAGCCAGGAGCAAAGGGGTTGAGCACAGCTTTCTAAAGCAAATTAGCCTATCTTATGATTTCATTCTCTTATTTTCACGAAATGGCATTGACTTAGCAAGCATATCAACCCCTGAAAATTTGAAAAGGAAGTCTAGGTGTATAAATCCACACTTATCCAGCCAGGTAAATGCCCCTAATCTCAGAAGTGCCAAGTCAATGCCAGATTCCCCTGAGGTGAACAGTACTGAATATCTGGTGCCTCTGAAAGCCAGGTGATAAATTTCAGAGTTTTGCAAACTCTGGGCCAAGGGTTTTGCTAATCAATAGTCATTGTTCACATATAATGACCTGTCTAAAAGCAGCTGGCCTGTATGATGGATGCTTGTCTGATCCTGAAACATGTTTACTGGATTGGATTCAGCAAATCAAAGCAAACTAATTAATTCTATTAATACTTATTTGAACTAGATTTAAGGGTTTGGGCAGGGTTGCTTTTCACTTGGTTTTCTGTTTTATTTTTCATTCTGGCATTGCAGGTCATAAAGTTCATTAGGGTTGAGAAATGCCTGAATTCTGGTCCAGCTTTTGTTAACCAGTGCCTGAGCAAAGCAGACCCTCAAGGAGAGAGAGGGGAATCAGCTCTGAACTCCAGGAAAAGGGGATTTCTATGAAGAGTGATCCCACTGGGATATCTTGGCAGCCACTCTATGAACTATCTCTGTGTCCAAAACTTTCAAGAGTTCAGCAGATTTGAGTGTTCTTGAACTGGAGGATATGGTATCTCCTTGTATGTTTTATACAGTAAAGAAAATACTTTTGTTTTTCCACAAGACAAAATTACTACTTGTATTTAAAAGAATCATAAAATAAGCTCAACTTGAAAATATGTCTGGGTCTTAGGCATGATCAGTTAAATACATTTTCACTGGTGGCAAAGCTGTCTTTAAAACATTTGGGCTGTAGCTTGTATATAAAATCAGCCTTTCCCTGTAACTAATTCCTCTTTTCTACAACTTGGGAGTCCATTACAGGTGGTAACAGGCACCCTTGGATAATGGATTTTTTATCACAGAAAGGGTGCAGCAGAGAAAAGGAGACTGCAAACTAGCTGTGCTCCAGCACCAGAATGAAACAGCACTGTGTTGCTATTTTAGCTTTTTCTTGGTTGCTATATGGTAATTTGATTGTGTTATTTTACTCCAGCATGCAATCCTGTATATTCTTTCCAAACTCCAACATGGGAGACATAAAGAGGTGAGAGATTTATTTCAGGACTTCAGTCAGTTTTGAACATGATGTATTCGGCAAATGCGTTTATTCTTGGCCAGAAAGCAGCAATCAGTCAGCAGGTGAGATTCATCTCACTGTCAGACGATGGAGAGAAGATGTTTGATGTTTTGTAACGCAGGGACAAGTGGCTCCAGCATTCAGAATGACAGAAGAAGGCATAAAGTTGTCAAGTTATCTTCCTTACTGCTCTGGCTGCGGTCAGCAAGAAGCCGCCTGTACAGAAGCGAGGGTTTGAAAGATGACGTGCAGCTCTGCAAACTGATGATGCCTGAACCTGAGCTCCTCTAGCTGAAGTAGCTGCTTTGTACTAGCAAAGAGACATTTCTTGAAAAGACACTGCTGTATTTACTTTCCTCAGCTGGGAGACCATGTCAAATGTGCCATGGAGTATCTTGCATGAGGTAAAACAGTAAAACATTTTTCTCCTCAAGTATTATCACAGAATCATAGAATGGTCTGGGTTAGAAGGGACCTTAAAGATCATGTAATTCAAACCTGGTTGCTCAAAGCCCCATCCAGCCTGGCCCTGAACACTGCCAGGGATGGGTCATCCACATTATGATGATGAAAGTAGCGATTTCCAGGTATGTTTGAAAGGTAAGGCCAGGCTGGGTTTGCTTGTTTGTGTTATCGCTGCGGATATGTGTTTCCCTTCAGGCAAGATGCTGGACGTAAGGGCAGCACTCTCTCACCTGGAGGCTGCGGTACAAGAGCAGCACTGAAACGCACAAAGCCGCGGTGAGAGAGGGGCTTTGCCTGGAGCGGGGGCGCGTCCCTCACTCCCCGCGGGAGGAGGGTGATAACCGGCCGCTTGTCTGCTACACGGAACATTTTCCATGCTCCTCCTTCTCTGGCCTTTTGCAGTAAATCTGAACATTTTCCGGCGTCTGTGAACACTTCCCCAAACGCCCCAGAGGCATCTGCGAGCCCTTGGTACCCGGCCCCAGAAAGAGACAAACTCCAGTGGCTTTGCTTATTTCGACTTGTTTCGGGCTGTCTGCAGTCCCAAAGAGGTGTAATGATAAGCAAAGTCAGCTATTTCTTTTTAGGCAGCTTTTCAAACTAACATTTGAAGAAAAAGCAACACGAAATGCAATTTTAAGGGTAGAAATCAGACGCTTTTCTGATTGCTTAACTTATCTGAACCAGAAGACTGTGAAATGAACAGCCTCGGGCACGTTTGACCGAGAGGGCTCGGCAGCAGGAATGGGACTGCGTGACTGATTCCAGGAGAGAGGGACTCCCTCTCCACTGCCGCCTTATGTAAACCTGGAATTACTCCTCCTGCTCGCTAAAGAGCTGCCTTTCTGGAGCAAATAGCATTTGTCATTACCAGGAAGGGATGCTGACACTCCTTTTTCTTAAGGCTGGCATCATTCATGTATGTGCAGTAGGACTATCAGACCGAGCAGACAGGCTAGCTTACAGAAGTAGAATCAGCACATTTGACTCAATAACATTTTTTATCATTAAATAAATAAGTCTGCTAAAAATTCCCACTTCAGCTATCAGCAAAATATTTTACCTGCTAACAACCAACCACATCCCACTGCTGTGCAGCATTCAGAAAGCATTAAGTCGAGCTATTAGAATTCATTAAATTGATTCAAAAAGCACAATGGGCATATTATCACACAGGCCCACGCACTTACACACGCACATTGTTCTCTGTCCAGGGAACACTCCCTGTCACCTTTCTCAGCAGTCACGCACACCAGGAGCTCCTTTGATTTTAATGAACTCAAGATTTTCCCGTAACTACCCGTCTCCAGGGCTCTGAGAAAACACACACTCAGGAACGCGGCTCATTTGGCTGCATTGTCACAACTTGTATCGGCGATTTCAGCCTCCTACAATGCGCACTTAATAGCGTTGGAGAGCCTCGCCGCTTTGTCGTGCGCAGATCAAAAGAAGTTCAAAAGCCTTCCACAAGTTTCGAGGCTTAGTCCTGCTGGTAATAACATCAATGATGAAATTGCAATTGTCTTTGATGTGAGCAACGCAGGCACCTTGCGTCTCATCCTGGGAAGTACTGAGCTGCTGCAGCCTTCAGTAAATCCAAGGAGAATAGTTCAGCAAAAGCACATCTTATTTATTATCAATATATTTACCAGGTAGTCCAATTAAACTTGACGGCCTGTTTATAGAGGCTTTCTGCCCATTAGCAGCTGTACAGGTATCAGCCAACCAACTGTAACACAGCAGCAAAATGAGCAAAAGGTGCTGGTGCTGGTCTCTTCATCATTTGAAATACACAATGTTTCACAAACACTGATATGAGTCAAATAAAGGTCATAGCACATCTATATCTAGCTTTAGGTGAAAGAACACCAAAGCCTTTTAATGCTGACAATGCTACCCAGAATTTATTGTGACCTTCAAGAACCTGAAAATATTCTGCACCATTATCATCTCAGGGTCAGCATATATTCATTATTCATTAGAAAAAGAAACTGCTGGGGTGACAGAAATCTGGTGGTATAGATTAGCTGCTGAGATTTTTGATTTCCCAAATCATCTAACAGGAAAGCAGCCAGGAGAGAGGAGAGGAGAAGAGGGAACAGAGAGCTTTGGCAATTATCTTGTCTGAGTTAGTTATGTCTCAGCTTGCAGTACTCATGTGGCCATGGGTACTTCAATAACCAGTTAGCTCTCGTTTGATCTATTCCCTCCCCCCCAGCACCTTGTCTTTGAGATCATGACCTGATCAGACAAGCTTCTCTGTCTCATCTCCTTGGCTCATTCATTACTTCACTTAAACCTTAATCATTAAATCCTGATGCCTCTTTGACACCAGAGAGTCCCCTGATGGGGTTTGCACCTGGCAAGGTGCTGTGTGACTCTGGCACGGCGCTCAGCAAAGAGAGGAACAAGGTTCCCCATGTAGAGGGTACTCCACGCCTTGCAGAGATGTGACCCAAAGGGTGACAGTTTCAAACTGTTCCTTTCCAATCCGTTTTTTTTGTGCCTTCACCCTGTACACAGTACTATGTTCCTCTTTCCATCACTTTCCTTCCTGTCATTTCCCCAGCATGTTTTATGTCCAGCCATTTGATTTCTAAAGCCAGTAACTCACCAATTACAGTGTCTGCTCGGTAAGACTTAGATCTTGCCTACTTTGTTACTTCACCAAAGCTGGGGCTCCTGGCAATGAAAGTTAATCATACCAAAGGCAGGGGTTCCTATTAACCTACAATGTTCTTAGCTGCTTGGCTGGGAGTGGGGGCTGTTTTACTGTACATTTAGAAAACATGCTTATGCTGAGACTATTTAAATCAAGCAGATCCTGATGTAAGACAAATATAGAAGGTTCTGGGCTGAACCAGAGTGATCAGGGATTGTGCTGCTTCTGGAATGGCACAAAACCACGTCTGGAATGTCCTGTTCAGTGTATTTTTTGTGCAATTTTTATTGTATTGCTCTGAGTTCTTTTTAGTTTGTGCCTTTGTAATGGAGAATTAGTTAAATGCATCTCTCACTAGAGCTTTTTGATTGCAAGCCCAATAAAGCCTATCTGCTTATTTGTTTATACAAATCACATTATGGATAATAAACATAACAAGGGTGTACAGTGGGATGAACAGTTAAATCACATTGCTGGAAAGGTACACTGAGACACATACAGAAAAGAGAAGAGTGAGAAGACTGTAGCAGCATATTTTAAGAGAAGTAACATGTACCTAGGAAAATATTGAACTGCAATTATATTCCATTTTGTTTACTTTCTGTGCTATACATTTTCTTGTTTAGGTCATTGCATGGTTCATTCTGCACCACTGTTTTTTAAAGATTTCAGTGCCTCTTCAAAATGCTTTTTCAGTAGATTTGCTTTCTGGAATAATTACTTAGCTGTCTGTTATGTTTCATGAATTCTGATATTACTTTGTCCTGGAATCAGTAAAATACAAAAAGAATTTACACTGCTGGAATAAGCAGGTTAAGGAAAAAAAAGCAACCTTTTGATGTATTTTACCACAGTGTAGAAATGAGTTCTTGAATGTAAAACCAAATTTAAGTCATAAAAACTGTAGAATGAAGTCTCATTAGAACTGAGTTCATTGTAAGCATGGTTTTAAGAGCATTCTCCTTTTCCAGACTCAATTTCAAGAAGTCTCTGGATGCAATTTATACAACTCAGCCCTGTAATCAATCCCTCAGTAGAAACCAGGAACTGCAGGTGAAAGCCTTGAGATGGGCCTAATTTAAGTGTCCTGGAGGCAGACAGTGAAGGATGGACCTGGCCAGGTCTCAAACACGCAGTGGCCTCTCCTGCCTCCCCCAAGGAAAGCTGAATCTCCTCTGTCTGTCTCTGGCCTGATCCCCACCCACGTGCCTGGCCACAGGAGGCAGGTGACAGGCACTGTCCCTGCTTCCTGTGCCAGCAGCATGGTCCTGCTGGGTGACCCTGGTGAAAGCCAATGGAGCCATCCTCTGCAACACCATTTGCTTGCAGCTGGATTTTCAAATACACCCAGGAAAGGCCAGCAAGCAAAATAAATGCCTAACTAACTGAATGATGCCTAACACATAAATGAGCTGCTTGCACATGTTTTAATATAGGGGACTAATGAATCAGGTATCTGAAGTCCATGAGAGGGCTGACAAACAGGAGCACTCTGGTGTTGTGTGGTGCAGATACAGCCTGGGACTTTCCAAATGGGTAAGTCCAGGCAGAGCAGCTGTCCCCAGCCACCAGCACACCTTGCACAGGGCTGACATGCACAGAAAGCCCCAGTTTGTCCAGCAGGACCCCAGGCTGCTGGCTCCCAAATGTGCCATTTGACCACCACCTCCTGTATCCTGCTTGTGAAGAGGTGTCTCCAGCAGAAAGCCAAGATCTGTGCCCAAGTTTAAACAAAATGGCTTGGGGCTGTAAAGTGCTGGCATGAGACAAACCAGAGGTGTTGGGTGAAGCCAGCAGTGAGCAGCCTCATCCTGCAGTGCCCGGACTGGCTCAGGGTCCCTTGACTATCCAGAAAGGTTACTGCTGTCGCTGCTACACCAGCACCCTTTGATGTGAGCGCAGCCATTGGGAGAGGCAAGTCCTGGAAGAGGACACCTGCCCTTGGAAAAACTAAATTTAATGGAATTTTGGCTGAAAAGTGCAGATCAAACTTACCTGGGCCAATGACCGCTTTTTCTAGTGGTCCTTTGAAGATTTATTAATTCAAAACAACAAGCAAAGCAGCCGATGAACATTCTGGACATGGTTTGACTTTACCCACACTATTTTCTATCCCAACATATTTCTAACTCATATTATATTAAAGCTGTTTAGTGTTACGTTCATTTCAGCGTCTTTCATTAGAATTTCTCTCTTGGGTATGAAGAGATAATCCACATGAATATTTTTTCCCATTATGAGCCACATTATTAAGTCTATTATTGTATTTTAATTGATGTTATTATAGCACATTAAGTACTTTGACATGGGTTAGAGATAGTTTGTTAATAACGCTATTACTAAAATACTGAAAGCTGTGTTTCTATTCTGGTTGATGTTGAAGCTTTCAAAATTGCACTCATTCTGTCACGTAACTTGGGAACACAAATTTGGCATTATCCTACTGTCTTTTACAGTGCTTCTAACTTCCCTATAATCTGCTGTTTCAACAATGCCCCAATATATCACTGAGCCAGTGGTGACACAGAGCAATATATCACATCTGGTTACAGTCATTGGCTTCAAAGTTTTATCCTAGCTATAAAGTCTGAATGACTTCAGCTTTGCTATTTACATAAATAATGATAGAATGACTGTCAGGATATTTTTAGAATTTACTCTTGGCAAATTTTGGGGCTTACTTACAGTCTGTTGTGGTTTTTCCAGTACTTGTTTCAGATGCCTTTGTGTCTCCTACATCCTCAGCATAACTGCAAACACTTTTACCATCACCAAATCCTTTCCAGCAACACCCTGCATGACTTAACAGCCTGAATTTGTCAGCTACACTGTCTCTGTTTCTATTCCTCACGGATAAATCTGCAATTTTCTGTGCCATGTTCCAGGTTAAACAGAATTTTAAAATAGCAAAAAGCACAGGCACCTTCCTTTAAAAAAGACAACAAACCAAAACACCCCAAATAAACAACCAAAAACAACTAAGGAAGCTGGTTTACAGTGAAAGACAGTAAATGGGGAACTTCTGATTAATGAGGGGATAAGATCTTACTTCAAAAGACTATGAAGAAACATCTAATAAGAATTTCCACTGGTATAAAGCAAAAAAAGGTAACCAATTAAGCTTGTATTCAATACTTATGCTTGGGTCTCAAGCAGAGATTATATCTTTACTATTTGATACCATAAAAAATTCCTCAGCATTGCAATTGAACAGGTAAATTTGGGTAATTTTAAGATAATTTTATATAATTTTAAATTTTTGTCATCATTTTAAAATATGACAACAGCCTCTGGGACGATTTTGGCCACATGTAACTCGTACTCTCCGTAGTCCATACCCTCATGACACATCTTGCATGTGACTGCCCTGTTTGGGAGGCCAAGAAAGCCCAACAGTGTGGGTGTAGACTCTTCTGTCAAAGGACTTTGGTTCTCAGCACACTAAATTTATTCACAGAGATGTAGCCAGCTAGTCCCATTGAAATGATGGTCGTTTTCGACCATCACTCTTTTAATGTTTCCTGCAGAAGCTCAGAGACAGCCTATTTTCCAGACAGAATGTGGAAAGACCATTCCCATCAGCTTCAGTGACAGATGCGTCAAGTCTCGTAGGCAGAAAGTTGTGGACAAGTCAAGCAATGAGGAAAACCCATCTTCTTTCTCTATGAGACTACCAATCCAAGAGTTCTATTCAGGAGTCTCACACAGATCACATAAGCTTCAGAAAGTTTGGAGAGGGCTATCTGAGTCGGACTACAGCCCTCACGCAAGAAGGTGCAAACCAGAGGGATGCAGCTCGTTCCCACCTCTGGAGCTGCAGCCAAGCCAAGAGCAGCCCCAACACCCAGGGACGGTTCTGTGAGCACTGCTGGGGTAGGGTGGACACTGGCACTGCCCTTGCCTTGGGAGAAAGCAAGCCAGTGGTGAAGGCTCATTTCTTCTTGTTTTCCTGGGATTCTGCTAAAGGCTTAATCCTTTCCCAGACAAGAGGGAAGTCTAATTCACACCATGCTGAAATCTTTCCTTCACTTCTTAAGGCACATAGTGTATTTTTACAGCTCTTTGCCACATGGCAAGCTTGATATGCAATGACCACAGTGTATGTAAGCCCTTAATTGTGTGAAATAGATTAATTAAACTTGGCATTTGCAGATAAAGCACATCAACAGCTACTTGGTTGCACAGTTTTATGAACTCTCTGCCACACACTTTTTATGGGCCTAGGTATTTAATCTAAATCTGTAAGGGAAACATTACTCTCTCAGATTTCATTTTTTTCAGATGAGTGTTTCTCCTGTCTTCCTATGTGATTGTTTTTTCGTTTTTCTCAGATGATTTGCTCCTCCCAGGGAAGCCTGAAGGGTATGAGGGCAGCAGCCACTGTGACTGCTGATGCCAGCGCTGTCTGGGTTGGTTTCATTGCTTGGTTGTTTTTTAACAAAAATAAAACTGACTGAAAACGATTCCCAAAAATCTTTTCTTGGCAATATGGTGTAGAGCAGTCTACAGCCTACCACTGCATTGATGTGACCCACAGGCATTTATGGCAAGCAAGAAGCAGCCTTTCCTTCTTTACCCAGGTTTCATATTTTTATGTGTGAAGGACAACTCCTTTTGGCTTCTGGATAAATTCTGTATGCAGGTATTTTGCTAATCCAGCTGCTTTCACTTCCCTGCAGAGAAATTTTTTTTTGGATCATCGTGATGACTTTCCCAAAACCTTCAGAGCTCTTTTTTTTCCTATATTGCAGCACTGGACTCCAAAAGCTTCTCAGTTTTAATTCTTGTTCTGCTAGAGGGGTCTTCTTTACTATCAGGAGGTCAATTAATACTCCAATGCTCCATTTCCCCACAAACATCAAGGGATATTGTGGCAATAATTGGGAGTTTTTGACAGAGCTCTCATTAGCAGCAGCTTCATTAAAATGTTATTTAAAAAAAAAAAAGACACTGCAGCTGATATTAGCAAAAAGTATTTTATGCAGAGGAGACAACAATTCTGAAAGAAAAAAAGTCTAAACGTGCTAGGTGCAATTTCCACTCTCCTCTAGATATAAAAGGCTGTTCTCTCTGTTTCAGTGCTCTGCTGACCTCCAAAAACCTTTTGTGTGACCCCAGGAAGCACCCACTACATTGGTGTAGCAAAGTCTTTGGGTTTTCTTTTTTTTGGTGAAAGATATTTACATATATCAAATCCCCAGTCCCTGTTGCAATATGCATCCCTCCTTGCTCCTTTCCTTTATCCATGGAGGGTGAGAAACTATTACACACACTCCAGGACCTATGGTGCAGCTGCTGTGCTGGGAGAGACACGTGTGAAACACAGGAATCTCTGCTTCTTGAGCAGCAGCCCAGCACCAAACTCCCAGTGGATCTAACACAGGGCACAGGAGCTAGAGGGACAGATTGCTAATGTTCCCCACAGCATGCACTGACTGTAAAACAGGTTCAGCAGCTGCAGAAAGCTGAAAGGAACTGAGGTAGGAAGGAACTGAAATCAGAAGAACTGAGCTTTTTCCAGTCTTTTCCATCTACTTGAGTAGTGCTATGTATAACAATAGTACATAGCAAGTCCCTGAGCAGAAATTAAAATGGCTGATGGAATCCTTGTCACGTCTATGATGATCTTTAATACCCAAATTAATAGCTGGGAAGCATATCTTGGTAGACAGATACTTAAAGTCTGTCTCTCCCCAAAGAGGCATCCCGCCTCCTCTGTGAACTAATCCATTCCTGTTAATGGATTTGGCAAATGAGCCTTTATTTGCACCCCAAAAGGGCACTTTCATGGTCCTTCTAAAGACCCTGAAACTTGGTGCAGCTTGCACATACTCACTTGCATTCCAAGTTTTTGGGACTAAGATCCCCACATCAGACACGCAGTGTGAAAAGAGGCTGGCTTAAGGCAACACGGGCCAAGGAAAATGTTAAAAACCAACTGCTGCTGTGTTACTTTTGTTCGTGTGTTTCCTAGGGGTCACAGATGACTTTTTTTATTTGTTAATAATGCTCCTGATTGTGGAACTCTGGTGCATTTATACATCTGATGTGATTTGGGGGCGTTCCATTCCAGTGTGCCTGAAGCTTCTATGCAAGATCCTCTCACTTCCACCATTCAAGGACTGCAATATTGGTTTATGACCTTATCAGCTTCAGGTTCATCATCCTCTTGAGAAAAGCGAAGGGCAATTCTATCACAAAGAATTGTCTCCAGAAACAAGAGGGTCATTGTGTGGAGCAGCGTGGGGCTGACTGCCCCCTGAGCAGTACAGTGGGAGCTTTTAGGAGATGGCTGGGATCTGGACAAGAGAAGGCTCCAGACAGACCTCATAGCAGCCTTCCAGTACTTGAAAGGGCTTATAAAAAAGATGGAGGGACTTTTTACATGGGTAGATAGTGATAGGACAAGGGGGAATGGTTTTAAACTAAAGGAGGAGAGATTTAGATTAGATGTTAGGAAAAAATTCTTCACCCATAAGGTAGTGAAAGACTGGGACTTGCAAGGTTTCCCAGAAAATCTGTGGATGCCCCATCCCTGGAAGTGCTTAAGGCCAAGCTGGATGGGGCTCTGAGCAACCTGGTCAGTGGAAGGTGCCCCTGGATCTGTCAGGTCCCTTCCAACTCAAACCATTGATAATTCTGTAATTCTCTAATTTTCTTTTCTCTCCCCTACCCACTTATTTATTATTCTCCCTCTTTCTATGTTAATGGGTCAGACAGCTCTTCCAAGCAGCCTCAAGCTGGCCCGCGAGTGTGACTGAGTGAAGGAGGAACAAGGAGCTGCAGTTGCATGAAAGGCAACTACCATTGCTCCCTTTTCACACTCAGTACAGCGCTCTTTTGATTGAAAAAGGAGACCTGAATGGGTCTGGCAACCTGCTCAAAGCCTGCTTTTGAAAGTTAGCAAGTGCTGACTCAGGATCCCCAGATATTTTCTCATTCCCTGAGTTTTGACTGAGGCAGCTCTGTGCTCCTCAGGAGCTGCTTGCGTTTTACCACCTCAGGCTTTTAGGTACAATGCCCTGACAGAAGTCAATGTAGCAGCCAAGTAACAAGAGGCACAAATATTATTTTCAAGCTTTGCAATCAGTTACTAGATTTTGCTTCTCATAGCCAGTCAACAGGGGTATTGTTTTGGGCATTTTAAAGTGTCAACCATACCCCTTGCTGAGCAGCTTCTTCTTCAGCACTGGACAAGCATTGAGGCATTGAGAGAAAATCTCTGCTTTTTCTGCACAGCAGGAGAATATATTGGACTATGAGGTGGTAGAATTTGATGAATGCAAAAAGAAGAAAGTTCCTTAGATATTATATTTTAATGTGCTTAAAAGTAGTCTTAACCTGGCAGTGTACACAGAAGCAGCAGGAATAAACTCTAACATTCCTGATTTCTGTGCTGGTCAGTTTTTGTGGGCATCAGCAGAGAAACTTCCCAGGCATCTGATCGTCTGATCAGGAGGGGTGTTTACTAACCCTGCTGTTTATAAAGGGATGCTCCTTTCTTGACTTTCTGCTCTCTTCCCATGCAAAAATTCATTTAGAAGGCAAAATGGATAGAACGTCCTTTTACTGTAATTGAATATGGACTTTCTTCAGGTCACTTCCTTCAAAACTTCCTTAAAATCCTCTTATTCAGATGAACCAATTTCTGAGGTCATGTTGCCCTGACTTGTTTTGCTGTCCCTAAAGGGAGGATAAAACAAATTCCAGTATATTTATGGCACCTCTAGCAAATCCCACAGAAAAACCAAAAAAATTCTGATAAATATACATGCCATTATAGCTTCTTGCTGTATTCAAATATGTAATGACAGCTGAAAGATATTCTCTGACTGCAACTGTACTGAGCCTCTTGGCAGCTGGGGGTGGGAATAAGAATCAGCACCTGATCACATGCACCAGGACAGACTCAGTTCCTGATCACATGTGCCACCCTAACAGAGCAGTAAAGGACAGAAGCTATAATCACACGGATTGGTATGTCTAGGCAGTCTTTTGAGGGATGCCAGAGGCTGATGGTGAGATCAGACATCACAAATATCTGCACAGATGCCTGTACTTTCTGACAATACAGGCTCTGAAGGCATTGCTTTGGGACTTCAGCATGAATGAACCTTGTGGTTAAGCAGGAAAATATAACAAGATGTTTAAGAGCCTCTTTTCCTGCAGATATGAAGCAGTCTGCCTCAGAGTAATCACTTCTCAAAATCAACTGGTGATAGGAATTATTATATTTGGCTTTCACTTTGTTTAAACCTCATCCTGGGAAAGAGTAAGAGGATTTGGATAAAAACCTAAGCCTAATTAATCTCTTAGGTTTTACGTTTCCTTAATTTGACTTTATTTTTAGTGTATTTTACAAATGAGATTCTCTTATCTAGGGAAGTCGAGTTTACACTATTTTGCTATCCCAGTTTGCATGAATTGCCAAGGCTGGATGAGGCAGTCCACAGGTCTGTAATGCCATTCAGTTGTAGCAGGTTTTACAGTATTCACCCTGAAGCACATACTACTCATGGCATTTTACTACTCTAAAGTATCACACTTGGAATTGCCCAAAAGAGAACACTTTTGACTTTAAGAGGGGCTCTATAACTATTCTTTCTGCCTTGACTGTTTGCTGAATGGGTTCTTTTCTTTCACACATGGTGAAGACAATGTTTAGCAGTTGAAGTAACTCACCATGCACCACATTTGGATGTAACATTCACTAAATCCTGAGGTGAACAAATTCCCAGGTAGGGAATAGAACATTTCTTAAATACCTACATACACAAGAGTACTGATAATTTTCAAAGATCTAAAACCAAGCCAGGATAACAGGATAACAGGAAGGCACTAAAACCATGGCAAAATGATTAAAATACAGCAGCAAGAGCACAAGGCCCTGCTGACATCTGTGTCTGTGCTGGTGACTGGAAATGCCCGTGGACATGTGGCTGCCTCACCTCCAGCACGATCATCAGCATATGCGCATTCACACGTCTCGTAAAATTTTATCCTATTTAGCACAAATTGTCCTTCTGTTCCCTGGTACCCTTGTGTGCAGGTCCAGAGCCTGCACCAGCCATTTCTCTGCTGCTGGTGGGCAACAGGCAGAAAAAACTGTCACATACTGAGGGAAAGGAACAACAACGGGTACGTGCACCACCACGCTTTCAGTAGCAAGAAGGCATTTGTTTTTCAGTTCATTTTCTAGTTGCTTACAGCAAACACGGCATCACATGCACCCTTTTCTCCTCTGCTGCTATTTGCAGCAATGGAAGCCTTCAGGTGCTCTGCAGCACCTTGCACTCATCTTGATTAAGGGTTTGCTCTCTCCATAGAGGGTCCATCACTAGCTCATTCAACACAAGTTGTCTCAGACTTTAATTTATATTCTATTAAATTTTATTTTATTTTACTGCCTCCTGTGATTCTTCAATCAAAAGACAGCTTTTCTGTTTTCTGAGGTAGTGCACACCTTCAAAACTAGCATTTAGGAAAAAATCCACAACACTTTCAGATGGTTGCATTGTGTTTTACTGAAAATCACAGAGACATGTTTCAGTCCTTCTAAACTGGCCTGCTGCTGAACCAGTTCTGCAGACATTACGTATCTGTGCATACACTGTCACAAGAATACCAGCCATCAGCTGACACTCTTTTCATTAAGAAGTTTGAAAAGCTGCTGTTTTTTCTCTCTGCTTCAAAGAGAAATCACATGAGCAGAAGCCAAGCAGTAAATCTCAAGAAAGGGCTTTGTCTAAAGTATCACAGTAACCCCCGTGCTAACAGTGAATACCTGATGGAGATAGTTAATTCCCAAATGAGCCCAAATCAATAAGTCAAGGATAAGACTTGTAAGCATCAACAGTCTCCTTCCATCAGTGACTGCAGCACAGGAGGGGGCAGGAGCAGGGCTCTGAGCAGGGCTGGTCTGGAATATGCTTCCTAAATTTCATCCTTATCTATGCCTCTCACTGCAGCAGCAACACTCATAGCACCAACCAGCTGAAACAGAAAGCACAGAGAAAACAGAATCTTTCCCAAAGCAACAGGTCTGCATCCTCCCTCACCAGCCTGTGGCTATGGAAATTGTGGGAACTGTGACAATGTTTTTTCAGAAATGTTTTTCTACAGAGCCAGCACTGAAAAAAACATGTATGATACTCAGCTTTCCACAAAACCTCCGCTGATTTCAATGGCCCAGATTCAACAAAGTGCCTACATATGCCCTTAATTTTGGCCTATTCTGTACCCTAGTAAAACAAACAGAGAGACAATATTTCTGCCCCACAGAAATCAAGCCTTTCATAACCTTGGTCTGTAGATGACAGTATTTGTGGGCAGTTTGACTGGCCAGAGTCTGAACACAAGTCAAACACAGAGCATTTTCAGCTGGAGCCAGCAGCTGAACAACGCAGGGAGAGATGATGGGGTGCTGAATAATGTATGCTGAAAGAAGAATGGAAGTGAAATATTGGATGCTCAGCACTTATTTAAATTTTAAAAAATCTTATTAAAAAGCAGGCAAAGAATGTGGAAAATATATAGAGAAAATTTGAGTCCGCATTTTTATGTCCACATCAATGGCAACATTTCTTAAGCTATTTATACTGATGTTTTAGACTAAAACTCCTTGACATAATTTCAAACAAATAAGTAGGCTAATCAAACTGTCAACAGGAGCTATAGCAGCAGTTTGCTAGGAAAAAACCCACTCATTCTATGTCTTTATACAAACACAATCCAGTTATATGAACTTAATACAGGGAGAAAACCTTTAGAAAGAAACTATTTTAATCTAAAAAGCAACTGTGTCACATAAGTCTCACTTCCAAATGACTGTAAGTGCCCTTCTGTCAAGATTTATAATTTTCAAAGATTTTTAGTACTATTAGATTTGTTCTTCATGCAGACACGTGATCCCCTTCATGAGAGGGCACAAGCAGAAATCAGCCAAAGATCTTGCTGTTCTAAAAGGACAGCAGTTCTGATAAGGTTCAGTACAATTTCAGCTGGCACTGGTTCTGAAAAGGCTCCTGTATGTGAGCACTGTGAGCAGAACAAGCAGCTCAGCACCAGGCATTTCAATGTTGCATCCACCCAACACTCACACACCCCGACCTGAGCATTACTTTGCTAGCCCCCCTTCTGCAGCTATGTGATGGCACACTAATTGGGGGAGGTATAACATCACCATATGTGAGCTGCACATCAAATCTTGATGCTTAAAGCACCAAAATAATGCTCTCCTTTTCAAGCAGAGACACCAAAGTCCTGCTGAGCCACTGCAGTATTGGAGGAGGTAAGAGTGTGGCAGAGCTTCTACCCTTCTCCACATGGCAGCTCTGCAGTTGGTCTACTCAGCTGCTTTGAGATTAAGAAGCAACTTGTGGAAGGAGAATTGAGGGGGGGCTGCAGTCACTTAGACTTAATCTGACTTGTGGTATGCAACACTAGAACGTTAAGATAATAGACTTTGGATTGTTGGTTTTTTTCCTAAAATTCAGGAAAGTTGCCTTAGTTTCACCTTTTTTCTTCTTCAGCCAGGCTCTTCACTGTGAGGAAAGAAGTTGGCTTGACTCTGTGAATTGAAAGGCTGGAATTTCTTTCTCTTTGTAAATGTATGTCTCACCAGTTGCAAAACCACAGGAACCCCATGGCAGCCCCCCGAGGGCACGGCAGCACTGACAGCAGCCCTCCAGCAGTACAAGGAGGTGCAGCACTGAACTCACAGGTGACTCTGCTGTGACACACACAGCTGTCCAGGCACCTGAACTATTGACATTGATGCGGGAACTTGTGAATAAAAATACTTGGCAATTATGAATTTTGTGAATTTAGGCCCTGTTTACTCAATTTGTCCCTAAATCAAGTTTCAGATTGGAAAAACGTGCCAAATACTGTCACTTTTGTCATTTAACACATTGTGACTTAAGAGCATTGAAAAATCCCCAAGGCACATGTCATGCCAATTAGATACTTTCAATAGCTGAATACATCTGAATAATAAATAATAATAAATTCAGTTACAACCTCTGCGTGTGTTTTGGAAATAGGATGACATGAGGCCATACTGATGTTTATTTATCTGAGGATATACACTTAATGTGAGGAAAAAACCCCACTTTTCCCACAGCAAAATCCAGCCATGCCCACTTCTTGCACATGCTTGAAGGAACTGGGAGTCTCTTAGAGAGATTAACTGGTTTGTGATAAACTCTTCTTCAAAACTCTACAGTAGAAAATACACACAAGTTGTGAATTATAACATGCCCTCTTTCTAATTTGAATTAACTTATGTTCCCTTATTTTTTTTAGTTTCTGCTTTTTTTTTTCTTTCACTGAAAAGCCATAGGAAAATCAAAAGACCAGTCTTAAATAAAACTTGTGATGATTTGTTATTTATTTCCACTATAGAAATATATTAATGTTTGTTGAAATCGCTTTCTCTGCAGATAAATGAGTCCAACAACTGAATTCTTGGCTCAGAACAGAACACAAATTCTTTACACATGTATACACAGTGAAAAGATTAAAATCCCTAATATTTGACAATTCTGAAGGCTTAGTCTGTGAGCACTGGACTCACAGACTAAGTAAACAAAGCACAGGGGAAATCTTGACTCTCTTACATTTGTTGTGTTATAACCCCTCCTGACTGACCGGATTGCTCTTTGTCATAACCTTATATTTAATTATGAGCCAAATAATTACTTTGCACTAAGCACTGCATAAACTTCATATTAATCAATTTAGGGCATTAGAAACAATTCTTGTTGAATCCCTATTTATCAAGGTTACCATACATAAAAAGCAGGACACTTTAAAATACTGGCTGAAATCAAGGAAGCCCGGAGGCAGTGCTGCTCTGCAGCTGTCCCTGCAGCCCTGCTGGTTTATGCCAGCTCTGAGGTGTCCCCTGGTGGTTATAAAAGCAGCAGGACCAGCCACTAACCGGCTAAATCTTTCCTGAGAGATCACATCAAATGCCCCAAAATGCAGAAAATGGATCAGTTTAGATGTAGATAAAACGTAAGAGATTTTAATTAAACAACAACAACAAACCTGAAAAAGCTTTTATATGATGATTCTTTTTTTCCTTGTTGCATGGGGAATTGCCCACCCCTGTGGGTTTTCTGTGTCACCTAACACATCCCTTGCTATGTCAGGGACCCAGTGTGATAACCTCCTCTATTTCTGAGCCACATTACACCTGTTTTGGTTATATTTTGCTCCAATAGAGGAAGTGCTGGCAAATACACTGTGCCCTGCAATGTTTAGGTGTTTACAGTATAATGCAAACCCCATTCACATTACACAATGAGCAGCCCCTGGAATAGTTTGCAAGGGTCATGGTGCTCCCTTCTGAATCTGCACTCCTCAAAATATTTCCTTGCAGAAGCTAAACTTTATGATCTTGCCTTTTAGCACATCCTGTGCAAAGCTATGCTTATTCAAATATACACTTTTCATTGCACTACTGATGCTCAAAACAGTAAGAACAAACATAATATAACCCATAGTGCAGCAGAGGAATTGCAGGTCAGAGATGTGAAGCCCAGTCTCACTGATACTTATTACAGAGAAAATCTCTGTAGAGTAAACATTGTCTGGGTTAAAAGCAGAGATGGAATATGAACAGAAAGACAGAATAAATCAGCATCTTAGGAATATTTGACAATGTGAACCTTGCTCTGTTTACTCTGTTGACACCTGGTTCCTCACCTCTAACTGCAAATATATATCTGAGGCTGGAGGGTATAGCAGGGTATAAAGTTTTAATTTGAGCTCACATGGTATGGCATGTCAAGAGAAATACAGCACTCAGGTCATCCATCTCAAATTAGTGCCAATAAAACTTTTATGTACTTTCTCTGAGGCTTATATGATGCTCTCATGTCAGTGCTAATGGAGAACCATGTAGCATCAAGTGCCTACATCACACTGCCATGATTCTGTCTCTCTTGCACATGTTTTGGGAACTACTGCCCTGGAAGCCACAAAAAGGATGTACCAAATCAAAGTGCATGGAGTTATGAATGTTTTGAAGTTATTAGTGAAGAAATTTTTTTATATCTCTGCTTAAAAACCAAATATTTTTATTTGTCCTAGGCCATGTTGTCCCAGTCGTGCAAAACACTGGAAAGGGTCTCCAATAAAGGAAATCTCAGTGGTGGAAAGCAAAATATGCAGTGATGCTTTACTACATTATTGTGAGTGGCGCTGGGACAGACTGACATTGAGGTGCAACCTTAGTTCAGCCCACCTGCAAAGCCATGGCACCAGTTCTGCCCTGCTGCTGTTCAGAGATGGCTGACCTGGAGCAAGGAGTGTGGGGAGGCCACAGGCAGCAGTGTCCCTCTGATGCTGAATGTTCAGGGCATAATCCTAACAACTCTTTACTGGCCTTAAAGGGATGAAAACAGGGGTTTTTGAGCATGAGAACATACTGACCTTAACAGCTACACAGATATTTTTAGAATTAGAAATAAATGCTATAGATTACACAGACAAACTGAAAGTATCTCTAGTAGTTGTACTTAAAACCTTGTGCTTTTTTTAATAGTGACAGACTGAATATTGCTTTGTTAAATGTGAGGAAAGAAAGTAATATGAGAGAAAGAGAAAGAAAATGTAAAATCAGTAATGAAAAGAGGCTGTTTCAATGTGCTGAGTACTTCAAAATTCGAGTTAATCCCAGAGAAAAGGAGTCACAGGCAAAGCGCAGGTGCATAAATCACTAGCACATTAATCTATGCAATAACTTCATATTTACTGTAGCTGTCTGAGGAAGCTTAATTTATTCTCCTTCTGCTCACAGAATAACAACAGTTTTGGCCAGAGGTGTTTCTAATCAGTTATCTGCATTTGGTTTAACTTACTGATCCAGGAATACGCTCCCTGATACAAAACGGCCAACTCCACTTCTCCTCCATTTTTAATACATTTTTTCAAAGGAAACTTGTCTCTGTGAAAAGATCACCCAGCAGGGATCCAAAACCACAGCAAATACTACTGAGTTATCAGGCTTAACACCCTCCTTTGGTCTTTCCCATTTCATTCTCCCCCAGCTGTTTTCCCTATGGTGTAATGAATAGGCCAATTGGTTTTGGTTTTAGTACAAGTTCCTTGCAACTGCTGTTTTTACGTATGAATTGTTCATCACCCAAGGTCATCATTGTGCCTAGCAGTCCTTCCTCTAGCTAATGTTGCCAGACTTAATGTCTTTTTCGGATGCATTTAGTAAGCTTTAGCATTTGCACCAAAAATTTTAGGACTCGAGGCTTGCTTTGAGTTGTCCTTATTGTTGATTTTAAGCTTAAGTCACTGTGATCCATCTATTTCAGGGAATTAAGGGGAAGTGTTGGTCGTAAAAAAAAAAATGAGGTATGACAGAGAGGGTCAGGCTGGTGTCAGCAGTGTGTCCTGATCACCATCAGGAAAATCTACCCACTCAAGTGTTGTAAGTGGTGAGCATTAAAAAAGCAGAGTTCATTTATAATTGATAAAGACTCATTAGGGGGTTGACAGTGAATTTTCCAAACATGATTTAAACATTTCTGAACAGTCCATGGCAGCAACTAATTAATCTTTTAGAAGCAGAAGAAGGGAAGAAGGAAAGATAGAAAAAACAGAGGTAGAGAAGAAAGATCTGGGTCGCCACCAGGGTTCCAGTGCTGTCTCTGGTCCAGTTCCTCTACATGGTGGGTACATACACAGCCCCCCAAGCTGTGCTATTTGTGGCATATGCACATTTTGTTATTCTTGAACCTGGAAGGGGGTTGGGAGCTGTTGTGGTTTAAATCCCCCTCCTCTCTGTCAGAGATGCAAATGCAATGCTGTCTCAAACTTGTTTTCAGAGATAGTTACCAAGATAAGGAAGTTGGTCCCCAAAAAATGCTATCCTGCCTCCACAACACCTTCTTTTCTAACCCTCACTTTATCTCATTGGTATGGTAACATTCCCCTTCTCTTCTACAAAGTGTTTGAGACATTAATTCCTTCAAGTTTATGCTACCTCTTTCAGGTTTTCGGTCTCTCACAAATAGCACATCCATGATGACCCAGTATACCAAATTTCACTTGCCATCAGACAGTTGAGAACTCCTGAATCTCAGTCTACTATCAGAATTTTTAATTGAAGAGAAACTATTTTTTGCATGGAGACAGAAACATCAAGTAAACCTGAAAGGAAAATAAAACACAGAAGAGAGTTGGGGAACATACACACTCAATAAATGCTTTACGTCTTGCCTTGTATTCCACTTCAGTTCATGGGAAACCATGCTACAGCCTCAAGGTGTCAGGGAAAAGGGAACAAACTCTCCAACTACATGTATGATTCCTCATAAAAGGAAGAATTCTTGCTCCAAAAGCTGATCCAGCTTAATGATGTGGTCCAGCAGTACGAGGCTGCCAGACAGCACTGGCAGCTTACAAAGCTTTTCAGAGTTTGGCACTTTGGTTTCTGTCAAAAGATTGCTTAAATTAGGGGTGAGCATACATGAAGCTCTTCAGAGGTGCACAGTAAAAAAGCGTTGCCAGCACCTTTTCACAGAAAAACATAGACAGCACATTAGGACTGGGGAATGATCCTCTTGTCTGGCTCAGGAAATCCAGACTGTACTCTCACTGACTGTTCTCTGCCCTTGGTGGCTTTTCACCTATGATACTGCCTTTTGGCAATGTGCCTTCCATGTGAAACTGCTGTGAAAGAGCAAGTGATTATTATTTATTGCTACAGACAGTTGACATGCCTAAATTGGGAAACCTGAGAAATGAACACATGGATGTGTGGCCAAGGAGAAAGCTAAACTGCACTCTGTTTGGACCTCCACTCATGATATGGGGCTTGGGAGATGTGGCCAAACACACTCATCCTACAGTTTCAGAGGAGTCTGTGTAGCAACTGGCCTCAACCTTAATCTCTGATGATTGAGACATTTTTCAGAACTGAATTTCTGTAAATGAGTGGAACTTCTCCAAGAGTACCAGTCCATGTCCAAATGCTGAGAATTGGGTATGTACTAGAAATGCAAGTTGTGTTTACTTTCCACTGCTAATGTACACAAATCAGAAGCTCAAAGTAAAAATACTTTCCCATGTTAGGCTTTTTCTTTAATCTTGTTCTGAAAGAACAGATATATGAATGATTGTACACACTTCTATTGAAAGTGTCTGAAAAACGTCATTGCATGCCACCATTTCTGTCAGAAGCACCCAGGTAGCAGAGGATGGATGATTTATGTGATGTTGCACAGTACTGACACAGATTGCAAAGTATGTAGCACAAACATCAGTTTAACAAAGGACATTAAAACTATCTTCTAATACAGTTTTCAGGTGAGACTATCTATAAGACAGCTAAATAGGGAAAAAAAAGAATCAAAAGAAGGTAAAGTGAAGACAGGTAACACGCAAAATTCTTTTTTTCCTCAATGTCTTTTCATTTAGTAATTCAAGATCCATGTGCTTCTTAAAACACAGTATAAAATCTATAAAAGCAGCTAAAGCAGTCATCCAAACACTGTTTTCATGTCTGCAGCACACAGCTAGTGCTGAGGGTCACTGCAGGCTTACAGCCACTGCCACTGAGAGGGGAATTTGGTTAATGAAACCTCAAACTACTGGACTATCCATTGATTCTAATGCTTTTCAGTTCATGACTCCTGTAGTGGTTTTGATTCACCAATTTCAATTTACTCATTTCCTGCTGTGAGATAGGATTGGGAGAAGAGTAAAACAGGCTCAAACTTTTAAAGGGTATAAAGAAAACTTTTATTAACAAGTCTAAAAAGAATAATAAGAATCAGAAATAAATCTTCAAACCACTTCTCCTCCCCTCTCCCACACCCTCGTCTCCTTATCACTGACAAGGTACAGAGACACTTCAGTCAGTTACCACCTTAACAATAGTCTTTTTTTCACCTCACTTAGGGAGAGGAGCCTCCCCTTGTCAGGCTACAGGGACTTCTGCACAAGAAAGAAAAACAGTTCTCTTGTGGCTTCACTTTTCACAAATAGCAGCCTCCCAGGAATCTGCAATCGTGAAACTCTTCCCATCTTCACAGCCTTCCCAGAGCTGTGCTTCTGGGCCATGTCAAACTCTTGGGGTACTACTTTTGAGGATGAGCTGTTCAAAAGCAAAGGCTTTCTTCCTCTATAAAATCATCTTCATCTCTGGGAACAGAGGTGTTCTTCTTCCCTCGGGACAAAGGCTCTTCATCACTCTTTCCTCTCTGTTCATGCTTCTTATAAAATTACAGCTACCTCAACAGCTGTTTAGTCAGCATGGGTGCTTTTGCTCATGGTCTACAAGTTGAATATTCCACTCCCCCAGGTCTTTTCCTGAGTTATAGAGATATTTAATGTATCACAGTCCATCCCCATAGCTTACAAGAGGATTTTCAGCCTAAACTTAAGGCATCTCCTCATTCTCCTTCCAAATGGGACCTGACTCCTGCTTCACTGACCTTGGTGTCTTCCCTCTGTTCTTCTTCTCTCACTCAAGGGAGGATTGATGTTTGTAGGTTTCGTGTGTGCACTGAACGCAGGGCATGCAGGGCTGCGCCCACGCTGGAGCGGTGCCAGGATCTCAGGAGGCCCGGGCCTCGCTGGCAAGGGAGAGAGCAGCCAGGATCCCAGCTCTGGGGAGGAGGGCTTGGCGGCATGGTGCCAGCAACCACGGCCTGGCCCCATCGTGGCCAGGGGCCGCGGCCTCCCCTTTGCCCGCCCGGCAGCCGCCGGGCCCGGCCGCCCGCAGCAGCGCCCGCCCAGCCTGCGACCTGTACTCAGGCCAGAGGAGAAAAGGAAGGCTCCTGGGGTCTGCTCATTTTAAAATGCGACTCTCACAGAGGTGGATCTAGTTTCCCAGGTTGTCAATATTCAAACTAGCCTCTGGTTTTATCAAGTCACAGTGGAAGTTCTTGAGAAAA
>VXBQ01005640.1:1171163-1193892 GCA_013400175.1 Phainopepla nitens
AAAAGAATTTCCGTGGGTGCCTTCTTCCCTCCTTACTGAAATGCCAATCAATGCAAAACCAGCGTGATTCCTTTCACTAAAATGAACTTTCTGAAGATAGGGTGAGGATATTCCTTTTCAAGATCTGACATTTACTTTTCTCCTCTTCCAATACACTGAAGTAATCTCTCTGTGGAGATCACAACAATATAGGACTGGATAACCCAGCACTTCCTGCCGCCTTCTTCATTTTCTAATTTGTTTTTGCACACACCTGAACTCAAAAAGGTCACCCCACGAACACTGCACACTCCTTTTGCTCTTCAGAGCTAGGCAGCTTTGGAGCACTGAGCACAGGTTGAGAACAGGCAAATGCGAGCTGCACTGCAGTTGTGACAGTACTGCTGCATGGGGCATCTGGGCACTTGTCCCCTCTGATGCCACCAGAGGCCCCCAGCAACAGCGCATGCAGTCAGTTGGGGCTCTGGATGGAACTCAGGTGGAACCCACATAGAACCAGAGAGTTTATAACCTTTGGAAGACGAGACAGCCACTTGAGAAAACTACACAGCCTTTTGTGGCATTGGGCAGAGAGGAAATCAGAAGGGCCAATGTCTGACTGGAAGTTAATTTGGCCAGTGCCCTAAAAAGACAATAAAAACTGTTTCCCTAACTACATTAGTAACAAAAGGAAGGCTCAGGAGAACTTTCAGCCTTTACTAGGTGGAGGAAAAGTGACAGTGACAAAGGAGGAGGAGGAAGGTGGTGAGGTACTTAATGTAAGACCTGCTACAGTACCCTGATCTCCTCCCAGGACAAGACAACTCACTCAGCAGGTGAGAGAAAGGCTGAGAGTCTTGACTCCCTGGAGTTTAGTAAAGATTTTTACACTGTTTCTAACAGAAATCTCCTGGAGAAACTGGGAGGTTTCTGAGTCATGTTGTGACTGCTCATGGTGTGGTCCTTGCTGGGTAAAAAACAGGCTGTGGGGCTGGGCCCAGAGTGTGGTGGGGGACAGAGTCACATCCAGCTGCCTGACAGACACCAACAGTGTTCCCCAGGGCTCAGCATTGGGGCTGTTTTATGAGGAGTGACTGAGGGAGTGTGACGAGTTTAATGTGGAGAAGAACAAGCTCAAGGGTGATCTCACTGCTCTTCACATCTTGCTGAGGAGGGGAGGTGGTCCTTTTCCCTGGGACCCAGTCACAGGATGCATGGTAACACTCCTGCTGCTCCATCCTCATCATACTTGTCCCCTGCTCTGGCATGGGCCCCCTTCCAAGTGCTGTAGTGCTTCAGGATAAACCTGCTGCCAGGGGGCCACTGCATGGGCCACACGTTCTTCAGGAAATGTCCAAGTGCTCCAGCATGGAAGCTCTCAGACAGATGCACAGATCCCTACTCTGGTGCCAGGAACACCTCATCTTCCTCCTCCTCCTCCTCCTGCTCTCAAGTTGCTGTAGGCAGGGCTGCTCCTCACACTTCTTTCCACCTCCCCTGTGCTGTATCTTCCCTCTTGTCACACAGGCCTCCTCCCCTGCAGCTCCACTGCTGCCAGGCATGGACACCTGGGCCAAAGACACAGCTCTGCTGCTGCCAAGAGTGACTTCTCAGCAGCTGGGAGACACAGGCAACACTCCCACTTTGGAAGGGGAGTGCAGGGAGAAAAGCAGGAGCACTGTGTGAACAAGGCTGTCTCCCAGCACCCATCAAACTGTGTCCAGAGGTGGCTGAGGCTTCAGCTGCGGGTCAAGATCAGAAATAGGTGACACAATGGCTTCTGCGGACCTTTGGGTGTTCCAGTTTATGGGACCACCCTCCTAAAAGGAAAACCCTGAAGGGAAGCAGGAGATCGCCATGATGGAACTGCTGATTTCAGCAGCACCTGCAGGAGCATATCCAGAGAAGGGCAACAAGACTGGTGAAGGGTCTAGAACACAAGTCCTATGAGGAGTGGCTGAGGAAGCTGGGGTTGTTCAGCCTGGAGAAAAGAAGGCTCAGGGGAGACCTTATCATACTCTACAACTCCCTGACAGGAGGCTGTAGCCAGGTGGGGCTCAGTCACTTCTCCCAGGCAACCAGCACCAGGACAAGAGGACATATTCCTAAAGTGCACCACAGGAGGTTTAGGTTGGACATCAGGAAAAAGTTCTCTGTAGGAGTCGTTGGGCATTGGGGTGGGCTGTCCAGGGAGGTGGTGGAGTCACTATGCCTGGAAGTGTTTAAGAAAAGACTGGATGTGGCACTTAGTGCCATAGCCTAGTAGGTGGTGTTAGGTTGGACAATCTTTGACTTCTACTCTGTTAAAAAGGAGTTAATTCTCTGCTGAGTCTCAAGGACTAATAATAAATGGACAAATTAGAACAAAATGTGGCTGGAGAGGGGGGCCACACAGAGTTAGGGCACCATTTCTCTCTGAGGCCAGGAAAGGAAGGAAAACAGCTGATTTATTACTGTTATTGAGGCAGGTGCAGAAACAGTTACAGGAAGAAGAGGAGAAAAAAAAAATTGGAAGAAAAGATAGAGAAGATGCTGAAGCACGTTGCTAATCTCCCAGCACTATCTGAATCAGAAAACTAATTACATCTCCTGAAGGAAATGGAAATGGGAGTGATGACTGTGATAAGGAACTAGGGGAAAACGATCCTTTATCTCTTTCAAATCCCCCCTGCCGCATCCATGAAGCCAGATCCACTACAGAATCTTGGGGTGGACAGGGACACCACACCCAGTAAATTACCCAATTTGACCCAATTCAGGTGGCTGATTTGCAAGAGCCCTAAGCCAGGCAGGGCTGAAATCCAGCAAATGGAATCCTATCAATGCAGACATAGTAATGGCCCATGCATTCAGATTCCAGTTGGTTCCTGCCAACAATAAAATTTCTAACAGATATGGGAGAACAACACTCAGTATTAATGCAGCAAGATGCTGATGAATTGGATGTATGACCCAGATGGTAAAGAGTTAAAACCACCGGAGTAAATAGAGCAAGTGTTACCTGCTGACCTGCAAAACTTAGGGCTCCTGGGTGAGAGCAGATATTGGCCACCCACTTTGCAACTTAAGATCACAATGAAAACACTGGGTTTCAATGTTCTGAACTATGAAGCCTGGTGTCTGCTGGACAGCAGCATGTAGTCCTTCGGTTCAACAATAACCCTGACACTAACCAAAATCCAGAGGCTGCAATGCACTTGGGGTGCCTGAACTCCCTGGTTCAAGGATTGCTGGTGTTATCACAGTGCTGGATTTTGTTGTGGTGCGGAATAGAATTCCTAAACCTGATTTGGCCCCACTCACAGTTGCAGTACCAACACTGCAAACCTAACAGCCACAATAAAAGCAGCAGAGTGCTTGGGCATTTATGGGGTGGTACCACACTGCAATACAAGCTGTCAAAAATGCTTTGTCTCTGAGAATTCCACGTTAAACCTGAGATGACAGATAGAAGCAGTCACTAGAGGGAGACAGTGCAATTTCATAGAACAACAACTCCAGAAAACGTTTCAGTGGGAAAATTAATAAAAAGCCAAAAATCCATGCCTGTGGGTGTCATGGGTTAATTCGCTGGTATTACCTTGACTAGTGAACTCAGAACTACAGGATCAACAGCAATTTTGGCTCATGTTGGAAGAAGATAATAGATATTATGGAAAAAAAGAACTAGCCTGTCTATTTTTCTGCCACAAACAGTATTTTAAAATGCTTTTTCTGAGAGGCTAAAAGAAGATTGTCATAGTCTTTGTACCTGTGTATCAATTGCATGACTAAAAAATTTTCCACCTCAAGTGATAATTCCTTTTATTTTGCATTTTTAGCATCTGAATGAATTACTGTTCTTTTAACTATGAAGAAATTAAAGACCCTGCTATACATTTTCCTAACCCCTACTGACTTCTGATCTATGTACTTAGTGACGTACAAATTTATTTGAAAGTGACAGACAAGCTTCTCCAGGAACAAAACTTTGTGACCTATGAGGAATTAAGGAAATATGGTGAGGCAGTGATAGAAATACATTTGTTATGTACTGGATTTAAAATACATTCAATTTTAAATTTTAAGGTCGAGGCAGGAAAGTTTACAAATTCATAGACTGCAGTCATTCCTCTTCTTCATTCTCAATTCTTCCCTGTAGTTCTGTCTCATCCCTTTCCCCACTCTTCTTTGCCTTATGTTATCTGTGTCAGCATCATCGATGATCTAAGGTTTAGCCTTGTGCATATGTCCAGTTACAGACTGATCAGATGAGTCTAATGAAAGATGCTAAGAGAGGGGCAGCACAAATGATGACCATTTCACAAACAGATTCATTAAGACTGAGACCTGGATAAAGCAAATTGCTCACTGGATTCTTAAGCAAGAGTTCCTGGGTCAGTGAAGTCAACAGGTTTAACAGTAATGAGGAAATGCTGATAAAAACACTGGCTGATGATTGGCAGTAAAACACTAGTCCCTCATAGGGACTGTAAAAGGATTGAAGATACATTTGCCTCCAGGACCTCCTCGCACTTCTCAAAGGTTTTTCCAATACAGAAAATTCTTATTAGTTTAGGAGTTGTGCTGAGTTAAAAATATCCTTCTGTGAGAGAATTGTTTATGCTAGTCTAATCACCGATATTCATTTACAGCAGTATTTATACCGGGGACTAGTGAGCATGGCTATTTCAGTTTTTATAAAAATTATATCTAAAATGACACAAACCTGATTTTAGACGGACCTAGAAGTATGCAATATCAGCAATGTATGTAAAAGATGCTAGTCCAATACAAGACATTTGTAAGATGCTTCACCAATATTTATGATGAGTGTCATTTATGGAGCAAATGCTGCTGCCCAAGGCCTGCTTTCTATTTGTCTTTCACACCCTTTTGAGAAAAAGCTAAAGCATAATCAGCTTTAAACTATTTTATGTTTTGAGTCTTCAGGGGAAATAATAATTCTACACGCTTCTCCTTCTGCCACTCATGACAGTACTGAAAACTTCATCCTTGCTAGTTCTGCTTGCAGCCTCCAAGGGCTGCCCTCGAGTGTGACAAAGAATGTTTGTTATTTTCTTTTACTAAAACCACAGGTTTACTTTTATTGTTAAAACTTTAAGAAAAAAAAAAGAACAACCTTGTTCTCGCTTAAATCCTTTCAACTGCTTAAATCTTATCCAAATGACAATGGCAGTTATATAAATTACAGACAGTGAAAAGTGGTGTATTCATTTACTCAGTGCTGAAAATGAAGGGAATGAATATTCAAAGCAGTGTGATGTACCACTGTGTGAGGAAAAAAAACACATCAGCAGACTGAATTAACTGTTTGTTGGTAGCATCTTTGAACTGCATCTGGTTTTTATGAGAAATAATGTCACTTGCCACCTAGTTCTCACTGATGTCAGCAATCAGATGGAAGAATGAACTGCCAGCTCCTGCCTTCTACCAGAAGCAAAATCCCACAGAGAGCATCCTTCTAAATTCACAGGATGTGGACAGATTCTGTAAGAATGAACAACATTTATTTTGGAAACATAATCTCTGCTAAACTTGGTTTAGGTGCACTTCTGCCTCAACTCCAAGCATTACACATTCTCAATATATTTTTAAAAATTCAAAGAAAAAGCACAATTCAGAAATCCTACAGTTGGCATGCCTTAGTGTTTTGGGTTTTTTTTCCCCAAATCCTTGCCCCTTGTCACAGTATTCCACATTTTCTCAGTTTGGGAGATCACTGTGGTGCTGCCTTGGATGGAGAGGTGAATTTACCTGCCTGATCCAACACAAAGAGCATGAAGCCTCTATGGTGATGGATGCAATCTTTAAAAGAAACAAGGTCAGCTAAGCCACGAGTGAGTGGTACACTCCTGAAGCACTATGGATTGCAAACCCTCTGCAAAACAGAGGGTCCTTTCTTGTCTCTGAGGAAGGATCTCTTGCTTTTTTCTCCTTTAGCTCTGATTTGTGGTTTTGGTCGAGGGAAGAAGTGAAGAGCAGGCTGCTTGAATAATTTCAACTAACTTTAAAGCTGCCAGAACAGGCTTCTGTGCCATTTCCAGGACTCTGCCTGTACATACTATACACCAAAAATTCTTCAGATGGGAAAGCAGATGAGATTTGGGTGAGAATTTGCATGAAGTTCCTAAAGCAGATGAACTAGCTGTCCAGATTAGTGTGCAACCCACAGATTCTTACAGACAGTGGGCTTTGCTCCTGTTTCCATCCCTTTAAAACCCCCCTCCTCATGGGTGCTTCTTTGGCACAGTAATAAAATTTTACTCACAGAAATACTTTAAATGTTTATTTCAGAGTAACCTTACTGGATTTACTTACTCTCTGACAATCACTTCAGGCATTTCAAAATACTGTAATAATTCAGATAAAAAGAAAGAAAAATGTATAATTTATTTATGTTCACTTGCTACTCCCAACTTAATTCAAAGTATCATCTAGAGATAAAAACTATTGCCACTAATTTCATACTTTCTGTATGAGACAGTAGACATTTGGCGAGATCATTAGGCTGACAGTCTCTATATCCCATGTTAATTCTATCTTTTTTTTTGTTTCTGAGTGCCATTTATTTATCACTGTGGATACAATATCTGAAAATGCATTAGTGCTGGAAATCCCTAGACTGTTGTAAATTAGGGAATAATCCTTTTATTTTCCAATGGGTGTTAATTACACAAACCTCTATATCCCTGTTGCAAACCGCAACATTTTTTTTTTCTCCTTGTTATTTGAAGGCATTCATCCAAAATTCCATGCCACCAAACATTTATTTTTTAAAAAAAACAGCCTGGTTTTCTTCTACCACAATGTTTTGTTCAGTCATTGAAATGACTATTCATATCCTTGCCCTAATTACCATTAGCTCATAACATGGGCTCATATCCTCACTGCTAATGCTCCAACCACCACACACAGAATAGCTGCTCTCAGCAACAGGTAGTTACACTGCTTTGTTGGAAATCGTTGTGCTCAGAATTGCACTAGAGCACTTCAAAGCTATTAAAATGAGACATCAATCTAGCTTTTACCCAAAGTGTTTCTGAAGTGTTTCTTTTTCTAAATTGTTTCTTTTCTCTTCTGGCTCTTCCTGAGGGTGATACTAAAAGCAACGAAGCAGCATCCGTGGTCTGTTCTGCAGTTTCTGCTGCCCTCTGATGGGTGCACTGATAGAGCAGCTTTGAGAACTCGCTGCTTTTACTGTGTTGAGCTTATTCAACACGAGGGATTTAAGTCCCTCTTTCTGTTCCTCAAGTGAATACTAAGCAATACAAGTGAATACATAAGTTGCTGTTTATGCCCTCTCTTTCTCATGTGGTCATTTGTATTTGTCTAAAGGAAAGGAAAAGAACATACAGCTACTCAATTCTATAAGAAAAAAAAAAGAGGGATTTTAGATTTCAGCTTTGGTATGATTCTTACTCATGCTTCAGCTTAAGAGTGTGGCCTCTCTGAAATCAGTCTAAACATGGTGCACCACCAGATGAAACACTGTATGCTTGCTCTCCATCATAGAGTAATTTACCACTTTCAATCTGTCCTTATTAGGTTTGAGGCCTCCCAAAGACACTCTTTTTGCCACACCTTATCAGATGGATCTTGCTCCTGCTTTAAAGTCCTTGCTCCTCCTAATTGCATGTGTGGTAGGTGCCAAACTCCGGTTTGCAACGCGAGCCTTGCACCAAGTGTTGATCCACTGAAGGCACCCACTCCTGCCCAAATGTTTCCCTCTCCCTGAAAGGGCTGAGAACTCCACTCATGCCCTCTCCCACACCATATTGGTAGTTACTGCCCTAGTAGTTACTGCTGTAGTTACTGTTGGTAGTCACACTTTTTTTTCAAGAGGTACAGCCATTATGCTGCATCCTTAACCAAGTCATGTATGTAAATTCCTTCATGAGGAGAGTGGGTGCCAAAACCAAAAAAAAGCTGTAACACTAGTGGCAAATTTCATGAGCATCAGCAAAGACAACAGTATTTAAACATGATCCTAATTTGTGACATGCCTTTGAAGCTATGCTTCATGCTGAGAATGCTGACACCATATAAGTGGCATGTTCTATGCTCTCATCTGCACTGCTCTGCATACAGCACAAACGGGCAATCTCGCTCAGAAATGAGAGAATCCAAATCAAAACCAAGTCAAATATATATATTTACTTATATCACTGATGGAAATTATCAAGGTAAAAAAGTTTAGAACAGCAAGATGTTTTCCTTTGAAACAAATAAAGCAAATTTCCATGATTTATTTTAACATATTTTCATTCTCTTGAAGGACTTCTAATAAGGATTTCCAGTGAAATCTCTGTTTACTCTCATGTCACACATACACTTGACAAAATGAAGTCAAAACTTCTCTCTGTGACTCATCACAGTAGCCAAGCCTTGGTTCTAATTTTGACAGGTACAGTACTTGCTGCTGATAGCTCTTTTAGCCTGTTTGGATTTCTGTTAAAGCCATTGGCAAGGATGCTGTTTATTTAATTAACTTTCTGGACACCACTTTCAACGACTCAACTGTAATTACTGCAATCTGGACACAGACTTTACCTACAGAATGTACTAAAATATTATTTCTGTCTGATAACTTTTCCTCATCTCAATCATCTTTAGCCCATAATCTGTATATAGCTATTTACTGTGCTGCAATTTTGCTTTCTTTTTGCTTTTTAAATTCCATTGCTATGCTTGGGATGTGTTGAAGACTTCAAAGTAAAGTGGTCTGGCCTCTGATGAACTTCTTTCAAACTTGATGGATATATAAAGAGAAGACAGAATACAATGAGAGCCAGATAGTTATTAATAAAAGTTAGGGTTTTTGGGTTTTTGGGTTTTTTTTGGTTTTTTTTCCCCACCACTGAAAAAGAGAATCTAATCAAGGAAATTTGTACAGCCCAAGCAATCCTGTATGTTGCCCGCACTTTGACCACAGAAAGAATCACCATGTTCATAGAAGCAGAAAAAAAAAAAAAAGTATGAAGGCTTTTGGATTTGCAGTTAGAAACCTTTTACTATAAAGAGGTAAATGAAAACTGAAGTGAGCTACTTTCTATGTAGAAAGAAGATAAGAAGGTGCCAGATGTGGAAAGATTCTAGCAGCGAAGGCTCCAGGTTTAACAGCAAAAGGGGCAACTAAAGCAAATAAAAGCAACATTTTCAATACTTCTAGAAAACTTTAGAAATCAAAGCCATACAAACCAGGTGAAAGATTCTTAATAACCTTCTGAAAATGAAGCAGCTACTGAAGGACACTGTAACACAAACATAACCTTTAAAAAGGCCTGGGGTGGAGCTAGGAAATTATAGACCAGTTTGACCTTGGTGGTAGGCAAGATCCTAAAGATATTAATAAGAGATGAGATCACAAGGAACACAGACTGGGCAAAGTGATTAATGGACATAATCTACTTGGATTTCAAAAAACTATTTGACATAAAACTGTAAAGTAGATTAATGTACAATGGTAGCAAGCATAACATAGAAGATGTCATCCTTGAGTGACTAACAAGAAGCACAGGTACATCCAATATCTACCCATACTATCTGCACTTTGAAGGAAGTATGATAAAATGTCATTCATTTAACATACAGAGTGCAGTCTGAGGCTAATTTGCTGTTCTAAGGCTGCAAGTCTCTTAAAGATACAGATTTTGATCTCCTACAGTCCTACAAGTGAAGTCAGTAGAGAGCTACCACAGTGGGTGCTGAAGGCTATATATTCTGTTAGGTATCACGGTTTTCTGTCAAATAAATTATTTTGATTTGCTGGTATTAGTTTGGGTTTACAGCAGTAGGGATAAGTGTTTAGCCCTTCTTCCACAGCATTGAGTTCTTTGATGGTCACTTTTAGGAACCTGATTTGGTATCCTTTATTTATATCAATATAAATCCTGGCAACTCAAGAAAGCTGTTCCACTAAAATGAATTAAAAAAACCTAGCACTGAAAGTATTAAACTTGTACTTTGGGCCTAGTTGTCTGAAAAGTGAATTGCATCAATTACAAGACAGAAATTGGCTTATGTAGGTTCTTTACTGCTGATCCCTTGTAATGCCAAAAGGAAGTTCCAGCCGTTTACAGGCTGACGTATACAAAATGTGAATCCACTGGGATGCCGTAAGTCTCCTTTGGAAACCCTGTCACCACCAACAGCTCAGGCTAATACCAGCAACTGCTGTGATAGTTGTTCAGAACAGTCATTCCTTTCCCAACGTGTAAAGTTGAAATGGCCAGATAAAGTTGCTGCTTATGCTCGTGCTGCTTCAGCTGGTTATATTTATCCCATTACTACTGGAGAGCTTGGCAGGTCGCTGAAGCATCGTGATGAACCAAAGGTAATGACAGCAGGGAAGCCAACGCTCTTCAGATTTGTCACGCGGAGGTGACGCCACGAGCAGTGTCACTGCAGTATCAATGAAAGGATCAAAAAGGAGTCAGCTGATCACTGCAGATTCAGTCCCTGAAAGCCACTCCACATCCACAGCCTGAGTCTCCCTAGGGCAAGAGGCAATCCCACTGTGTACTTCTGTTGCTAGGAGGGACTGCCAGCAGGAACCGGCCCAGATGGGGGTGTGTCAAAGTGGCGATGGATGTTTAAGTTCAGCTGAGTAACTGAGAATGAAATTTGACTCAAATCTGCTGACAGCCATTCGTGTGCAAGTCACAGTGCCACTCAGATGCATTCTCTTGGAAGTTTGGGTTCTTTTGGTGCTGGTGAGGTTGTATCAGAACATGTTCTGAATTTGGTCTTGGACTCTATCAGAAGTATTATCAGCAGTTGAAAGTAAAAAAGCTCCAGTGACTCTATCTATATCATAGAGCTCACACAAACTCAGTCCTCTGGCTTAGCAAAGTTGCACAACCTGGGTTGGGAAATGAAGGCTTCAGCTATTTATATCTACCCTTTTGCTAACAGTGCCCACCTTTTGGATCTCTACCAGGGGAGAACTTCACACATCCCTTGACAAAAGAAAGAGAAAGCCATATAAATAATGTATTCAATCTGCTTCTTGTCCATGCCACAGACTTCTTCTACAACTCCTTATAGGGTGCCCTAGGGTGTACAATCCATACACCCTAGGGCACCCTTTCTTGTGAACTGTAAAAAAGACCCTTACTTTTCTTTATTATGTCTTCAATCTTCGTCAGAATAGTCATGAACTGTTATAAACTAAAAGAAGGGAATCTAGTTGCCAAGAGACTTTTGGAGATGACAAATAAAATGCCCCAATCTTTGCTCCCTGCAAACACGAAAAATGTCCAAGAGAAGTGTCTCTCTATACTGAAGGCTGGTATTTCAGTCTCTTCACTGGAAGCCTGGCTAGTTTCTTGGCCACTGTTCCTCTCAATCCTCCTCAGCATCTCCTTCATTGATAATGTGAGCTTTGGTCATTCTGATAGGGTGGATTAGAAATAACATGGGAAGAAACATATGTGTGTAACAACTAATGTGACAAAGGAACTTTGAAAAAATGTAATTATGATACTTAAGAAGGATCCAAATGCTTCGCTACATAATCTAATGGAAGAGGCAAAACCCAATCACCAGATTTTTTAAAGCAGAGAGAAAATGACCACTGGACAAAGAAATGGCACAACATTTATCCACTACGATACATACCAATACAGAAAAATCAAATAGAGGCATAAGGAATAAGGTTTACTGAAATGATTCATGAGTATCAAAGGCCTGGGGAATGCAGGAGCTGGCACAGGATATAAGACATTTCTGGAGAGTCATGGCTGGAACAATTTGGTTTCCCATAAATAGACTTTTCCTCTCTTTGGGCAACAGAGTTCATCACAAAGAGTTATCAACAATATAATCAAAAGTGACTTTTGAGCCCATGACAAAAGCATTGTATATTAGTCTCAAGCACTGCTAAGTTTTATTTTTCTTACAGAGATTCTGAATTTGATACAGTTATGACTTTAGACCCTTGAGCTTTTTGGCCTAGAGCAAGCAGACCCAATCTAGCCCAGAATTCAAATAGCACAGCAACAAATGAAAATACTTCCGTCTACCTTATTCTCTGCTGGAGCCTTGTGCCAGGCTAAATACAGAACATGGTCCATTGTTCTACATGATTTGAATTAGAATTATTACCAAAGTGAGAATCACTTAGGAAATACATACTTACTAAGAGTATTTCTGTTAAAACATTTAGACAGCAGCAACGTAGACAGGTTAGCATATGAAATACTTCTCATCTACATTCATCTAGCAATCTTAGCAGAAAAAGGGTGCTAATCTCTAAACAGCTTGCTCATAAAACGTTTTATTAAATGAAAATTATCAAACTGCATATTTTCATGTAACACATTAGAATATAGCTGTTACTTAAAAGCCAATCTTGCTGAGCCAAACCCACACAGCTTCAGATTCATGCAGTATCCTGGCCATAAAATTACCAGGCTTACCAGGCAGAGTGAGAGGCTGGGCTTTTTCAGAGAACACACAGAAGCCCATGATGGGGACAACAGGGATGTCAATATCCTGAGCCTTCTGTAAAGCTGTGGAAAAAGATACACATGGCTAACAGATCCCTCCATCTTCACGGATGCTTGCCTCCTATTGCTAAGAAGTAATGACCATGGAATTGCTCCCTTTTGGTGTGCTATCTGTAAATTGAGGGCTGTGTTGCTGCACTGGAGGTTTAGCCTAAGGATACTATGCTTTCTAAGTCCTATAAAGGATTTCAGTGAGCAAGGGGTACTCCAAGCTGTGACTCTGCCTGAATCTGTCTGTTCAGACTTGTGACTAATTGAGCATCTCACAAAATGAAGGAAAGTGAGGGAAGGCGGTACCAACCAGACATGCAAATTAAATTGTTACAAAGATATGTGTTGAACAACTTCAGATAAAATGAATCACATTACTATGAAAAATTATAGCCTGTACAATTACAGAGACTGAAGATACTTTTAATTACTCAGTGTTAATTATCTACTTAAAATACTTTGGGAAGGATGAATAGGAGATCCATCAGGAAGTACATTTCTGCTGTTTATTGTTTAGGAAGCAATCGCTGTATATGAGCTAAACTGTCTCCTTTAAATGAACACTTCGAGAACAAAAAAGAAGGTGTTTTGTATTTTGGAAAGCAAATGTCTCAATAAAACTACTTAACTGTACTGGCAAAATCACAAGCAAGAAAAAAAATTAAAACTTCCTCACAACTTCTAAGCCAATTTCCAACCAAGGATTTGGTGACATGTATTACAAATGCTCTGGTGGAACTGATGCAGGTACTTTTCACCCTATTTAAGGAAAAACTATCCTGTGTATTCTTTTTTGCCAGTGTTCACATGGCTACAAATTTTTTCTATTCTAGCCCCATACACACTTTGACCCTGCTCTTCCCTCTTCACTTGGTTTCAGGGGTATTAGCCTGCCATAGTAAAATCTAGATAAGATTCAGCTTACAATGACAACTGAGAGGGCTGAAATGGAAAATTGACAGTACAAGTTTCCTTGATGTCTGTGGCTCCTGTCATTAACAACCAAAACTCATGCAGCAAGAAAAATCTGCACATGGTCATAACTCACGGAGAAGAAAGTCCAGAAAAAAATTACCTTTAGGAAGAAAGATGCTTAATTCTCTTTCAACTGAGTATGTCTTTCTCTTGATTCTCTTCTCAGATACTAAGGGTCTAAGTCTGTGCACATCAAATGAGTGGAAAATCTTCCAGCTGTGTTAGGTTTAAATGTTAGGTTTAAATGTTTAAATGTAAATAAAACCAACTGGTGATGAGTTTAAGAGTTAATTTCTGTACATAATGTAATTTTTCTATAGTTAGAAAAATAATCAATGCTAGTCCCATTTGAATATTGTCCTAAAATGTGCCTCATCCTTACACAAAACCAAACCAAACAGCAAATCACACAGCTATTCCAAGTCCTTGGAAGCTTATTGACCTCAGTAACACTTTTATCTGTGTGAAGCTGCAGCGCTGACAGAATTCAATAGCACAAACTGACTCCTGGAACTACACCAGCTCCCTCTATGTACACCTTGGCAGACACATCTTCTGGCTGAAAGACTGCAGTGAGACAGGAAATAGCAGCGGTAAAGCCCAGCCCCAGCGTCCCTGTGCTGATGGGTTCCAGGAGATTAATGGCGTTGTGAGAAAGGCGCAGGGCCAGGCGTCCTGCAGGCCCTCGCTCCGGGGACACTGCGCGGTTTTGTCTGCGCTTCGGCTCTGGCTGCCTTCCCATGCAAACGATGCGTGAGGATTAGCTTCTGTGCCAAAGGAAGCACAGATCATTTTGCCTTGACTTGAATGTTAACGAGCAGCAGACCCTGTGTGAGTGAGGTTTGAAAGGTAATTTTTAAAAGCAGCTGTTTCTTTAAACTTCACTGTACTTTCCAGTTACTGGAAAACTGAATGGCTCTCACTTGGAACCACATGCAATATAGCCTGGTAGCTTTGGCTAACAGTTTTGGAGCGGAATCCTTGAATCCAGGGATGAATAACAGCATTCCAGCTATTACATTGCTGAAGGTACATTTTCAAAGGCATATGCAGACTCTGTAACAAAACATTTCCTTGGGGACAAGATAGATAAAAAAGTAAGTTTCTAAACCTACAACAGTAGTGGCTGTCAGTAGTTGTCTGATGTGAAAAAAGTCAAGAACATGCTTTGTGTTTTACTGCAATAAAAGATTGTGTGGCAACATAAATTAAAAATACATAGTTATCTGTCTTTGGAAATGAGCAGCTACCTTGTTTCACATGTAACTGGAAGTGTTTGTTAAGAAAACAATTCTCACAGATGTTGAAAAATATGATTTTTTAAAGTCACGCTATTATTAGTGGAAAGTGAAATACTTAACCTGATTTGTTTACTGCTTCACTTAGTTCCCTGATATTATTTGACTGAAATGCGGAGTATTTACTTTCTCTTCTCCATTAATTTCATTGTAATAATGAAGATTTTCATTCTTTTTAACTTGCATTCACTGTTTACTATTGTGTTGGCACAGATTTGACACAAAGGAAAATACATTGCTTGGAAAAGATGTTCAGTTTCTGTGGTGGAAAGCTGCATGACGGATTAAAGGCTTATTTAAAAGGTGTTAGTTCCCTGAGGTATGTCTCTCTGAAAGTCAGCATTCATATAGTTTTCTTTTTTTTTTTTTCTGGTTGATTTTTTTCCTCTCTCCCCTGTGAACTTTGCCTATCTTCTCAAACTACTGGCTTGAAGAAAACCAGCCATCCAGATTTTGTCTGGTCGTATAACTCAGGAGAATTGCTGGAATTTTCTGTCCTTTTTTTGCTTGCTCTTTATTTCTGCAGTACCTGACAGAAGGTTAATCAGATCAGAACTCGTTTTCATGCTCTGATAACCTGTGTAGGAAAAAATACAGAAGGCTGGACTATGAGAGCCTTGATTAGTACAGAACAAATGTATCTTAAGCTATACATGTTAGAATAGTTGCCCAATTTTATAACATTTAAATATTCCATACAAAAACAGCAGCAAGAAGTTCTTCCTTGTCTTCAGAAAATCTACTTCTATTCATTAAGGACAAAAACAGTGGAATTAATTTCAAGAGCGTGTATTTCCAAAGAGAGCAGGTGTTGAATCTTTATTATTAGTGTCTCAGGGAAAACCTTTCCATAGACCATCTGGAATTTCCTGAAAAAGAAACATTAATCTAATTCCACCTGATGACAGGAAGATTTGTTTTCTGTTTTCATATGCCTTATATTAGGTACTGTACTTTGAAGGAGCCAATGGTCTGTGGATCAAAAGAGAATCATAGTATTTGATACTGTGTGGTTTATGACTTTAATGGATTTAAAGTTACTACCAAGGAATCCATGGCAGCCAGCAAAAGGACCTGAGCAAAAAGACAGATGTAATATTTCTTTTTTTCATCACTTTGTCTTTCCATTCCACTTCAATTTGGGTACACCACACCAAAAGTGTTGGAAGAACCTGCTATTATTGACCCTAGCATCACACAGAAAGAAGGGCCAGTGCTTTTCAGCTGGCTGGAGACAAGACAAGTCCCTTGCTTATAAACTAGTGCCCTCAGCAAGCAAGTTAACTAACAGCTCAAACCCCACATATGACCTGGCCTCACTTTGGAAATAGAAGCTGTTTGTCCCCAGCTCTCCCATGAGAAATGTCTGCAAGTGATTCTGCAAAATCTCCTTGCTGCACACACCAGTCCATGGTGTCCCAGTTGCAAAATCACGGAGGTCATGTTGTGCACAGTTCTCACACACCACCAACACTGCTCTGCCCTGGCCTTACATCCCCATTACATCTGTGAAATACTCACCTGCAGCCCAGGCTGCTGGGAGTTCAATACTTTACTGATTATTGTCCCGGGAGGAGCGTTTGAAACAGGGAGTCACAGATGCCTTTGGATTTAAGTGTTAGTTCCTCAAGAACTGAGGGGAACTGTTTCAATAAAGCGTTGCAGCACGAGCTGTGTTTTAAAATACTTCTTGGTGTCAACTCTCCCTGAAGTACCAGGGCTCTTCAGCCACCCCAGTCTTCCTCCACAAGTGGTGCTGCTGAGTTATACAACTGCTCTGGCTGCAGGCTGTTCTGCAGTACTGCAAGGTGGTGTAAACTGCAAATCAACAGTCAAGACACTTTTAAATATTTCATTATAGTGTTCTACCTTAAAGCTTCCTTTTCAAGGTCCAAGAAGTTACATGCTTTGCCCAGTGATCTGAGACAAAATTCTCCATTGCTATTTGGGAACACATGTAGGTCATAAATTACATTAATCTCTGGCTACTAACACAGTCTGTGCTGTGACACCACAGCAGCCTGTCTGCAGATGCCTCTGCCACAAGAGCTGGTTCTGGTGTAGTGGGCACACTCACATTAACTTTAATCTAGCTAGAAACAGGAGTAATATACTCAGCAGCATACAATTCATCACTGCAGAAAACTCTCCATAAATGTGTACACACACACACACACACATCTATATATATGAAGTTTGTGAGCCCTCACTAGAACCTACAGTGCTATATTTATATGACTGCCAAACTGCATGCTAGCTGGATTCAACTTGGTATGGTTATGCCCCATCATTTACAGAGTAAAGATACTGCAAGTGCTGACTCAATAGAGTGATGCTGAAAGTGTTTTCCACACAAGTTATGCTCTTACTGCTGGCTCAAAATATTTCAGCATGGTTGAAACTAAACTTTCCATAGCAGGCTATAAAATACACTCAAAACAATCACAGAATGAAATCTGTTGTATTTTATATATTAATAGGAACCTTGCCCAAACCTCATGTAAGAAGTTGGTTTTCACTCATATCCCGCAGCAGAGTTGCACCTTTATGTGGTATTACAGAGCATGGTCTGAAAATAATTTTCTATTACATTTGTGCATCTTTCCAGGAATATAACAACAGAATAAAAGGAAGCATTTGCTTCACAGTCAAAGCACACTGTTCCTTCCCTCTGGAACAACTCACAGGGCTGCAACACCCCTTGTATCTCTCTTGCCCAACAAATGAGTAGGAAAGCAAGAAAGATTGTAAAGAACATTTGATCCTTAGGCAGTAATGCTTTCTCTATGTTGCACAGAAGTCTCTTGCATTCCCATGAGGATGAATGTTTCGTTTTTACAGACTGGGATTTTCTGCCCTCTCACTCTGACTCTTTCACTAGCTATCCCCATATCAGATGTGATGTGGTGATCTGCTCCTGCCCCTGTTCCTGTTCACAGGATCAGCTGGCACGGAGCAATGGCTCTGGGCCACTGACACTGTGATGATGAGCTTGGACAAGCAGTCAGTACAACTCAAAAGCACCATCTCCTTTTCAAATGTCACACCTTAGTGAAAAATCTGGGAACAGGAAAAAACACCCTGTTACTATTAGATCTGATTACAAGAATTGAGGCAAAAACGTTACTCTTATCCTGAGGGAACTGCAAGCCACCAAATCATCCTAAGTTAAGGAACACACAGACTCTTATATTATGGTAATTTACAAATGTGTTTCTTTAATTCTCAAGAATTAAAAAATCCTTAAAAGCAGTTTTACAAATCAGACTCCGCAGTCTAGGTGCACCTATGTAACACCTAAGTGGCACAAGGGACTCCAAGCAGGGCCATTGTGTGCCCTGCGGAAGGACAGCCACACCTAAGACAAAACCGGAAGCTCATTTTATAGAGCACAGCAGTCCCACACAATAGCCCTGGCACAGAAGGAGCAAATGACATCATGCACTTAAATTTCTGCTACCACAGGGGAACTCCAGGTATTCAGAAACTACATCTGACCAGAGCACCAAAATTAACAGCAATGAAAAACACCCCCAAGGGAGTAAATTATATTTGTAATATCATCCCAAAGAGAAACACAGTCTTCGTGTCACTTCAGGAAAAAAGAAATCACAAATTCCTTTTGAATTATTACTATAGCCTTTGAACCCTAACAACAAAAACACAGGCTCATAAAAAGCATACACACAAAGACGTCTTTTCACTTTTCTCACGCTATATATCCCATCCAAACACTGAGAAAGCATGTATGCCCAATCCCTTAAATGCTATGATTTAATCATCAGTCTTTCAGCACCAACTTAACAGCTCTAGCGACAACAACAACGCCGGGATTGCAGCTGTTAAGGAGCTTCTGCAAAGGAACATTTGAAATTTTCATAAGTTTTTAAGTATGCTTTTGAAGAATCTAGTCTTCAAAAAATCTAGTTCTTCTAAGTCACAGACTAATCTGTAAAGCAGCAAACTTCATTAGGGAAATTGCAAAATAAAAGTGATGACTGCAAGCCAACGAGGAGGTGGGGGCTGGCACCCTGGGAGCTGTGGCAGCTCTCTGGCACCCATAGAGCTGCTCTTCCCAGAGTATGCCTTGTTCTCCAGGTCAGGAGACCACTCCCAAAAGCAGCAGAGCTCTGGCCCTGACTGCTGGAGTCACTCACAGCACTTCAGAGTACAAAGGCATACCTTGAAAATGTCCTGGTACAGAGAGAGATGTGACCACAGTGTTGTATATCTGAAGTGGAGAATAAGGGAAAAAGGGAAAAGGGAAGAGAGGGGGATAATGCCTTATCCTTCCTTTCCTGGACACACATGCACACTTAAACATACACCAACAGGCTCCCCAAACCATGCCAGATGATCCTTCTGAGGGTCTAACAATACACAGCTATTTAGATCTGCACTTCATAAGGCAGCAAAAGATTCCACCTTAAGATAAAGGATAAAGCAATAACATTTTTGACTGTTCTTGGGAATATTTTCCATTTTGTCAGAGGTTCATTTTGACTTCTCAGCTTCACTATTGCTGTGTTTACTAGTAAGTTCCAAGGTATCTTCATTTTCAGCTCAACTTCTTGATCCATGTTCCCTGTTAAAACATTTTCTACTGCTGCCTCAGTGACATGGCTGACACCAGTCTGAAATTACAAAATAACCAGGGTATCCAGCAGAGTCAAAATAGCTTTACAACAGCTTTGCAGACAGCTTTAGCAGAAGGAAAAGTACAAAGGATGATGCATAATTCCAAAAAGTTTTGATTCAATTTGGAATCTAGTAGATGAATTATGCTCTAGAAACTGTTTTTAGGGCATAGAATCCCCCTAAGGCGAGTAAAGGCCAAAGATACATTCCTTAAATGTACTGAAATACAGAGAATTGAGGCAGACTCACAAACCAATGGCACAGGACTTGTTAAAGAATATGCAGGAAGAATTAAAATTATCATAGAAAGGATATCCTTGACTGTGAGCTCCAGATCCATAGGCTTCCACCTAAATAATCCTGCTTAGTCCCTGACTGCTGCTATTTCTTGAACACAAACTACCACAGGGGTCAGCAGGATCTGACACTAACACAAAGTACTACCACAGACCTACAGATGACTCCTTAGATTTCATCCCAAGGTAATTTCCTTCCATAAGGAAAATAGTATGAAAAAAATTTTACCTTCTTACTTCTTCTCATATTCTTGGCTTTTTTTTTTTTTTTCATGACAGTGTTAAATACTTGAAGTACTTTAGGACCAAAAAATACAACTCTTTTTTTTTTACTAAAACTGACAAACGGATGCATTCCATTCCCACGTACTGGGACTGTGCTCCCCTTCAGGGATCACCAAATAAACTTGTTTGGTGCATTTCAGTGACAAAACACCAACCATGGTGTAACAGGGGGAAAAATTCACCCTGACTTTTTAGATTCAAGACTCAGTTTACGGTGCTTACGTTTAAAAATTATGCTTTTGATTTGTAAATGGAACTGAGTATAGAAACTATTCAGACAGAAAACCTATGGAAGGGCCATTTTACCAAGATGCTTTTCTGACTGCAATTCCTAGGCATAAACATGCATAAAATTGCTTTCTTCCACTATAGGAAAATGGGTCTCTTGGACTGTTACTCATAAAGAGAAAAGGGGAGCAAAAATAACTGCATTTTTGTTCTGCTTAAAAATTAATGTAGCATGGAATTTAAATCCAAACCTGAAGCCTTTCAAGGGTGGTAGTAGTAACTGCCATAAGCATTAAATTAAAAAAAAAATCACAGAGCACCCAGGGGCATTTTCATCTAGAAGTTATTACAGGACTGGATTTAACAATGAATTCCATTTGATTTTGAGTTAACTGTCTGAGCTGCAAGTATCGAGGTCGAGCTTTCAAAGTCTTCATTGTATATATTGCATTTTTTAAAATACAGAAAAAAATGGTGATTTATTTGAGAGTCCTGATACTCTGGTTCTCACACAGCTGTCTAAGAACAGCCCTGATTACTTAATGCCAGCTCTCCTTGTTTCCAGCTGCTAAATCCCATTAGAAGCAGCTAAAAATGCATTAAGCGCTTTCCCAATGTTACTTTTCCATATAATCAATTTTTGTAGTTGTCATACGGCTAGGAGATGGAAAGGCTGGATCAGCAATAAAATTAACTGCTTTCAGAGATGTGTTCAGCAAAGTCAGAACACACGCAGTCTTTGATTTCTGGGGTAATCAGGCACCTAATACCCATAAGGATTTTTTTCTTAAATTCTTGAGCACAGCCCTGGCTGTGCTATGATTAATTGTGAAATTTCAAGACCGATTAATTTCCCAGTCTCACAGTCCTGCTCTCAAGCCTACAACCAGCTAAGGGTAGCTGAAAAATTCTGAGCGTCTGCAATTTCTGTTGGAACACTCCTGCTTTGAAAGCGGGGTAAAAGTCAGGCAATTGCTGGACTATCATCCTCCATTAGTCCACTGCAGAGGATTGCAGAGGAAAAGCATCATTTCCAAACAAAAACAAAGCATGGGTTGCTTCTGAAGTGAAATGGAGCCACGGAGCCCACTTGTATGAAGCTGCAGTGGTTTGCCAGGACACACTGGAGCTGTAGTACAAGGACTTTACAGAGAGGCAGTGACAAAGTGACTCCGATGTTGATTTGAAAAATCTGGAACCAACAATGACAGGATGAATTAAAAGAGTAGCTGGTCAACACAAAAAGTGCTGAAGAAGCCAGGGCACAGAGACTGTCATGTGCACAACACCAACAGCTGTACCAAGGGCTGTTTCTTACATCCTAAGGGAGACTAGATATAGCTGTGGGGGCTATTCATTGGCATTAACAGCACACGCTGATATTTGGAAATTATGGATTTTTGCTGAGGAACATGCACTTCAGCATCTTGAGAACAGTTCCAATCAGAGGATAAGAATCAATCTCTTTTAGATAAAAGTATTGCTGCTCCGAGATCCTGTTTACTTCCAGTTTTGCACCTTGCCTCTCCAGAAATGTTAGTCAGGCTTGGCGTGTTTCCGACGTAGGGATCAGAATACAGGAATTCTCTAATTAACTTCACACAACCTCTGACACAGGAGCCAAGGCCTCTGCACATGGAAGAGGAAGTGGCAATACCAAACACAAATACGTCCCCCCTGCACTTCCAATTCTCCACCAGAGAGAGACAGAAAGTGGCTACAGAGCTCTGCAGCTGCTCTCAGCGGTATCAGTGCAATGGTGTTTCTGTGGTTCTGAAACTGTGATAAGTAAAAAAGAAAAAAAAAAATCTACACAAGACAGATGCTGTCTAAACAAAGTAAAAATATCTAAACACACACAGATCCTGTAAAACAAACCATGGCCTTCATGGTTTGGAAAAAGATATTTTACACCAGTTTACATTGGCATACAAACTGAATATAGTCTCAAGGCCCAGTCTGTGGATGAAAGTGTACACCCACTAAACCATCTGCAAGGCTCTGCCTCCACAGGAAGATTTCAGCCACCATGGATGTCAATTGAAAGTTTTCATTGGATCAATCCATTTTAATCATAACAGCCCCAAGTCTATCCTGCAAGTAGAGGGACACAAAAACATTACACAGATTGGCACAGGATCACAAGACATTTGGGCAGGATCAGAGCACAGTGGCGTTTTTTTTTTTGCTCAGAGCTATCTTTTTGCTATGTAAGAACTGGAACAGATCGTCCAGAGAGGGCATGGAGCCCCCTCACTGGAGACATTCCAGCACCGTCTGGACACAGTACCGCGCCGTGTGCTCTGGAATGGTCCTGCATGAGCAGAGAGGCTGGGCCAGACGACCCACAGCGCTCCAACCTGACACATCCCGTGATTCTGCGAACTGTGCCGCAGCCACTGTGACCACGCACCTTATCGCTGCTGGCAATATTCAGAAAATACCACCTTAGTTCCAGTCACTGCCCAACCACGCTCAGGCTTCCCGAGAGGGGGGAGCCCGGGCCGAGGGCTCCAATCACCTCCGG
>VXBQ01005641.1:47791-63202 GCA_013400175.1 Phainopepla nitens
TTTTTTCTGTTCTAGGATAGTCTTCCTCCTGTTAACCTGTTTCTGTGGAATGCTTTCACTAAACCACAGCCTGGCTAAAATATATCCCTCTTCTCCATATTTTTGGGAAGATAATGTCTTATTTATTCAATGTCATAAATAAATATAGTTCTTCCTTCAAACTGTCCTTCAAAATGGCAAATAGTGTAAATTTATAATAATACTTTGGTATCTTTCTATGCTGTATTTAGTTGTGCTAAAAAATTAGCTAATCTGTTGTCTACATCATCAATATGGAGGACATTGCAAAAGATTTTAGCATTGGATTTACTGGAGATTTTGTCCAACAGGGAAAAATTGATCATCAGAAAAAAATTTATTATTAAGAGTGTTTCTTCAGGACAGCTGATTATCAGCAATGTATCTTTTAATGCCCCATATTTGGTGCAGTAATTAGATGCCTGCTCCTGCCATGATATGGCAGTAGGTACAGGACCATTTATCATAAAGTCCATATTTTTTATTTGTGCACTGCGTCTTAATACTAGGCAACTTCCACCATTTTGTAACTGAAGCATGAAATTTTCATGGTATTTTTAGTGCCTGCATACTGCTTAGAACCTGAAAAACTCAAAAAAAAAAAAAGGAAAAAAATAGATAGTTATGAAGTAACTACTGCATATAATTCTAAAAGTATAATAAATTATTTACTGTACTTTTGCAATTCATCTAAGTGTATCATAGCCAATTTACAATGCACTGGAGCAGGTAACTACCTCTGGTAGAATTACATGTTATGTATAAATCAAATGTGATTAAAATATATGTAGTATATCAGGCTGTAAGTGGTCTACACCCAAACCATGAGATGATGGCACCAAATTCCTCCTGGGTGCAAACGGGGTTCTCACTTATGTTGAAGCAACTCCAGACTACCTCTTGATTTGATTGGATTAGAAAGATGGGTCCCTACCCAATATGTTGAAATGGCAAAGTTTCACCTGACAAGCAGTGTTGCTCTGTGCTGTAGAGAAAGTAATTCTTCTAGAGAGAGGCATCTTATGCCGTATTATTTTGAGGCCCTGTGGGCAGATAGATGAAACACTGTTTTTTGCTAGCTGTGGACTTTTAGGGTTTTTGGTTCGTTGTTTGTGTTTGTTTTGGTTTGGTTTGGTTTTTTTTTACAAGGAAATTTGTGTTGCTCACAAAATTTACACATAAATTAAAAAAAACTATTGTTGCAGTAAAATCCTACCTAGCTCTTAGCTTGCAATAAAAGTAAGCAGCTAGTCCAGCAAAACTGCAAGATGTCATTCTTTACAGACTATAGATGCAATTGGTAGTTTGGAGAAAAAATTGTCAGATTCCGTAGTGCCATTTTCTTCTCTGCTGGTTTTCAGTGGCTTTCTGGCAGTCTTTCTCACTCACACCTCAATAGGATGAATACAGTTGCCTTTAGACACCCTTTTGACTTGCAATCTCCATTATTACTGTACTGCTCTGAACCAAAATTTTCTAAGTTTTAACCTGATTCCTGATGAAGGGAATGGAACAAGAAGACATGTTTGCCTTATGGTCTGGATGAAGGTTACAGCTCCAGAACTGTTTTCTGAACACTTGACAGCAAGAGATTTGCTGCAGATTTACAGGGAAAGCAACGCAAGGTTTAAACCTCTTTGGCTTCTGGGATGTCAAACATCATAAAGGTGATTGAAAGAGATCGGCCATCAAGTGCATTTTCTAATATCTTTTTGGGATATGCAAGGGAGAGTGTAATTGTCCCTGAAAATTGATAGCTAACTGCTTTTAACTTAATTTTCTGTGAAAGGGTAAGAGAGTGTAGCACTGCTCAGTATTTAACATGATTGTTCAAAAAAAAAAAACTATTCATGGCATTTATGGTAACCAGAGGAACAGAAAATTTCTTTCTTGTAAGCATTAAAAGGGTCACATTCAGCTTATCTGAGGAGAAAAAAAGTAACTAAGCTTTGTTAGAAATCCATAAACTGTTATTAAGAATGTTATCAGAAGTTGGAGAAAATCTCTTAATTCAGGTTAAGAACTCTTCATAGAAAATCAGAGTATTTCTGTCTTTATTAGTATGCATAAGCACCCATGGCACAATATACTGGGTATAAATTTGTTTGTTAAAAGCAATGTTTCCTTAAATTTACTCATCACTATTCACACTAACCCCACAGTGTGCTTGACCCATAATCAGCCAAGCATCCTGAAGGAAAATTCATTGAAGGGAGAACATTAAGAAACTTTTGACTTAATAAACATAGGTGAATGACATTAACATCACTCATTGACCTTAACTCTGTTGTTCATGGCTTCTGGTGAATTCACAAAAGTGTTAATCTCCTCTTTCTTGAGGATATTCACAGAGGGAAGCAGTCTTATATCTGGCATCTGCTAAGTTGAGCCCTATGGTCTTTCACTGCTTGATCACCAAATGGATTGCTCTCCTCACCCTGTCATGAAATGTCAAATACTACAGCAGTGTTTGACACAGTGAATGAACCTTTTGAAATCAATATCAATCAGAAACTATAGCCTGAATAAGACGTCTGGCATGAACCAAGTTTAAGAAACATGTCTCTTTTTCATCGTCATGTGAGAGAGTGACAGACCAATCTGCTTCACCTTCTCTGTCTCACTGTGTCAGCACTTTACACCATTGAATCAACACTCTCATCAGCTTTTCTGTTGTTGCAGAGATTTGCAGAGATCATGTGTGTCTAGAAATGTTTTAACAAGCAATGTTCCATCAGCTTGCCAAGAATAGCTGATGGTTTTACAGGTTACTCCCTCTCAACTCGAAGAAACTCTGCCCTTTACCTGTTCAAGTGAAATTAAGTTTTACCTGTCAAGGCTGAAAAGAGAGCTGTTGAATGCCACAGCCACCTCTCTGTGTTCCAGCGCGGCTGGCCAAGTCTGCTACCATCTCCTGGGTGACTAGAACATGCAGGCTAGGACAGCAGCTCTGACAATCTGTGCAGAAAGCATGTTGTGTTCTTCACTGCTCCTGCAGGGCAGCTGGCTCAGCTAACACTTGTCAAAGTGAAAGCTGAGCGGACTAGTCCTTCTCCTGGCATTGATCAGGAAGGTTTGTATCAGCAATGGCAGGAGCCTCGTGCCACCTCATGATACAGGGATCCACCCCTTCCCCTCTAAGATTCCTTACATTTGCCAACCAAAGTCAAGGAAAATGTTGCATTCATTATCACTGAAGAAAACTGTGTAAATAACGGGAATTAAAAACCCTGTTAATATTACTATCAGATTCCCCCTTGTCACCTTATTGCTAAATTTTCTGTGAGGTTCCACGTAAACATGGAAATATTTCTATCTGCTGCTTACTTTTTGATGACTTTTCAGTTTTCTCTGTGGTCTTTACTACATATTTCTCTGTGAAATGTATTAGAATTTTTACAACCTTTGCTGGCATCTATCGATACAATTATGCATATCTGTAGAGCCACATAAAGTGTCATGGCATCATTGACACCTGATCCTTCTTAGCAGTCACCATTGCTCCATGTTTATCATGCCACTGTGGACTCTGCAGAAGACAGTGGGTAAGACCCATTTATCCTCCTTGCAAACACAGTCTCTCTTCTAAATGGCTCTGCATATCCTTAGTATTACACAATCCTGATTAAATTTGTTAGCCATACAAAAACATGGAATTGCCACAGTGGACCAGAAAACCACAACAGACTTAAATGGCTTGATCAAGCAATATTAAGTAGCTTGATGAAGCAAACAAATAATTAAAATATTAACTGATATTTTCTTTATTGTTTATGAATTGTCCTACAGAATTTAAAGTGAAGGTTGCTAACTGGATATTACAAAATTCAAAGCTCCAGTTTTGTAAAAATGTTAGCCAAGGTGTCAGGAAAAACATCACAAAGGACAGTTTTGGGTAGGCAAAAATTCTTGGCAGAGATTCTATTCATTTGGAGTGAATTCCATTATTTGACGGAAATTATTTACTCTTCTAATCAGTATGCCAAGTAACTGAACCCAGAGACCTTCAATTTTTAGAATATTGCTCAAGTTTGAATAGATTATAGGCAGAGTTTGCATGTTCTTCACTTACCCTGGAACATGAACAATAAGAGGGGCATTAAAACTTCCCCAATTACATATCAGATCATAACCTAAAGACAGATAGATGTCACTGTACTTCAGTGAGTAGAGCTGAGGTCTGGGGAGGTGAATTCACATGTCCAAGCTCACCTACTCCATTGGTAGCAGTGCTAAGAACAGACTTTGCTGAGTCCTAGAGAGCTTTCTGGTCACTAGCTCTTCCTTCAAGTTATGGATAGCTTTCTTGAATTCGTGTGTGCTACATATCAGTTGACAGTAAAGACACAGCCTGTGCCGCATGGAAAGACTAAAAAATTGCCCTGACAATTACACTGCCTTGTGTTTGATGCATTAAAATGCGTGCATTTTTATGAATCACAAGGTGTGATTGTTTTCTTTTTTAGGTGGTAGAGATCTTGCAAACTATCATTTGAACACTGTGAAATTCCCACTCTTTTATGTCACTTTTTTTGGGTGGGAGGTCTTTAGAAAAGAATTTCCGTGGGAGAGCAGCACTAATGAACTGCGGTTCATTATCATGAACTATAGCTTCTGTAGCCTCAAAATGGAAAGAGACAGTGAGGATGAGGAAGGAGGGAGCTAACGAGGTGAGAAAGCAAACAGAGATTAAAGATGTGGGTGTAGGTCTACCATCTGTTTGAGGCCTTGCAAAGCTACAGGAAAAAGGGCCAGTATTTTTACAGGGAAAGAGGGAAGCAGCTAAGGCTGTATCAAGGTCCAAAGTATGCTAAAAGGTCAAACACTAATAGAAAATACTGAGCTGCCACCTCCCTTCACTGCTGTGTTAATACTTTTGGAAAGCCCCATTACACAAATCCCTGCTCACTGGGGTAAATAATGCCATTAGGAGCTGTCTGCTCTGAATGAAACTGTGAATCACTGATTGTATGTGATGAGGCTTCCTGTATGCAATTTATGGTACGGTTCCTGAGTATAAAATAGAGCTTTAGCTCAGTACAAAATATCCCAGCATCAAAAAGCAGAGGTACCTGTATTTGTAAACGCTTCATGGGTATTTCAAGATGCCCATTTATTCCAGCTAGTTGCCTGTTGGTCTGATATCAATAGAGAAGAAAAAATGTATGTGCATCCTGTGGGATGTCAAGAATGTGACTGTAATAAAAATGTTCCCTGCTTGAAATATAACAGCCCTTTTAGTGTAATTTGAAGGCCTGCTGTTCATTCAAATTACCCACTGTGTGGGCTGCGTGCCATTATACTGTGCAACATGTAGGAATAGACAGAATTTGCTTTCCCTGAAAGAAATAAGAAATGTTAGCCTGCAACATTTTCAGAGTAGAATAATCATATTTATTTAAGAAAACTAGTGCTTTAAAAATAAAGAGAAAATTAAAGAATTATACCACATAAGCAAATTGATTCTGCCCTTTTTTCTGGCACTCTTATGTAATACTTGTTGTTATTAATATACGAAAATATGTCCTTGCTTGGAGCTTTAAAAACCTCAAAAGATCTGGACTGTAACTGCAGTCATGAGAGTCTTTTTGCAGACAACCAGCTACACACCTACCAAATCAAAACTTGAGTCGTTTGAACATTTCTGTTGAAGAAAGGTGGTAGAATTGGATGGTGGGTGTATGACTTCTGGTTTTAGGCTCTGGGTCATTTAGAGTACGTCTCAAGAACTTGTTTAGAGTATGTCTCAGGTGTGGAGGGCACAGAGAAACTTGAGCCTGTGCTAGATAAGCTAGCCCCAAAGTCAAAATGAGTACAACTACCTTGGCTCATCAGTTATCTCAAAGTAATTTGTTCTGCTGAAAAGTGTTGTGCAACACCTTCACTGACACTATGCTTGCACACCTGAGACCTCTGCTAGCACCCGGATCCTGTGCTGCACAGGTATATCCTGCATGCAGACATGTCCAGAGAGCCCACAGCCTATACAATGACCAAAAATTTAAAGGTTTGCCTTGCTAGAAATAAGAGGTTTACTTACTGTGTAGCCGTTCAATCACTAACACTACTGCATTTATTCTGAGGGAGTCATTCAGGTATATAAATGGTGTACCTAAGAAAATAATTTTCCTGGAAAGCCCACTTAACTACTAGACAGAACTTATCTAGTAAGCTTTCTTCTTTTTTTTTTTTTTTTCTGTGATAGAACTTGCTAAAAAATTTGATTTCTCACAATAAACTGAAATTGTTTTCTAAGAGGTAAAGCAGGCTTAAGCCCCACTCAGTGGGTGATAGCCTGTCTTCATCAAAACTGGACTTCAAGATGTACTAGTTAGAAGAGTTGAGACTTTGAAACTTTCTGAGTAAGATGGTTCTAAATAAATGAGCCCTCTCTATCCTATAATGCTGCTGCAGTGTTGGAACAAGGATGAATGCAGGTATATTCTGCCCAAATTGTTTGTGCTGGCATAGGCAGAAAGAATATGCTTGCATTAACTGCTACCACTTCATCATTCTGTGAGTAAGACAATCTTACTAAATCTAGCAAATGATCTTCCCTTGCTAAATTTGCTGATATCTCACAGATAAACTCTAATTCATTGCTGTGAGGATATTAAATATTTCATTTTATAAAATACTCCTAATATAATTTCAGGAAGAACTATGTTGATGAATACAAATTGGAATCAGGCAAACATTTTATTGAATCAAGTTTTGGCTGGAAACACTATGCATAGAAAATATCTGCTTAGAGATGGATTCTTAATCTGTTCTAGTTAAAAGCAAAGGCTTTTCCCTAGAGAGGAGAGCTACCATAGAAAGAAAGAAGAATAGTTTTAAGGTTTCATTTAAGTTCTTTATGTACCTTTTAGCAAAAGCGAAGTGCTCCACGTAAGTCTGCAGTATGTTATTTCAATTAAACCAAAATTTTGAATATATATACCTGTTTGGTTCAGGGAATTTGAGTAAATGCAGTATGCCAGCTTCTTTTTCTGATGGTTTTGGGCTTATATCATTACTTTACAAAGCTTCATCATGATCTTCTGATCTTGAATCACCACAAAACGACACCAAACTGACTAAATTTCTACTGGCAAAAGATTATCTGACTATTGTCACAGTTCTCCCATCATAATGGATCCAGTAATCTCATGATTGTTTGTTTGGGTTTTTAAAATAAATATTAGCCCAGCAGTGTCAGATTTGGAGACCTTGTCATAGAGTCAAAAGTCAGGAGGTGCTGGCATTGCTATTGCTCCACACAGTAAAATCTAGAGCTCAGTTCAGGAGTTTCAGCAAGTGTGAATTTTTGTCAGCAAGGCACAGCACTCCAACCTCACCCTCATGAGGCTGTAACATGGAAAAAGCATCGGCAGAAATAGCCTGGGCCAAAGACACTTTTTTTTCCCCTATCATTTCATAATGTATCAAAAAACACCCCTCCAACAAAAACAAAATGAAACAAAAAAATACAAAACAAAACAAGAAAGTTACTAACTACCTTTAAGTCTTGAATGAGTCAGCATCTTTTACCAAGGCATTATGCGTGGTCATGCTGTGGCCTCACATTATTAGTGGTAGGGTTATTCTGTGCTCACTAGTCTGGCCTTCTTTGCTTACTTTTGTATAGGTCTGTGCACTCCACACCAGTCCCCTGACCTCATCAACACTCAAAAGTCTGCAAAGTTGTGCACATCTGATGTACATTTTGCAAAAGTACTGCATCAATCAGTATTTCAGTGAAGCCTTTATATGATCTAAAGTTCTGATGAAGTCCTTACTATCACTCCTCTACAAAGGCAATAAATTTCACCAGAAATGGCCTGAGCTCTTTACAGCTCACTTTAACAGGTGAAAACAAAGATTTATATAACACAGCTTCTACAATTAAATACACTGAACTTCCTGTACCCTCAGTACGACAGTAGCATAAGATCTGCAGATTGAAAGCTTCCCCTCCCAGCCCGATGGTCTTCTTTGAGGATGAATGTTAAATATGAATGCCTTGTGTGATTCCTCCTGCCATGAAAAAATGAGATCACTCATTCACAACAGGAAAAAGCTGGCCCCAGCCTCTGAATGCAGTCCTGTTCTGTCCAGGAGAGCTGGCTTCAGCATGACAGTCATGGTTGCCTTCATTTGCACTGTAGTCTTTTTATGCAGGTTTTGCTGGACATGGTTCAACACAAGTTGCTCTAACTTTTCTGTTAAAGGAATTTGCAGAAGTGTAGTGTCCAGCCATTTTCCTCAAGAATCAGGAAGAGTGTTGCAGTGTGCCATTTTGTGATTGGTTCTCCCTCATTTTAATGGTTTCTGCCATGGCTGTTCCCCCCCTCTTTTATCAGGATGCTGGTAACCCAAGCACCTGTCAGTCGACCCTCATCCCCTCCCTGCTTTCCAGAAAGTTCCCTACCAGTCTCCCCATTCCCCTCCCATGGGGTTGTCAGTCCTTTCCTGACCCCTCCCAAACTTCTAGAAACTTCTATGTCCATTACCTTTCCCTTGGAACATCATTTGTTAATGTATGTAACTCCCTGCCTATGTTATCCTCTATTGGTGGGTTTCATACATAGACACGCCTTATGTTCCTCCCCTGTTATGTTGTGATTGGTTCCACGGTTGTATCCACCCCCAGGACCTCCCCTGTATTTAAGTTGGTGTCAGGTCTTTTTTCCCTGCTCTTTGATGTATCCACCCCTCATCTGGCATCCCCGCCTGGACCCTACAAAAAACCCATTCTTTGGACCAGCACTGAGACTCCTCCTCATCCTTCGTCCTTTCCGGACTTCACCACCACAAGGCTGCAAAGCCTTAGCCACATCCCTGAGGCACACGCGTCTGGGGAGCAGCCCACTCTTGGCACCAGTACCCGCCTGCTGGAGCTAGCCGGGTGGGCCGGAGGGCCAGGTGTCAGGAAGCAGGTGGGCTGCGTCAGAATAGGAAGCCTCTCAATGAGATTACCAACACCATTTTTTTGAATCCTCTTTTGATGTTTCTCTGTCTATCTCAAAATTCAGTACAGAAAGCTATACTGAGAGAGGCTGCAGTCACCAGCATTGATTCTCCTCTTTTCAAACCCAAAGAAAGCTGTGAAGGAAATTTTATACCATGTCTTAGATTACACTTTGGTAGAGTTCACAGAGTGAAACTTCTCTGTCTGTTCCATTTTTGGCAGTTCATCAGTGCCTGTCTAGCCAATAATGACAACCTTGTGTGTTCCCTGGTGCTGCAGTGGTAAAAAAAAAAATCCATTTGAAAATATCTCACCCTGAATAAGAGTAAGCCTAAGGGAGTGTGATTTTTGGGGTTTTTTGGGTTTTTTTAATTGCCAAGTTATAGTTGGGAAAACATTAATTTTGGTTCTACCTCTCTAAGAGAAGATTAAAAGGACAACGTTATAAACAGTTCAATTGCAGCTCTGTTGAAACCAATGGTGTTAAAATTATTTATTCCAGCAACAAATTTATCCTAGAGCATATGTTACGTAAATAGTTTTTAAAAAATATAAAGCATTACCCAAAAGTGTAATTAGTATTGAAAAGGCAAAATGGATCTTTATAGAATGTGTCTTTTTGTCAGACTTTTTTGTATAATTAAGACTAGATTTAATTTCTACTGGCTTAAAAAAAAAGTCTGTGGTTGTTTGTTTTTTTTTTCATTTCCACTTTTTATACTTACAAAGAAAAGTACTATGAGACACATAAAGGATTAACCAGGAGCAGAATGAAGAAAAATACTTTTAATCAGAAAAACACAGAAACATATTGCTAAAAATTTCATAAATTTTATAACTTCTTGGTGTACTACACAGTATTGGTGTACTACACAGCTGTACCAGAAATATTTCTCCACTGCGTCTTGAAAACATTGAAGTGTCTGGTAGTTTCACATAAATTCCAGTATTCTGAAAACTCATAGGAATAATGTACTACAGCAGTACACTGGTGAATGTTTGTGAAAGTTACAGAAAAAGGAATTTGAGTGGCCAGCAGAAATGATAAAATAAAAATGTACTAATTAAAATAAGTAAGAGATGCTTTAACAATGTATTTGCTAGGGAGATTAAATGAGATATAGAAAATACTTAAGGACATATCACTGTCCACCTTTCCTGAAGAAGGTAGTACCTGAGACACCTGAAGAAGGTATTTTTCTACACCAGGGCAGCATACTATCACCAGAATTTGTAGCATGTCAATATGCTTAGATTTTTCCAGTAAATAATGGTTTTGTTCCATTTTTTAATAATTGTGTAAATTAACCGGAAACATTCTACAGTAATAACATTATGAGTAATTATAAAGCTTAGAAAGGGAAGACGGAGGTCCATGTGCAACAAATCACTAGTATTCTGCTCTGGCTCAGATTTTCTTGGCATATAGGTGCAGATTTCCACACTGCAGTACTTCCTTCAAACTGCATTTCACAAATACATCCTTTCAAGTCAATACAGCAAATAAAGGTCTGGTTCTTCAGACTTTGCTTTCAAAAAATTTCTGTTTGACTGAATAGCCTGAGTATGAAACTGAAGCATATCATACCTCATTGTAGGTCTATCATGTATACAGGCAACATGGGAGTGAAAAGAAATTCCACTTGCCTGATGTTTGGAAGGGCAAGACTTTCTGGTTTGGGTCTAACACTTTGTAAGTTGGGATTCAAAAAATGGGAAGAATACATTTCATGGCATCCGTCAGGGCCAGGTCTGTGCCAAGTGGAGTCTCCCACAGCAGCTGGCTGTGGGTCTGCAAGGGACACAGGAGTACCATGATGATGTTTGGAAGCCTTATAGGCTGCTCAGTTCACAAAAAAGTCTGCTAGCTGGTGCCTGACCTCAGAATAGACAGTGCCAGGGTGACACGTGCTGGTGTTACACCTCGTTTCTAACGTACCCTTATGAGCAGCAGGGTGGACTGGATCATTTGTCCATCCAATTTTCCTGCCTTAGGCCCTTTATGATGCCTGTGCTGGATCTCTTGGGCTTCAAATGGGACATTGGTGACTTTGCTGTCCAGCTTTTAACCATCACCAGGATGTTTTATCACCAGTTTTATCTGCGAGAGTCCAAGTTCGCACTACAGCTTTGGCCTCTCACCACACCGTCATACAAGATGTGGACTGAAACCAAATATATGACTCTAGGACTCCAGTGATATTTTTAATTATACTTTTAAAATATTTTTATCCAGGACACATTTTTTTCTGGTCTTTTTAAGTATGGTCTATGTAAATACAGCACTCCTGTGTGAAATCCAATACCTGGGGCTCAAGACAATATTACATTTGTTGTCTAAAATTTAGGCAACACTAGAAACTTAAATTGAATTAACTGATATTCAGTGCTCTGGTCTGCATTTCCTTGGGTGGTGCAGAACAGCAAAAGAGAAATGAACAGTTAATGATTCAAAAGATCATTTATGGCATATACTACTTTCTGATGTCAAAACAGTTGACCCAAAACTCAGATTTTGAAATTGGGTACATGTTCTACAACAACAAAGACTGTCAGCACCTTCACTGATTTCTTGTCTTTAAGAGGTGTTGCCTACATTAATGCAGTAGGTTTGGTTTGGGTTCTGGCGTTTTTGTTGTTTTTTTTTTCCGCTTTGTCTTTTTTCATCCTATTTAAAAAATAGTAAATTTAAGTTAATGCTGTACTTATTTGGTCTTCCCAGTGATCAGCGGTCTTCCAGTGGTCTTCCAGTGGTCTTCCAGTTCTTGTCCTTCTGTGACAATTCTGGCCTTGCAAACCAGGAATAAACAAAGCCAAGAAAATGAATCAGGTGTGTAATTTATCAGAGTACTTTTTTCATTTTAGCTATCTTCAAATTGCATTTTCACATAACAGAGTACCTTAGCATGGAGCAAGTTAAACCAGCAATCATACCAGAGCTCTTTTCTCTGACAGAATATCACAAGTGAGTTTTCTGTAAATATGCACTACCTCTAATACTGCTAGTGATGGATAAAGTTTCATCATAACATTGCTATATTAGTCATAAAAGTTATTTTTACATTGATGTTTTTCATCCACTTTGTTTACATGGCTAAGGATTTTAAGTGTATACGAACAGAAATAGTCAGAAGCTATAAAATGCAGCCAACTTTCTGCATAATAGGAAAAGGAAAGGGGGCTGCTGGACAGACTAAATTGCTTCAAACAGGGTTGAGTTTCAGGCTCCAACTCCCAGAACGACCAGCTTAATGTACTGAGCAGGAGGACATGTGATAAAGGGCAATCAGAAAATGAAATGAAAATAAAAACTACTGTATCTGTAGCCCTTTGAGGGACAAAGAGTGCAGGAACAAAGTTAAAATAATATCTTTGACTTGAATACTGTGGTAAAGGTTATTCTGCCTCTGACAGAATGTATCAAAAGTGCATTAAGTCGGACATTACCACAATCTTAACAGCTGATAAAGAAATACTTTGAAAAGACCATGGTATAAAAGCTGCTTTTTTGATTACACTGCAGTGAAATCTGCAGGCCAAAATAGGGAGCATTTGTTTTATTGTAGATAGTTTCTCCATACTAGTCTGAATTACAGTTTTAGGTGAACGTAACATGTCACCAAGCAGAATTGTGCTCTAAATTCCACTGATTTCATTGTTTTTCAGGGCAAATTTATTTTTCACATTCATGTATTGTAATGATTAGACATCTGAAATGCAGTAATAATAATTTCTTCATATCTGTGTGATTTTGCAGTTTTAAATATACTGTATTTTAAAATTATGGATTTACTTCTCTCTTTATGTGTATGTCTCTGTATGTAACTATATGTAAATATATAAATAAATGTATTTTCTTTAAATGTACATTTAAAGCTTGAAAACAGATTTTTTTTTTTTGGATAACAGCCAAATTAATATATCAGCCAGATAATTATTTTTTAATTCTAACAATGAATACCACAGTGTCACTAGTACTATAGTATATTCAGGTAGTAAATAGAACATACTACGCTCAAAATACTGTATAAAAAACCCACTTATTTGTATTCATGGCTATTTTGTCAGTTCCCTACCTCCATTTCAAAATTCAGAGCAAACAGAGACATTTAAATTAAAGGATCTGGACAATTTCCCAGTGTCTTGCTCATTCATTAAACACATGCTGTTGCCTGATTTTTTGGAGAATCTCAGCTGCAATGATCATTGAATCTGTGCAGACTACTGGCCACATCACAGTGACTGTACTTATTGGAGGAGTTGGATACTGTGCATTTATATATTCAATTTTTGCAGCCCAATCAATGAAAAAGTCCCATATTTTGAAAGGATAGTTAATGCATTTTAAAAAATTGTCCAGAAAATGCAATTAGTACAGATCTTGTAGTCTTTTCATCTTCTTAGAGGATGGTCACAATCACAAAGTAAGAAAATGCAGTGTTAAGCCTTTTTCTGCTTCAAGCAGTGCAACATGGCTGATGTAATTGAATTGGAAAATAGTGGGCCACTGCCAACCATGTGCTTCTGAAACTGATCACATGTGAACACTTTTAGGACCTGAAACCCACATAATCTAACATTTCCTGAGGGTTTGGAAATTTGTCCAGTAAATACAAGAAAAATTTAAAAAAAAAACTAAAAAACAAAGCAAAACCTCTCTAATAAATAAAAAAAGTAAATAAATAAATAAATCGAACAAAAAAAAAAAATCCAAAACCAGCCCTGCATAGGAGATGGTGAAAATACATCAAAAAAATAGATTTGAGTATTTTTAGGATAGGATGGTATCAAAGCCCACAACCATGACATTCTTATACCAAGCCTAATTATGTGTATGGAACATCAGAAACCTTAGGGAAGCATGAGATTTCAGAAATGACGATGATGATGATGGCGAAGAAACATTCAACTTGGGATATTTTGTGATATTTTAATTTAAAACAGTGGCTACTTGTGCCTGAGGACTCCCTAACATGCTGCACTCTCTATTTAAGCTACATTTATGTGAACAAATAATAAATCCATAAATGTATTACTCTGACTTTCAGTGTTATTTGCATATTTTGGCAGAAACATTTTGACTTATTCTTCTTTAGTCAGTCTTAAAAAGTCACATGGGAGTCTGAAGAACAAATTGTGCTTTTCAGTTTTCATCTCATCATCTGAGGTTACTGAAGGTGAATACTCATTCTGAGCTGTAAAGTTAACATAGTCTTAAAGTGCATCAGGCCAATCTCTCCAATTAATTGTGAACATTCTGCTCTTCGTCCACCTAAAGCTGCAATTACTGGCAGTTCTCAGGCTCCTGCATGGCATTTAATGGTACCTGCCTCCTTTCGGGTGCAGTCTGTGTCCAGAATAAAATGTACCTATCCCGGGAAACCTTAACCAAACACCTGCAGCAGGCATGCTTCAGATTGAGCCAGTTGTTTTGCACATCTCTTTTTATAGCCATTCCCATTGCATGTCTGAGTTGGAGTAAGCGTTAGAAATGGTTAGAAAAAGAATCAAAGAAGCTTTGAATTCTCTAAAGTATTGATTATAAAGATGAAATTGTTTAAGTGGCATGATGGTTAGGATACACTTCCCACCCCATGTCAGCTCAGTTCTGTCATGCTGAGTATAATCGAGCTGGACATGTGAGTCCTACCAGTATCCTACAGAACTAGAAAGGATTATGCTCACAGGAAATGGAAAATTATTAACTCTAACAAAATAAAATGAAGAAATTATTTTATGGATTGATTTACGTTCTATTTCAAAACTGTTCTATCATCTTCTAATGAATTCATAATGACCTGTGACGGAATCTGTAAGCAGATGGAAGAAGGGAAATGACATTGATCCTCAAATTAAAGAACATACAAACAAAAAAAAAGAAAAATCCAGACCAAAAAATGAAAAGTTATCTCTTTGAAACAGCTCTCTTTAACCAAGACATCAAATTGTCAAAGTGCAACTTAAAAATTAGCGACATTTTGGAAAACTTCTTTTTATTTTTTATGAAAAAGCAATTTTGTATAAAACTATTTTTTTTTTAGTTTTTATGAAATGGGTCAACTATAAATCAAGATGTATAAGAAAAAAAAAGCCTCTTTGTTCTCAAGAAAATATTAAAGAGGAGTCATAAATATATGATGGAACAAATCCATCCTTGGTCCACCTGTTACTGAGTCAGCGCTAAAGAGGAAAGCTAGCCATAGAGAAAAACAGTGAAGTAACATTTTACTGACCCAAAGGGGGAAAATGAACCAATTTTATTTACTTCCACATATCATGAGTGTTTTGCTTGCTGTTGCTGTTAATAATTAATAGCTTTGTTTGGTTATATCCCGGCATTATTCTCTTCCCTGAAGGGAAGCTGAAGAGTGAATGATTTAAGTCCTGAGGGTGTGAATTTCTGCCCATTTCCACACACAGAAGCCTGTTACTAATTCTCA
>VXBQ01005641.1:73519-91521 GCA_013400175.1 Phainopepla nitens
TCCGTTGAGGCTTGCTACTTACTTCTCATTTAGTATTGTATTTATCTAACACTGAGTGAGGAACTGAGCTCCAACATCACTACAGAGAACATGTTGCACTAGCCCTGTGAGCCTAGCACATGATCTATCTCCGAGAGCACCCACCTGGCATGGCAGAATTGAGGTAAAGGACCTTATAATCTGCTATCTAACACTCATGCCACAACAATGTATTCAAGCAGCACATTGCTGAGATCTCTGACAATCCCCTCAAAGCACCAGAGGAAGATTCTGGTCCTGCAAGACATCAAATGTGGTAACAGATTCTATAGCAACTCTGACAATCAAAGGGTTTCACATGACTTAAATGATATCAAATGGACATTGAAAACACAGTGAAAAAAGTCTGTCTCTGTGATACTGCTAAGAAAAGTGCAGACTCATGGAGCAGGAAAAGGCCAGGAGGTCTTGCAGTGGACTCCTGTGCCTTTTAAGGCGTCTTTGTTGATATCCAGTACTCCTGCTAAAGCTTACTAAGGATTCATCATGGCTGAGTTTTGCTCAGCATTGAAATATAATTTGCTTGGAAGCACTTTAATTTTAAAATTATTACTCCTGCTTTTTGGACATTAAAACCTAAATTACCACGCTCTGAATAGAGCTTTTGTTAGCAAATTAATTTACCTTTTGACCAGCCATGGATTAAGTAAATGGACTGTATTTTCAGTGGTCATGCTTTATAGCAATATTGATACATTCTGACTGAATACAACCATTACAAAATGCTGTAACTGGATAAAAATGCTGCAACTAATGCATTGAAGTTTTTCCACAGAAATCTCAGTATGATGTCCCCTGCTTGAATAGTAGCTTACATTCACCCCCTACAAGGAATTATTCAAAGGGACCAAAAAAATTATTTCAGGCAAATGCTTCCCCACTGAGAGTGAGGAAAGATGGAGACTCCATGAGGCCCATTAAGTGGTACTTCATTGATGGCAGTATTATAAAATGCGTGTATGCATGCAACAATTACAGATATCTGATTGTAGAAGTATATTTTAACCGAGATGAAAAAAGAAATAACCCTTAGAATTGAGAATTTTTAGTCCTCATTTCAAGCCATTTCTGAATAGCAGCCATCAACATATCTCCCTGAAGGAATGTTGGTAAAAGGCTAATGGACAAGCAGAAAATGCTCTATGCTTACAGAGGAGATAAACAATTTATGGAGTACAATATGAAGCAGTGGACTAATAAAAAAGTTAAATAGCAACAATTTTATGTCTGTAAAAGCTGCCTTCTAGGTGCAAGTTGGATACTGTATTAATTTCTATGGAGTGTGAAATGATAGTTAAGATATTGCATCAAAAACAGTAGTTCCCAAGATAAAGGTAATGACCTTGGTAGGTGCTGTGGCATGTAACCATAGAGGGATGAACTGAACAAAAGTAAACTTGCAGAAGTGAGTATTATAAAAGGAGTTGTAACCCAGGAGGTGAAACTGCAACTGAGGTTACATTTGGGAAGTTATAATTGAGGATATTTTGATTCTTTACCCAATTCTATTCTAGGGATAATATATGCAAGTATTTCTTATTAATTCACTAAGATATTACAGGACGACCCCTTAACACTGCTTTAGAATGCACCCTTTACTTGGCACTTTGCTGATTATTTTAAATTACTTTGGCTATCATGTTGTGTATGACAATATTCTGAATAAGAATCTTCCCTGTAAAGAAACAGCAATACTCAGTGTGGTAGTTTCACCCCACCTGGCAACTAAGCCCACGTTCATCTGCTCAGTCATTCCCCCCAAAAGAGATGAGGGAAGAGCATCAAAAGGGTAAAAGTGAGAAAATCTGTGAGTTATGATCAAAGCAGTTTAATAATGAACATAAAATAATAATAGAAATAATACAAATACTAATATTAATACTAATAATATTATAGTGAAAAGGCAAGTAACAAAGAGAGAGCGATAAAAGCCAAACAAGACAAGTGATACAACTGGAAATACTTATTCAGCACCAACCAACCAAAGGCTGGCCAGCCCCTGAGCAGCAGCCCTCATGGCAATCTCCTCCCTGCTCTACTGAGCACGGAAGTATATGGCATGGGATTTTGGCATCCATTTGTTCAATCAGTGCCAGCTGTCCTGGCTGATTGATCTTCCTATTCATGTTAAAAAATAAACAATAAGGGGGAAAAAAAGTAGAGAGAATAAGAGCTTGTAAAGTTAATTCTTTCAGAGCCTTCTGAATCACTATTTGTTGTTGACACACTTCCTAGCTAAGACATCCAAGAAAGCAGATGTAGTGTCAAAATAAACTCTACAAACCCATCTGACTTTTCATATGAGTACATTGACCTTCTTTCAGACTACAGTGAAAAAAAATTGTAGCCTGAAGCAGAAGTTAGTATTTTATTTTTAGACAATACAAATTAGCTCAGGCATTGAAGAAATTAATATGTTCCTTTGTTTAAAGCGGTAGTTGCACTCTTATCTTCACAACTGTTGATACTAAGAAAATTTATTGTACAATATTTAATATCAATGCTTACTTTATAGATAAATTTCTGCCTTAACTTTAAATAAATATTAAAATGTTTGTAGTGACTTACAGGAATGTACATAGTTGACAGACCATGCAGATTTATTTAATTATTTGGAATGGTCCCACACTTCACTGAAAGAAATTAACTCATTAACTCAAGCAAGCTACAGTTTTGTCATCTTAATCAAGTCCCTATCTAAATACAATTATTTATCCCTCCATTTTGGTCTCTTTCCCCAACTGTTTATACAAAAAAATATAGGTAAGTTTGGACATGATTTTAGAAGCTTATGAATAAGAGAAACCCAGGTGTCAAAATGTGTGTCAAATAACTTCAGTAGGGTATTCTTCCAACAGTGTGATCTACCTTCCTAAACACTAACTAAACACTACTTGATCTACCTAACTAAACACTACTTGTGGCGATGGCTCCACAAGTAAACCTGTAGTTAGACTTTCATTCATCCAATTGCAATGAAGAAGAAATCACTGCTCACATAGGTTCAGCCTTTTAAAAGTTAGACATTTAGCCTAAATTGTTTCCAGTTTTTAAAGAGAGAAAGAATAAAGTGTGCAGAAGATGAGTTTTTCCAGTTAAGTAATTGGCACAGCACTTCTTCTTTGTTGGATTCTAGATGACTTGGCTTTCCTAGATATACATACTATTTAGACAATGAAAGATGTCTGAAATTAGATGGGATGACTCTCACCCTTTCTGTGTGCAGTGCATTAACACGGAGTCTTCATGCAGAATATGAACTGTGTAAATTTGCATCACAACACACCACAAATTATTCTGCTCAAGCAGGCTACCTCCAAGCATGACACATTCTATCTATCAGAATTTTGCTCCAACGGATTCATATTTTCACCCAGACATGAGATTCCAAAAGATGGAGCAATGCATTATTCCAATACTATTGCTGGAAGATACGATGGTAATAGATGAAATCTACAAAAAGTGGTTACCACTGTACATGTATAGGGTTCACTGGAACACTTTCCAGTTTATTTTATGCAATTTGTAATTTCCAGACACCAAAATATCACCTTGTGGGTGATTTTTAGGTTACATCTCTTTAGCAAAATAAAGCCAAAAACTTACTCCATGTGTAATCAGGAAACAAGAAACAGAAAGAAGTCTATTATGGATCTCTACTAATCTCAAATTCATTGTAGAAGTAAAACTTAATACTAGAAAATGAAACCTAGAAGGAAGAGTGAGAGATCTTCCATGTCAGGCTTCTGTCCCAGAAGAGTATTGGATGAGGCACATACCAGAGAATTGTTCTGTAGGCTTTAAGAGACAGTGATTCCACAACCTACTCATATTATTTATTGCAGTTACTCACTGCCCTCCTTATTAGAATGTTTTTCCTTATTTCTATCCTCGACATTTTTGGCTGTGGCTTAAGCATGTTATTTCTCATCCTAGCTATTTTTCAGACAGACTGAATAGGTTCTTTTGCTTTTCCATACTCCTTCTGTTACATAAAGGTCATTGCCTTTAGTTCAGTCTTTTATCCATGCTAATAGCCCCACAGGTCATGGCTTTTGGATCTCTCTCCAGTTCTCTGGACTGGACTGGACTACCTCTAAATCCCTCTGCTCTAGACAGTGTCTTTACATATTTCTGGAAATATATGTGCTCATACCTGAAAATTGCACTCCAGTCACAGTTGTAGTAATGCTGTTTAGAGTAAAAGTATTCCTTGAAGATTGTTTTCATCTTAAATTCTAGTACAATGTGTTTAGTAGTATCATGATATTTTTAATTCACATTGAGGTAGTTGATCACTTTCAGAGCAACACTTTTCTTTAGCTGGCTCTTCCTCATTTGTGTCATTGATATTCATTCCTACATGTAGTTTCTGGTATTTCTTTATGTCAAAAATCTAATTAGTTTTCCTAAACATTCCTCCAATCTGTCGTCTGTTTTGAAATCTAATACTGTTTTCCAACCATCCCAGCCTTCCAGTTTCGCTTCACCCACAATTTTTGCTAAACACACTTCATTCAGGCATAATTGGATAAATACTCTGTTCAGAAAAATTACTATGCCAAGAGTTCCTCTGTCATGCAAGCAAAAGCCTGAAGCTGTATGTAACTACGTACTCAACCACACCTCTCTAAGTATATGAGATAAGGACTGTAGACGTTTTCCTTGCTGTTAGGGAAGCTTGAACTACCCTATGGCTTTGTGTTCTTTTTTTGTCTGGACTACTTTATCTCAGCTGCCACATTTACAGACAAAACAGCAGCAGACAGATTTATTGTGATGAAGCGTGCTGTTGTGTCATACAGCTCTCTGCCTCAGTCACATTTTCAAAGTGATCCTTTCGTCACACGACTTTAGTTAAGGAACGTGTGCACAGTGAGAAGGCAGATTGTTGTTCTTGTCTCTTTCTGCGACTGAGTAACACTTATGGTGAGGTCAAAATGACGTATGGGGAGTCCTCCTCACCACACCAGCTGATTTTTCTTCATTAATATTTGCTTTTTCTAAATTAACAAATATTTGCATAACTAAATATTATATGCAGCCATCTCATATTGAATGAAGTGTGCATTCTAAAAGTAGTTTTAGCCCCCAAGGTCTATTTCATCCACTCTTCTGGCAGTCAACATCCAAGTACCTATTAAGCGATCAAGCACTGCCACTCACTAAGAAAAATCAAAAGGAGAGAGAGTTTGAATGGACATAGCAGTAACTACTAGTACTAGACCAACAGTATGGGGTAAAGATGCTTAACTGATTCACAGAATAGGCATCATTTCAGCTTGGTGACACTATTCAAAAAATGTGCCTCAGGTAAAACTCAGTTCAATTGCTGTTAGTGTCCAGTATAAACTGATCCCTCTATCCATCATTCTCTATTTTCTTAAAACTAACAAACTGGGTATCAGTTAAATATCTTTTGTGACGGTAATGATTTTCATTCTGCAGATACTGTATTTTTTTCAAGCAGACAAATGCTTCTATATAAACCACCAGTCATCAGTCATCCATTTCAGGTTACTCATATTTACCTGATGTATATATTGTCTCTCTTCAGTTTGAACTCCTGGGAAGATGCAGTTCAGCTGATGACATAGTTCACAAATTTTCTTGTAGGCCCTTAAATTTACAAGGAGAGCTTTCAAGAACATTTGTGAAACATAAAAAAAATTTGAAAAAAGGAAGTCATGTTAAAGACTTACTTAGTTTTTCCTCCTTCTCACATTCAAGCCCTGAAATAATCTCTGGATATTTTTACACATTGGGAAAAAAAGAATATTAAAAAAAACATAGAGAAAAGGTGAATGCTGTGGATGGAGTTGTAGCACTGTATAGCACTGAGGTTCATGACCTTTCCAGAAAGCCCTGATGTCAGTTGTTTGTAACTTCATCAGACCGTGACCTTTAACAATGATTTTTGCATGCTTCATTGTCTGCATAAAATGGGATCTTTTATAATTTCACTTAAAATTTAACAGAAGCAGCTTGTTTTTCCCCTCAGAATGCTAGAATAAAGGGTTTTTTTGCTTTTCAGCTATTCACTGATTAACTGTAGTATTTTGTACAATGAAATAAGAATCCAATAAATGTTATGGGATATTTTGTAAGAAATTTAATGGCTTTCTCATATTAGTCTGGCTAAGTTATGCATTACAGTTACAAACCTAGGATCCCAAAAGATAAGATTCAAGACTGAAGCGACGTGTAACCCACTATAAACGCACTATGTGCGTGCTGTAGTACACAACCCCTAGTTGTATAAACACAATTTTTTTGCAAGACCCCTGGTTCATTCACAGCAGGAGGGCATTGGTAGTTATTCCATAAGCCAGTATTTCGTTTTTTTATTAATGCTCATCTGCCGTCAAAATGTGCAGTGCAGTAGGCTGTAATCCAGGCTGACAGGACATCAGCTGTCCTCCTACACCCCTTGCGCAGGCAGCCGCTGACAACCCCCCAGTACAGGGAGGGAAGGGGAAAGGCAGATGGGAGGAAGGGCCTTCCTCTCTGAAAGAGCAGTAAACTTACACACAGAAGGACACTCTCAGCTCTAGTGAAGTGTAACCACAGAGAAGGTTCAGTGCAAAATTACGGTCCTTTAAGAATCTATATAATGTTTAGCACTTCCTTCACAGGGAAAATCCTCATTCGTCAAATAATGTCCAGTCCAGCTAAAAAAAAAAAAAACACATTCATTTCATCAGCAAAATTCATGTCTATCCAACCTGATTCATCACCAGAGCAGGCCTACCCTATCTATGCTATGAGTCAGGCTTCCTGGAAAAGACAGCTTATGGGCCATGCAGTTTCAGAAGACAGATGTAGTCAAGCAGCATGACTTAAAACACTGCATAGGATCTTCAATTCTAGCATTTCTTACCTTTAATTATTTAATTTTGTGACCTCAATGGTCTTTTATTGTATTTTTTCTACATACATGTCAATGCATTATTGTTCCTTAGGCAAAGTATCTTGCTTTTTTTCTATTTTTTATTTTCACATTATTTGTATCTACACACATTAACATTACTATTTGTTGTGTTTGTTTCAACATCCACAGGGCTGGGAATCTGCCTTATAAATCCCTGAATTGTCATGCATCTCCATGATGTTATATTAATAATAATAAATGGAAAAAAGAAATCAGAAACTTACCTTGTGGAGTACCACTATGAAGTATTGCTGAACTTCTGAATTAGATGTTGTTGGGAAGAAGGAGTTGAAAGCAGAAGAATGGTGAGGAGGATGGTAAATTATCTCAAGTAACCTTGCAGCTGGGAAGGCCAAGGTCTGAAAAATAATAGTGTGGGAAATTCCATATATTATATGTCTTCTATTGTTTGTACTTTGTGTGTTTTGAGAAGTGGAACTTCTGCGTAGAGATAACACTGGCGTTTGGAGAGATTTGAAGGCACCCTTATTGACATGCTTGAGCTGCCTTTCTTGGGAAAGAGAAGATCAAAGCTCAGAGATCAAAAAAAAAGTGCAAGGGAGGTCACCGCAGGGCGGTAAACTACGGGTCCTTTATAAATGGGCACAAACAAGAGTCCCACTGGCCATGAGAGTGGGCTGAGCCTGACGGTGCCTCTGTTCCTGCTTGAGCATCTCAACACCTCCTGGTGTTGCTCCAGGATCCTCCCGCTAGCAAGGTGATGGAATAAATTTACTCTTTGCATTTCAGCCATGGTTTTGTGCTGCCTGCCTGTGTCGACTCACACTGATATTTATTGGCTTGGTACAATTAAAAATAAATCTGACGCTCTGATATAATATTTTTCTGTACTTTATTGTATTTAATACAAAATTACATTGCCTTAGTTGGTCCAGTGCAGCACATGGTGCTACTAAGGAGGTAGAAATTCAAAGGTAGCAATACTTGCAGCCTGTATTTATATATGGCTGAGCTGTTCAGAAAACCAGTGCTGCCCTTTCGCTGACATTTGCTTTACTGAAAAAAGTTTGTTCATCTTACAAGAGCACAAATGTGACAAAAGAAGAATACATATTGTGGAGAGATGGGAAGAGAGAAAGAGAGAGAGAGAAGCATGCTGGGAACTCCAAACCTACAGGTGTGCATGAATGGATGCGGGGAATCATGGAATGTAAATTTTCTCTCCTTATAGTCATGGATCTACCGCTGCCTTATAGCGACATAGATACACATATCTGAGATCCTAGTAAGTTCAAAACAATCCTCATCACAGATTCCTAAGAATTGAAACACGAATGAGACAAGATATATTAACAGAAACACTGAAAATAAAAATTACAACAATGTAAATGTTGTAAACTAAGGCAATAGCAGCTTTAAAAATTATGAACACAGGGTTAGCCTCAAAGTTGACTAAAATCTCTCATAAAAAATGCTTATTCCGTGTAATCATTGTCTCCTAAATTGTTCATCATTTCTCTTAACATTAATGAAGAAACCTGGAGGTACCTCCCTGAAATACCCAACTAATGGAATCTACAGCTATGTGGTTTCTCAGGTCCAAAAGCCAACTAGGACCACCTGTCTCAGCTTCTATTGATCCATTTTTCAAGGTAGAAAAAGTGTATGAATAAGATGGGAAAGCAATTACACTTTGGCTGTAACTACTGCAGTCCACAAAAAGGAACAAATAATTAATTAAGATAAGGTGGTATTTTATAAAAATAAGTGAGGAGGGAAAAGTAACCAGAATGGTCTTCTAGGTGGATTTTGGAAGCTTAAAAGTGAGGTTTGAAAAAGTGTACATTCCCAAGCAAAAATACAGTACATCTCACAAATGCAATGGAAATGCCTCTTCAAATAGAGTTCAAGGAAAGTTGTTAAAGTATAAACATTTCTCTAAAGCATAATCTTGCAATCACAATCTCCTTCATCCATCAGCGTCTTTTTATAAACTTTTTCCCGTTTGGCTATTGAGATTGATAAAAAGTGCAACCAGCGTGGAGCTGCCTTTAAATTATTTGAAAGACTGCAAGATGGAAGAATAAGTGAATATAATCTAGGGCAGTTGTACCCATTTACAGTGTCTTTCTAAAATCTTGGTGAAATTCAATTATTTCTGTTTTCCACAGCGCTTGTGTTCCATCCTTGCAAACACATCATGGAGGGGTCAGATACACAGTTTGGTTTAGCACTCTGGCTTGTACCCTGTTGTATGACTTGCAAGAGATGAATAAGGCTAGGTAGAGACTAGGAAAGAAGCATCAACTCTCCAGTTATTTCAGTGAGACTCCAACACCTCAGACCAGATCTGAGTGTTATTTGGGTGTCTGGAGCCACCTGGAGTCTTTTGAACACATCTGCCTCCAAACTTTTCCCATAGTGTATCTGTTTTCAAACACAAAGTCTGATTTTCCCCATCATAACATGACAATATGTACAGCATTCACACATAGACCTTAGTGATTTGCACTTGAAAATTTTTATATACAGAAAAGAGATTTTTTGCTCCAGAAAAAGCCCCTAACGAAACCACCCCAACTTGTTCCACAGATGCAGAGAGGCAAGGAAACCTATTGTCTTAAATAACTCCAAATTTCAAACTGTTTTATTTGAATCATTTATACCTGCTGCATCACGCATTTAGACATACAGTAAAAAAATAAAAAGAAGAAAGGAAGCTAAAAAAATAGAACCAGCTTTTGATGCTTCACATATAGCATGCCTAATTTCTTTACCCCTCACTTGCTGTTGGAAGTGCTGTGATTGCAACTCTTCTGGAAGGACATTATTCATATGTGATTAATGTTGAAAAGCATAGTTTAGTGCCTCTACTTCTGCTCCAATGTAGGATACCTGCTATAAAGTGTCTGACTAAACACCCCAAGTGCTGGTTTTTTTAACAGTTGTTTTTTTCTCTTCGACACAAGCACATCTACATTTGAAAAATAATCTAGAAAAATGTTCCTTTTTCATATAAGGTTTGTTCATTCCATTTCTCTATGCAGCTTCTTAAGAATTTTGTTTAACTATGAAAATGGCTAGAAACAACATATAGTATAGGCATAAAGGAAATTTTGACAGCATCAATTAAGAAGTCTACCAGACATAGAGAAGTCACTGTTGTATAACATAAATGTAAATAAGATTAAAATCAAGGTAACTTCTTCTTTCTGTTTCAAAANTGATTTAATTCCTTCTGATGGCTCTGTGTAATCCTACCAGCAAGGGTGTTTTTAAAGTAATGTTTGAGCTTGAACTGATTTTGTCCAAGATAGAACATTAGAGGCTGTTTAAAGACATTTAAAATGTGTGTGTGTGTGTATCTGTACACCTACATGGAAAAATATGTTATTAGACCTGATCAAGTGGTGTTTCTNTGACTAAACACCCCAAGTGCTGGTTTTTTTAACAGTTGTTTTTTTCTCTTCGACACAAGCACATCTACATTTGAAAAATAATCTAGAAAAATGTTCCTTTTTCATATAAGGTTTGTTCATTCCATTTCTCTATGCAGCTTCTTAAGAATTTTGTTTAACTATGAAAATGGCTAGAAACAACATATAGTATAGGCATAAAGGAAATTTTGACAGCATCAATTAAGAAGTCTACCAGACATAGAGAAGTCACTGTTGTATAACATAAATGTAAATAAGATTAAAATCAAGGTAACTTCTTCTTTCTGTTTCAAAACTATGAGATCTCTAAAGGTTTCAGTTCACAAGGAGCTACAAATGCTTTTTTGTGTGCTCTTGGGTCAACTTTGACAGAACTTTGGTTGAGATTGTTTTTCCCAAGTTCTTATTTGGGGAAGATAAAAGAGATGTTTCAGCTTCCCATATTCATGTTTCATTCTAAGTATTTTTTACGCCTCAGTTTTATTTAAAATGGATATTGCTCCTGTCTTGTCCCCTAGAGCTCAAAAGCTTTCATATGGCCATGTAATGCTTCCATCCTTGCACAGAGCACCTGCACTTTTTCTGTGGTGTAACAATGGGAAAAAAAAAAAAAGCTATTATGTTGATTTAATTCCTTCTGATGGCTCTGTGTAATCCTACCAGCAAGGGTGTTTTTAAAGTAATGTTTGAGCTTGAACTGATTTTGTCCAAGATAGAACATTAGAGGCTGTTTAAAGACATTTAAAATGTGTGTGTGTGTGTATCTGTACACCTACATGGAAAAATATGTTATTAGACCTGATCAAGTGGTGTTTCTTTCTTTTTATCTGGACTAAAGAAAAACTAGAAAACCAGCCTGAAATTTCAGGACTAGTAATTTCTGATTGTGAAATCCTTCTGCTTTTTGGCAGAAAATCTGTCTTGATGACATGAATTATTATAGCTGTTAGAAGTATAGCTTTTTTCTGGTAAAATTCTTTCATATGTACAGAATTAGGTAACAAGTATCAGTGTAAATGGCACATTCATTTAAATAGCCAAACTTCTGCTCCTCCTGTACATTGATAGGAATGGATTACTGTGGTTGTACACAGGCTGAGAAAGCCTGGAAAGCTGCAGGCCTCTCAGGCTTTCTCAGCCAGTGTACAACCACTGATTACATTCTTGCAATCCAAGGATTCCCAAATCAATTCCATCATGGATAAGACAGTGGTGCTCGAAGCATTTGGAAGAGTTCAGATTTTTTTAACACACTTTAGTGTAGTTTTTATTCAGAAACAGGCTGTGGAAAAGTTAAGTCATTGCTAAATCAAGTCTCAGAAAATAAAATAGTATGGAAGTCTGAAAAATGTTATTTGTGCTTCAAAATATTTTTGTGACTTCAAAATATTCCTTAGACTGCATCATCTCAGATATATTGCTTCAGCATGAAGACCCCAGATACCTTGCAGCAGCTAACAAATTAAAACTAAATTGTTTATGATGACTCTGATATTAACTAAATATTTATTCTGACTGTAAAGGCAAGAATTTGGGTCAACAGATAGTTAATATTTTGAATTATAATTTTATAGCATTTTGCAACCTAAATCATTTGACAGTGAATCCTGGCTTGGAGGTGTCCACGCTGTTCAGCTGGAAGATATTTATGACTGGGATGCAAGGTCAGCTCAGATCTGGCAGGACTCATTAGTTCAGGTGCAATGATGTGGAAATGCTTCATAGCTCTTCCAGAGTTGGCACAATCCAGAAATAGTACATCTGCCTTTTGTGCATCAATCAGACACTGAGACAATTATAAACTGGCTTCACAAAAAGATATATTGTGTGTCTCCACAACTTGTTCTCACAAAGAGGAGTATTTCTTGCTATTTGGTATACTCTTTATTGTCCTTCAGAAAGCAGTGTGGGTCCATCTCTAATTACTAGTTCTGAGCACTATGCGTGAGAGCTATTTCATTTTCTAGAAGTGTTTAATAGACTAAAGCATAAATGCACAGATGCAGCCTGTGCCAGCACTGCATTTAAGCAAATACAAGTTCCCTGACCACAGTGCAAAGATCGAGTGACTGGCTCTGTAGGAAACAGCTGACAAATATTACACAGAGAATAAAACTACAGCTGCATCCAAGCTGATTTTTGCAGTGTCTCTCTCTGTCATGTCTTCTTACTGCTCCTTGAGATTAGAGAGGGGCTTATTGACAAAGGTATAACAGGAGGATTTAGAAGAAATAGTATAGAAAAGTCTCATAAGTGGGTTTATACTGCAAAGGCTTCTATTTGTAAGTATGTATACATACATATTTGCAGGTTATACTTAGTCCAACCATGTTTCAGTTGAAACTAAAAAATCAGGAGTTTTATGTGCCTCTTGTAGGCATACAACGGCAGTATTTTTTACTATTTTCATTTCTGCTTAAGGACCTGAAAATTTCACTTATTTGTCTCTAGTTACTTATGTCTTTGGTTCAGTATAAATGCGGCTGCTTTTATTATCCACATGAATATATAATAGCCTTAGAATGAAACTGGAGATGCAGAAATGCCACTGCACATGACCAGGAGGTGTGACAGTAATACCACACATCTCGCCCAGTGCAGTCCCCCCTCACAGGACGTTTCCATCCAGTACTGCTCTGCTTTTGCATCTCTAAGATGGCAGCAGAGGAATGCCCACCGAGGGCATAGGAATCATTACAGTACACAAGAGGAGGAATGGTGGGTTACCCCATCCATTAACTGATCCTGCAACCAGGGGAAATCACAAATGGAACAGGATGAAGAAAATGTGCCCTTCATGCTCTGTGTACACAACCAATGATGAAAAAAAAAAAAAAGGCTGCTGTTGATGGTGTAACTACGTGTCAATGCAATCATCAGCTCTGACACGAGGACTTCCAGCACTGTACTTTTTGATGATAGCGACAGTCCAAGAGGATTGTCAGAGGCTACATACATATCCAGCATTTTACAGACCGAAGTATCCTGGAAATGTGCTGAAACAAAATTCCCCCATAGTAACTCGGCCTTCTGACAGTTAAAATGTGATCATGTATCCTCCCTCTTTTCTTTTTTTTCATCTTTATAGTGGTTTTTATTCAAAGCAGAGATTGCTAATGCTAAGAAATTCTGCCTAAGAATTTTTCTCAAATCTTCTTAAAAATCAGTTTATCATCTCCGTGTTGCCCACTGCCATAGTTATTTTCTGTGCAACAATTATGTAATTATTTTGGAGAAAGATTTACTTTTTAAAAAGCCCCATTTTTTGTCCAGTCATAACTTGGATCATAACATATGCTTTTCCTTCTTTCAGCCATTGTTTTCATGCAATGCAGCATTCTTTAATGTTTATTTAAACAGACACATCACTTCTATAAAAATAAAAGCTAGAACCAATAACTACTCCTGGGCATGCAGTGGAGGAAGTCATAAAGACAAGACTGGCCCAAATGTTCATTTCCATGTAAGTATGTCTTTTGTAAAGCCATCTAGGCTCAGAACACATATTTTCTCAAAAAATCTACAATCTTAGCCTGCATTGTCCCACATAAAATTTTAAATTTAGACACCATACCTCTCATATCACACTCTTTAATGTCTAAAAAGTACATACTACAACTACTCTTAATCACTGGTGAGCAAAACTATCAGCACTTTTAAGTGTGACGCATTTCTTGTTTTGAGGTAAAAATAGAGGGGAAAGGTGAAAAATGCAGCTATTGCATGCAAAAAAATATAGTATTAAAATAGTTATTTTTATATAGATATAATTACAATTACTGTGAACTGATAAAGAAAATACCTTCACAGCCCTGAATTTACTTTTTACTCTTGATTTCATATAGCAAAGGGTATTGCTACTGACATTTCTGGTCAAAATTATTACAGTAAATTAGTATGTAACCAAAACACTCATAATTTATAGATTCTTACAATGAGCATACCATTCAATTAATATGTTGGACGTCTCCCCAGTTTAGTTTTATTTAATTGTACTGAGTTTCCCCTAGGGATTGCCACAAGTGTTTTCCACTACAATTGACCTATAAGTAAGTGAAAATTTTATGGAACACATATACCTGGTATTTAAAATCTATTAAATATTTCAGGCCTTGTTCTTACATAAAATAGGGATCTTCACAACTCCTTGGATAACAGAAGAAGGCCAAAAGATTTGAGATTATGGTCCTTACTTTTTGAAGCTTCTGATCCAGTTCGGTTTTTCTGACTCTAATACAGGATATCTGTAGAGAAAAGTGGCAGAGGGCTGAAATGATCTTTAAGGTCATTTCCATTCCAAACCATTCTGTGATTCTATGACAATTTGTGTCACAACATTGCTTTCAGGTTTTTGACTCTTGATTTTCTTTAAATGTTGTTTACTGCTATTGTGCTAACATGGGATCACTGCTTCCATCAAAATTAAAATGAAGTAGATAATAAATAACTCCCAAATAGCACATATTTTTGCTTAAACCATGACTGAATTCAATGTTCTGTGCAGAAATTTTATATGCCTTAAGCAAAATGAATCATTTCTGCATTCTTTTTGTAGAGATATACAGTCCCATCTTACTGCCTCTAACTTCTTCCATCAAAGCGACCCTTTCCTTTTAGCTGTAGGTATGGTCACATGGTGAGAATTTGAACCTCAAATAAAATTGTCTGGCAGTGGCATTGTTTCTCTTGTTCCTATGTGTTTTAGGGAATTTCATATTTAATCAGACCACAAAGGGTCAGTTTAACTTGAGCATTCCCTACAATAGAAATGGAGCTGGCCCTTCAGAAAATGCCCACCTTCAGCCTGTAATTACCTAAAAGATAAGCCACAGTACTACCCCTTGTGCTTGAGCAGAATTCTAGCAGGGCAAACAGTGTCTGCAAAAAAGTTGCCTACACTTGTAAGGCAGAAACCAACCTAAAACTTCCCTCTTGGAGAATTAAATAAAAAATAACACCTCAGAATGGCAGCTTCAGTGAAGAAAGTCTTATTTCAACATACCTGCTTGTATTTTCTCCAAACCACCCAGTCCCTGTAACAATGAAGACAGAAGGAAGGCAACAGAAGTAGTAGGAAGGCAACAGAACAGACACTTTATAATTACAAACTTGCACATTTTGGAGAGGTTCAATGGCATAATTTGTTCTTATAAATTTTACTGATCCTGGAATCAGTACAGTAAAGAAATGAGATTTGAGAATATTCTAATAAATAGTTTAAGCAAACAATCATGACTTCTGAAAGCAGAGATCTTTCAAAATATATTGCCATAGTGAAAGCATTGAAACTCCCTCAGATACTCCCAAAAAGTACGGAGTATTACAAATTTAATTGTTGCAGTTATTGTACTGCACAACTAGATGGACACCATGTAAAAATTATTAGTTTCTACTGTATATATTCATTTTGAGTAGGAAAAAACACAAATTTACTGAATCTTTCCAGAAAATCCAGATTTACATTTATTAAACCTTTCCAGAAAAAAAGAGGAATTACTTTACTTTAATCCTTGCTGGCCTTAAAGACAGCTGGCCACACATCACAGGAAAGCTTCAGAATGATAATAAATATGTCAGGGTTAGCTAACAGACAACATTGCATGTAACACATTAAAAAAGACACTCCACTGTTGTGAGCACCTTACCAAAAAATCATTATTGCAGAACCCATCTATTTGTATTAGATGTTGTACGAAATGAAAGAAAAAGTGGACTGCCCAAAAGTTCTTTGCTTTGGTTATTGGAATTCCCCTCCACTGGTGCCAGAAGCTGACCCAGGCCAGCAGCCAAGCACCCACACAGCAGAGTGCTCAGTTCCCCCTGCTCGGGGGGACTGAGGACAGAGCAGGGAGATCAAAAAGCCATGTGTCAAGATAAACATAGTTTAATAGGTGAAGGGGAAAGCAACAGGATCACAACCACACCAAATGATGCAGTGCTGGCCACCCACCACCTCCCACAAGCAGAGTGATGACCAGCAAATATCAGATCAGTGGCCGCCTTGGAAGAAACCCACATCCTTCCACCCTTCTTCATCTATACCCAGTTTTGACTGCTAATCATGATAAAAGCTATCCCTTTGCTCAGTTGCAGGCAACTGTCCCAGCTCTGTCCCTTCCCAACTTCTTGTGCACCTCTAGCTTACACACTCGGGACAGGGGTAAAGTGGAGAAAGCCTTGACATTGTGCAAGTAGTGTACAGGAACAGACAAATTATTAGTGTGGTATCAATACTCTTTTAGCCAAAATCGAAGATACAGCACCATACTGGCTGCTGTAATGAAAGCTAATTCCTTCCCAGCAAGGTCCAGTACAATTGCTTATGCAGTACTGGTGATTTTTTCACCAGTTTAAGGTAAGACTTCCCCTTAAAAAACAGTTCATAGTCCAAGAGTGACTTTTTAAAAGCTTTTCCTGCAGATCTGCTCACACTCGGATGCTGATGGGAAAAGAACAATACCATGAAAACAGGTTTAGGAATTAGGTTTTCTAAGTTATTCTCCTTTTTTTCGAATATGCAGACAGTGCCAGTAAGAAATGTACTGCCATTACAGCAATTGCCAAAAGTTTCACTGAGACAAACCAAAACCAGAGACCTCTTCAAATGGCATGAAATATGAGAGATTTGTACTTTGGCAGCTCTGTTGAATATCAGGTGGGTGTACAGTCAATTTTGCAATAAGGAAAGAGAGACACTGTTTTGACTGAAAATAATGCCCGTGTCCCGCATTAGTGCGAACATCAATTTATTATGGGGAAGAAGGAAGTGAACTTTTCCTGCTGCAAGCACTGCCCATCATGGGACACTACACTGTGTCATGCAGCACAGTCACCACTAAGGAGACCTGCCCACTGCAGCCTCACCCAAGGCCCCTCGTGCCACTCAGTCCTGTATGACCTGCATCAGGAGCGGCTTGTCCCTGGGCAGCCGCAGGCAAAGGAGAGCGGCACTCTTTGGCTGTGTGGTCTCATCTTCCACAGGAATTAATTCCATCAAACAGGATGCTGAGGAGGCCGTGAAGAAGGACTTTCCCTCAAGCTAAGTGTCTGGGACACTGGAGTCTCCTTCACACCTGGAGTTGCTACCAATGTTCTATCAAAATACGGAAGAATTTTTTTGTGTGAAATATAGCAGGAAGGGTGATACTGTGCTTGGCAGGCCCCTGTGCTGCTCCAAAAGGAAACCCTCTGAGGGTCTTTTTCTCAGCAAAGTACACACAAAGCACCAAAGGACACAGAACTTCAATATTTCAGAATTCACCGATTCGTAATTGGTGCTTGCACCAACACGCACACACTTGTTTCTTCCCTTCCGAGGAGCCCGCGATTGACACGGTTCGATCCTCTGTCCCCAGCGTGGTGCTGAGCAACGACACGTCCATCTTCCAAAGCCAGATGCCCGCGAGGCGACGCCGGCGATACAGGGAGCCCAAGCCAGGGGTCCGAGGAGCCCCGGCACGGCGGGGTCCCAAGGACAGCCCCGTCAGGCGGCACCCAGGGACCCAGGTCAGGGCGTCCCGAGCAGCCCGCGCCCCGCGCTCCGGAGGAGACGGACGGTCCCTCGCCCGCGGGAGCAGCGCGGCGGCGGGTCCGGGGGCTGCGGCGGTGCCCGGCCCGAAAGAGGGGTCGGGGGG